>JAZGTH010000043.1:317500-395000 GCA_036877525.1 Chromobotia macracanthus | reverse complement strand
CTTATGGAATTGATTATATATACACACACACGAAACCCAGTCCTTTACAAGGATAAGAGAAATAAGAGAAAAGCGACACGGTCCCTAAATTAAGAGCGAATAAGAAGCGGGCAATATGGAAGCGTTGCGTCTTTTAAGTGGTAATGGTTAGCATCAATAAGACCCTGCGAATAAGAAGCTGGATTCAGCCTCGTGATTTGCTAGTAGTTACTACTATTGCAACTCAACAGTGCCCAACCCAGGTCTCTATACAGGTTTTCACACCAGAGAAACATTTCCACAGTTCCTAGAAATATTGGCGGAAGTGCCCCCTTTTTGGCATGTTCGCATAACAGCAACAGGGAACGATTTTAGTCATAGGAACGCCTATTGAGGGGACTGATATTGTAGCCTAGATAAGCCTCTTCCTCAAAATCTCTGTGATACAGTTTTAACTGTTTAACCACCAGTAAGACTAAAATGTTACAGCTGATTTTAACTAAAGTTTAGCACTTAAAATAGGTTTTGTTTAAATGTGTAAACCCAAAAGCAAGCGATAGTAATAACGAAGACTGCCATTGCAAACACCAATAAAAAGATTAAATGGTAATGACAGCGTCACTATTCTTACTTGATTCCTCTTTTGATGACCTCTGTGGGGGCACAGTTGATGGTGTCTACACATTCTGTGCAGCGGTACTGTTTGTTGTCCAGAAACCAGCCAGAGTCAGACAGACCCCTCACCTGGATACTTGTGTGGCCCAACTCCTCAAGAAACTCAGAAACTGGGTCGACATTTAGCAACACCCCTGTGCCACCCGCACTGTAGACAATATACATAAATTTAGTCAACATCAGTCACAAATTTCACAACAAAATCGCAATATATACAGTCCATGTACTAGAGATGTACCTGCTCCCAGCTAGGAGTAGTATCTTGGCATTGTCCAGACCTTTGCTCAGCAGGTCTTTCACCACTTCTTTTATAATGAGTGAGCCCATGAACGCATAGTCATCTGTACACACCAGACAACACATTCATCAGCAATGTATAGAAATAGCTTGTAACAGAAAAGGTATTGGACAAGGTATTGTCTAGGTATTGGACTGCCCTGACAAGAAAAACATAATAGAACAGCGATGTTTCCTTTGTGTTTTGATATACAGTGGGGTTGAAAAGTACCCCTAGAGAACCACTAGATAAAAAGCTTTGCATATTACACATTTACATGGTTTTTCGAGATATTTCAAAGAATACTGTGTTATTACCATAGTAATTTAGTGCTTTTTTTGGTAGTGCTTTTTTGTCTTTAAGTGGACTGACAAAAAACAATAACCCTTTGCCAAACTGCTAATAAAGATAAATAAACATATACTGTGAATAAATAAATGTAACTAATGACTCCAGTTAAATGGAAGTCACAGAAATATCTACTATCAACTATTAGGTTACGCTCATTTTGAGACTTACTTTGATCAGTTTTGGGTGTGACTCCACTCCAAACATCACTTGAGCAATATGGGATAAACCTGCAAAGGGTTAAATACATTAAAATTTTTGCTGTACACATTATGAAACTCTTCAAGTGAAATCAAATAACAGAATACCAAGCCAAACGTATCCTCAGACACTCACACCATGTTGGCATTCCACCAGTGAGGGTTTTCCTCTGGAAGTGAGGACAGAATTCCTGTGCCTGCAGTGATGGGAAAGACAGCAAATTAATTCCCAAAGAAAATACAAAAACAAATATAATTCAGAAATTAAATCTCTACAACATCTCAATGGTTGAGATACAATGGTTGAAACACAACAATGAAAATAAATTGAGGGGAATTTGGGAGACACAATTTTCTTATGATGACAATTGACACTTATTGACAATATGACAATTATCTGATGAATTTTCTCAGATGTTTTCTCTGATGTAAGGACACCAAAGTCTGCAATAATTTTCAATGTATTTAAAGTCACAGATTACAGTATGACCTTAAATGTTTCTCATCAAATTCACCCAACACCACATTTATGTTATACCATTTATTTTATAACTATATACACTCACTATTTTATATATGCAAATGTTTTTTTGACACATTTGAGACAAATTGGAAGGAAACTAACTGAGAACAGAGAAGTCTGTTAAGTAATATTCTCTGAGCAATAACATTTTCCTCCACAGAAGTCCAGTGTGAGTTAAGAACTCAAAGGTATAAAAGTCTGGCCTGGGCATAATAAATGACATTCATCATCAAAAATAAAATGTTTTTTCTTCCGACTGAATAAGTATATAAAGTTTATTTGTAAATATGTTGAAAATCTTATTTTAAAATCCATGTTGTTCATACCAACAATTTTTTACTCAAACAACCCTTTATAATGGCAGTAATGGGGTCTCTGTGTGTCTCAGCATGTCTAACCTGTCTTGGTTTGTGGCCATTTTGAAGAGCTCATGAGCCTCCTCATGGTCTGATATCGGCTATCACAGTTCTCTTTATTGAAGCAGTACCACCCCCCTGCAGAGAGATGCACATGTTGAGCATGACACACAGTAATGATAAAATAACGCTAATGTCTGCGACACACTTACCCTCCAGAAATATTAACCACCTTCTGCTTCCTTTGGACTCCTTTAGATAGTACCTGCAATAAACCAGACTAACATTAGACCTATACTTACTGGCAGACTGCATCTATATCTTATGTGTAGTGTAAACTTAACACATCAATACTGTAAAGCATACACTCAGAATGAAAAGTTTATCAAAATATAAGCAGTTCTTATAGTGCACAGACAGCAAAACCATAAAATATCATTCTTATATATACAAAGGACAAAAAAATCAGGTGTTCAAAAAAATAAAATGTGCAAAATTTGTTGTCACGATAATATGGCTTTTGGTGGTTGTTTACTAGTTACCCAAGGTATCTATGATATTCTGATCTATACATGGCATGGGTCACTGCTCGTAAAGGATTTTTCACCTGTTTTAAAAATGATAAATCAGATGACTAAAGAAGTAATAGCATATTCCTCTCTAATGAGCTGCACTGTGTAACATTAACATTTCATTTTATAAATGAATGTAAATATAAAGGTTATAAAAGCCAGAGATCATCACTATAAGTGCTGGATATACCAAAAGTGACAAAATAACAGAACAGTGACCTGAAAGTTAATACTGTTCCTGCCACTACATTTTCAATGCATGTTGACAGGACACCAAGTTACTCAATTTGTCTAGTTATGCTGCTTGTTTCTGGGTCATTGTCATTTAATGGTTTCTCCTTCTTACCCCAAATAAAGCTGGAAGCACTCACAATGAAAGCTGTGATCTTTACTGATGCCTTCTTTGTTTGTTAGAATGTCTAGTTTTGAGCTACTTTTGAGCTAATACCACGAAAACTGACAAATAAATTTAGTTAAAGAAATTGGAAAGTTTATTTCTATGTTGTAATTCAAGTGTAGACAAGTGATAAGCAGTAAAGCATTTCCCTCTTGGCTATCTGCAATGTTAACTGTATCCACAAGAGGGCATTCAGTTATTGTATAAATCCAGCCCATCTTAAACTCATCTGATGCTTATGCGACAAGCTTATTCTTCTAAGTAAATTTAGAGAGAAGAAATCAGTTACAGCTTGATAATAACACTGGATTTACTTAGCAAATCAAGTGTTAGCACATTTCTGAGTATTAATTGGTTTACCACTATTTTACTGGTAAGAATTTATATCAAATCTTGCTTGTCCTCAGGCAGAAATTAAACCTTTTATTTCATAAATTTAGGAAGCTTGAGAAAAATATGTTTGAATGTGATACAGAGATTTTCCCTACAAGAAGTTACTGTAGCTCTAAGAACACAGGCTGCTGAAAACACATACTGCTGCCAAAACTATTGCAGCTTCAGTTCATTGTAGCAGAATGAACTCATGGTTCATGCTGCTAGATTTAGAGCTGCTGCCTGCACTGATTCTTTAACAGCAAGTTTATTGAGTTTAAATGTATATAATCCTTTATCTGTATAAGTAAGGCTAATTATATTTCACCATAAATTAATGTAATTACAACAATGCAACAATATCGACTGTGGATATTCTTTAAAAAACTAAACACCCATACCCATCCATATGATAAAATGCTTCATTAAAAGCTTCTGAATCTAACAAAAATGTCTTGCTTGATAGTGCTTGATGAAGCTGAGAATCTAATTTGTTATTGCATAGCTGTATGACACATTAGGGTTTTGAATGACAATGATGCAATTACGATTCTGTTAAGATTCTAATAAATGATCCAAATTTTGATTAACACATTACAAACATTTTAGTTTGTCAAGCTTCTAATAATTGTGTAACATTCTAGTAAATGTGCAGTCAGGTAATTAAATTGAACTCAGCAGTGACTACACAGTGACAAACACATTTTCTTAAAAAGGCTTCTGATGTGTGCAGAGATTTTCTAAAGACAGTATTAATCACAGCACAAAATAAAAATTAGATCTGAACTATGTAACTAGTAGAAGTCTACTGGAGATGCCACTAGAGTCAGGCATTTTACTAGGTCCACCGATGTTACATCACACACATCATTTTGTACCCCTTTATTGTAATTACCCAAAACCTAGAGAGCTGCCTACCTAACCAACATTTTGGACTGTCCCCTCCAAAAACGCCATGCGTGTCCAGGTTGGCAGCTCAGTAGGTTGAGACTTCTTCGTATCAACTTTTTGTGATTGTAATAGTTTTTGGTTATCTTACCCTGCCGGGGTCCCGTCGTTACAGGTGACGGATGTGTTCTCCAGAAAATGTACCTTCATATCGTAGTCGAGCTTCTGGGCCGAGCACGGGTACAAGGACTGCGCCAGGTTCTTCACTTGAGTCATGAAACTGTCCATGTTTTCTTCAACGGCCGTGAAATCCAGTGAGAAGCTTTCTGTGGTTTCAGCTGGGTCCCGGTAAGGAGTGGACTGTAGTGCTCGTCGTGGCTGTGGGTTTCTGCCTCCACGGAATCTCCGTGCACCGTGCGCACCGGACTGAATCAGTTGTAGCATCACAACCCAATGAATGAGATTCATCACCGTTAAGTTCCACTGCGGCCGCATGCACTTCATCACGCTTTCCTTAAATCCTTACTATACAACTGTTTACGTATTGCAATCAGTTACACAAAACTGAACAGCAACCAGTTACGCAAAGCCAAACGCACTTGGGTCGAGGTGTGTTGAACACCTGGGCTCTCTAAAAGCAGAATACAACACTGCCAAGTGTTTTTTTTCTAATATGCCATAGACTTTACTGACATGAACACTTTACTAGGACTGGGCGTACTCTGAGTGTTGCGCGCTCCTCTGTTCAATATCTGTGTATATAACCGTTCTGGGTTTTAACCGGCCTCTCTTTCCCGCGAACCAATCGCTGTCGTGGGCAGTGCAATGGGGCGTGATCCAGACAGAGTGAATTCTGTCCTTTAAATTTATTGAAAAAATGCCCATAGTTTGGTCCTTTTGATCTGCAATATTTTACTTGATGTGGTAGTTTTCACTGGCTTTGAAAAGCCTGTTTCCTAAGAGTGAGAATAAGACCCCTTGCATTCGTGTTTCGTGCATTGGAAGACATATACAAAACATACGAGAACATTGTGATCTACAGAGAGCAGTGGGATTATATTTATATCTATATATTCTGCTTCTTATTGTTATTATGAAGAAGAAAAAGATTGCTGTTTAATGCTATAAAGCCTTATTAATTTTATTTTATTAAAAATTATTTTAAACATTCCTAAAAATTTATTTCATTATTTACTTAAACTGTTTCTGTGGGGTGTTCACACTTTCTACGTCTCATGTATTCTCGGTTTATGAAAACTAACGGTACTTTTGTCTGACTTGTGTAGGCATTTTTGTCAGTATAAGAGATGCCGCAACTTTTCATCTCGGATCCCGTTGACTGGGCCCCTGAAGATCAAAGAAGTCAGTCATCACTCCTCCAACCTTAGGAAGCCCCTTCCATACCTTCCTTCTGCTGCAGGGAAACCCGCACCTTTAAAGGAATGCTGCTTATACATTTGAATAAAATGTTTCTTTTCTGTGCCAGAGCATATACGGTACAATTTACTTTTTGGTATCAGTCATAACAAAATATATTTTTCAGTAGAACCTCAAAGCGTGTCCTCTATCCTCTTAATGTTAGTATTTGATTCATTTCTCTTTTCACCCCTCCCCTCTTAACAATGATGTCTTCGTTAAATGTTTCACACACGGCATTGATGTGTAATAGTGGTATACTCCTACTTCAGCCATTAACTGGCCATTGAGCGGCGAGAACAAAAGGTGTCAAGTGGTTGACGCAACACTTAAACTTTACACCGGCCTGTTGTTTCAGACCAGTGCTCTCACTTTAATGTATGCAATGTTTTGAACACGGGGAAACTTGCCCTTTGGTTTTGATTCATTCACTCAGAGAGTTATCTTTTGTTTATATGCTAAACACACAAATAATAAAGCAGCCATCCACCATTGATATGGGAATACATAAAACATTGATCAAGTGCATGCTGTCCGCCCAATCAACAGTGGCTCCAAAAAGAATTTGGTCATTCAAGGCACAATTAAAACTCTAAACAATACTAATACATTATAGCGTTCTAAATGAAGAAATGTATTGATTCACCTGTGGTTTAACTGCTAGGACATTTGTGTGAAATTAAAGACTGACTTCATACATCTTCTAAAAATGATCTTGAGTTAAAAGTTTAAAGTCATTCCAAAAACTGCTCAGAAAGTGAGGTTAGGTCTGTAAAACACTGTATAACAACAGACAGAGACGAAAGGCTGCTAATGGTGCTGGCAGTAGTACTAAAATGTAAAAGCCATTAGATAAAGTGTGTTCATTCACATTATAAAAAAGTGACAGACGTGGTTTTAAATGAAGATTTGTAGGCTATATGATTCAGAGATGACTGTTAAATAGTTGTGATTGGTGTCTTCTGGTATTTGAAACTTAAAATCTATTGTGGAAATGTCCAACTTATGTATGCAACTTATATGCAACTTATATATGAACTGATATGAATAAAGCAAAGAAGCTGATGTTTCTATGGAATATTTTAAGTCAATTGTGGGAATGCATGTTTAAAATAAGTGGCTCTGTGGGATAGTTTGTCACCTTGAGCTATAGCAATAGAATGAGGTGACCGATCTGTCATGGTAACCTGTGTTTTAACATGTGGTTCAACTGGTACAGCATTGCATTAGCAGCACAAAGTTTGTGGGTCTGATTCCCATGAAACACTTATACTGATAAAAATAAATGTTGAATGCACTGTAAGTCACTTTGAATAAAAGTGTCTGCCAAATACATAAATGTAATGTAAATGGTAACCATGAGGTCACGCCAACAAAGATAAACAATGTTTGTACAGATAAGAGCATGTGGTGGATCAAGAAGGAAGTTTAGTCACTTTGACCCATACCTCCTATTTGTATTACACGTCATCTCTGGAACTGTAGTCCTTAAATCACTCACAGATGGATCCTTACCTCCGCTACATGCTCTTAAGAGGCCCTTGTCACACATGGTAAAAGTGACAATAGGGATAATATTACTCATTCAGAAGTTACTCATCACAGGGATGAACAGATGACATTGACTCAGCATTGTACTACTCAAAGATGCTGTAAGTGTTTTACATTGTGTCAATCTCAGAATTAAAGCATGTAAAAATGACTGAGAAGTTGCGATGGCAGTTGCTTCAGGTGTGTGTATTTTAACCCCCTTCTTATAACCCCTTTACCTGTCAGAGTCAAAGGCTGTCTTTCAGTTGCTATCAGTTGCATGTGCCCTCCACAGATCCATAGGTTTTACTGCTTTACTCTTGTATGGAAGCGTTGCATACAAGACCATCACACTTTGCGTTTGGATACATCATATGTATAACATCACAAGAAGTGTGGGAGAAACAAAGTAAAGAAATCAAAACTTAACATATTTACTTCCTTTATGCATGTTCCTGGTCTGTGAAAAAGTTACAGTCTTTAGTTGGAGAAAGCTGTCTGTGGTAGCTTATAGTGTAGCCGCTTGGACGCTAAGTAGCAGGAAAATTCTTTGTGAGTCCTTAACAGTGAAACATGCATATCATTAAACACAGGAACTGTTGATTTCTTCTTTTTAAGGTTTACTTGGCAAGACATGTGAAAGGCATAGAGAGATATGGTGTCATCGATGCAGTATGGTCAGCAAAAAGTTGGCAAAGATTCAATATCTGAGCTGTGACTAATCACAAGACAAATCACTCTGAAGTTGCAGGCACAAATGAAAGAAGCCATTCTTGGTCATGTTAGGTTTAATTACTACTGAAATGTTTTATTAGAATAATGTTTACTCATGTCTAATGCTTGTGCATTAGACATGTTTTTTTTCTGTTTTATTTTTTATTATATGCAAAGCTGCTTTGAAGCAATGTAACTGAAAATTGTGCAGTGCATCATTAAGAAGTGTGTACACGCATTCAACAGGGCAATTCAGAAATTTAGAATGTAGAGTTCAATGTAAAATCCAGATTTAAGAGACACAAAACTTCCCACAAGATCAGTTTTTACTGGTGTACTATCTACTACAGTATAATGTATTGCTTGAAAAAAAGATTTTGTTAGCATAATTACATATGACATCTAGCAGCAGGGGGTAACTGCTGTAATCTCTCTGATTTTTCAATCCTTCACATCCGACTCCCTGAATGAGCTTCATTCTGTAATTACCCATATTTCATCCAGTCATTTTTATGATATAATAATGTCTGACCCTACATTCTTTGTTGCTGAATATCCTATATTCTATTCAGAAATACATCAGATAACATAAGTGACTATCCTAATGCTCTTCTTCTTTGAAACCATTTGTATCCATTGTTTCTTCAACTCTGCTAATTTTTCTCAATTCTCACGTCTCCAACACAAGCTAGTTAAAACAGCCCATCTGCAATCATCAAATTCTTCTCGCTAGAACTGTTAGGTCAAGTTACATCAAAGAGATCAAGAAGGATCAGGCTCTTTAAAGAGACAGGCTCCAGCTCCCATCATCAGAAACAGGTGGAGGTCCTCATTCCAAGAACAAAGCAGAGATCACCATTTATTAAACATTTGTAATTTCCTAAGAAGCTTCTTTAAGTTTCTTAAAAATTACACCAGAATCTGAGGTTTTGCAGTTGGTATGGTTTAAGTGTTAAACATGCCTGATTGCATCTCATCATTGTTGGAGTTTGACTTAGTCCTGAATTTGACTGTTTGCATTTGATGGTGTTAATCTACAAAGACTCAGAACACGAGAATCCAGCACAGCCAGAAGAGTCAGAATCAGCAACATGCTATATAAGATCCTTGAGAGACATTTTCTATCATCTGTGTGAAAAAACTCCAACTGTCCTGAAGAACATTAGGTAAAACTATGTATAGAATAAAAAGAACAAATGGCATTTTTATTTGGCCCTTTTATGCACAGTTAAAGTGTTTTGTGTGCTCGCTATTGAATCAGTAAACAATCTTGACCATAAACAAGTCATGAGGTGGCATCTAGGAAGTGGACTTCACTGGAGTAAAAAGAAGCAGGAGACATCTGTCAAACAGGCCTGCCTTTCGTAACCAGTGTCTCTATTGGTTACAGATGATGCCCCATTTGATGAAGGAACACTAACTACTTCAAGGCCGTGCAGCTTTCCTTTTGGCTACCCTGGCATAGAGAGATTATGGGAAAAGAGCTGACAGCTTGTATACTAGTTCAAATGGAAGATGACTAATTTGTTTGTATGGATAATATGGAATAATTTATTTGTGTGGATGTGGGTATTTAGAAATAGAATCACACATGGTTAATCTATGTCTGGGGTGGATAGACAGACAGGGCAATCTTTAAAGCAGAAGATCAGATCCTGTTTTGATTTAATCATTTGCCTGTTTGTATTTGTAACCTTTTGCAGAAGCCCCTTATTTTCAGACATATCTTAGGAAAAAAACATCAAATGGGCTCCTGTGTTGCTAGCAAAACCAGTCCTACACTGCTCCGTATTTTCCAGCTAAAAGTGTTTTGGTTGGCCTGAGCATGCATGTATGTGTTTCTGTCAGTGAACTGCTTCAGAAAAGCCAGAGTGGGTCCCTTCAGAACAACTCAACTGAGCCCTACATTCTTATGCTCTCATAGGTGAAGAGGCAGAAGAGCAATTAGACGTGTTGTTTAGTGTTGTTGGTAATCTGCCACCAACATCACTAGCCACGTTTAGACTGGGTAGCTATAGGAACTAAATTTTCCTTCAAACCATTTTTCTTGTTGCATTTACCCTGGCAGAATTAAGTCTAAAGTTATGTAAGCTGACCAATAGCATGGCATTTAAAAAACGTAAACAACTGAAGGACACCGTGGTCAGAGCTGTTTTTGTTGTCTATTCTGGGATTAGTGACAATGGACATGGAATGTAGACACAAAGGAGCACAAAGGAGGGCTTAGAGATGAAACCTACTGCTGTGCAACATATCATTGAGGCGGAGAAAAGAACAATGCTGCAGACAAAAGGGACAGGTAAACATTTAACATTAACATCACATTAACAGCTTTCTGTACGTTTATGTCTTATAACACTTTAAATAAAATGGTTCATGGCAGCTTTCGACCAGTCACTGTACACTTATGTCACTGGTAGTTCCTATTGTGCTGGGTTAGAGCCTACTCTGAAGTAATGGCTAATTTAGTAATTTCGAATTCTAGAGAAGCCCAAATTTAAATCATCTACAGATTTGGGTCTTGCAAATTAAGTATTTTATTTAATTTTATTTAAACCATATTTAGGAACTATTATAGACTCTTTTGACATTGACCAGCAGGCAACCACCCACCCAAAACGGCCTAGGAACCACATAAAAAACAAATAGGTGTTCTGAGCTAAAAATCACCTAGAACACCTTATCAACTGCATAGCAACTCTCAAAACTCACATCATCCTAGTATTGTGACAGCATGTTTTCTACAGGCAAACACCCTCACATTGTAATAAGAAAATAATCTAATTTTTTTTTAAATGCAAGAGTATAGCCCATTCTTGTGCCAGTGAGATGTCAGCCATAAATGCTGCTGAATCACACCAGGCCTTTCTAGGAGCCTGGCACCTGCTTTGATGTTGTGCCTTAATATGATGTAGCCCAGTTTGTGCCAAACTGTGCCAGGTCCAACCAGTTTCCTGATGATATACCCTCAAAATGACATCATTCCACAGCCTGATTATTTTCCTTCTGTGTTTCCAGCTCTGGGAATGTATTTTTCAGGTTTCTGGAATAAGCTTTGCTTTTGTCTTTTGTGGAACATGCACATCTGGGCACTTTGATGTTTCTCTGTTCATCAGTGGTCTCATCTTGGCATGGCATCTCTCCATTAAAATGTCTTAGGTATTTAATAAAAGCATCTGCCTAAAGTAAAACAATATTGATATTGTTTCTGTAGTTCAGCTGGTAGAACATTGCGTTAGCAGCACAAAAGTTGTAGGTTTGATCCCCAGGGGTCAAACTGGGGATACAGTGCATGTGTTAAATTGATCCCCAATTTAACACATGCACTGATAAATTGTATACTTTAAATGCACTGAAACTTTTAGCTTTGGCTAAAAGTGTCTGCCAAATGCATAAATGTATTGCGTCTTTTTTGCATGACACTCTTTTAATAAATCCTCATCGCAAAGAAAAATCACAAATTAAATCTTTACAATACCACAGACAACAATGATGGACACCCAGTTGAGACATTTGCTAATATGTGCACTGAGTAATAGTACACTATTAATATTTGAAAATATTAGAAAATATTTCTCTCTCGCGCTCTCTCTCTACTAGAGACCACTGCAAAATTATCTTTTTTTTTTTTTTTTTTTTTTTTTTTTTTTTTTTAATTTTTTTTTTTTTTTTTTTTTTTTTTTTTTTTTTTTTTTTTTTTTTTTTTTTTTTTTTTTTTTATTTTTTTTTTTTTTTTTTTTTTTTTTTTTTTTTTTTTTTTTCTCCCCCCCTCTCTTTTAGCAATATGTTGTTTAAAACTTTAACTTGTTTTCTTTGCATTATTTGAGAGTTAATGTTCTGCAAATTAATGCACCATGAGATACTTAAAAAGAGTAAAACCAGAAAATGTCTCAGGTTACATATGTAACCCGGTTCCCTGAGACAGGGAACGGGACACTGCGTCATGCTTGACGCTATAGGAAACGCACTTTAGGCGTACCCAAGTCTGAACACATGTAAAACCAGGCCTAATTATAGATTTTTATTACAAGTTCAAGGTCATGTGACGTAGTATTGCGCGCCACAAAGCCTTTAAAAGATGCCTGCAAAAATACGTCATCAGCTGAAGAAAGGCTGTGCAAACGAGACCTAAGTGTAGCGAAGTGACGGAGCGTCTTATTCCCTGTTTCAGGGAACCGGGTTACATACATAACCTGAGACATTCCCTTTCGAGGGAACTTGATACTGTGTCATGCTTGACACTATGGGAAAGTAATACCCCATGCATGGTGAGGGAAGGCCTGCCCCAGATGCTGTTAAACACTGGAGCAGAACATAGAAGCAGAGTTAGACTTGTCAACCCAGGAGGACTTGAGCATGAGTTGCATTGAAGTCTAAGCTATAAAATCTAATAAATGTGTGAGGAGAGGACCAGCCTGCTGCAGCACAAACATCACTTAGGGATGCTCCCCTAGACAGAGCCTTAGATGATGCTACACCCCTGGTAGAATGGGCTCTAATGCCCAAAGGTGACACAAGGTCACAGGCCTCATAGGCCAGGGTAATAGCATCTGTGATCCAGTGAGATCCATTACCTCGGTTTCGGCCACCGAAACAGACTAAGAGCTGAGAGGCCTTTGCCACAGGCCTGAGCAGTGGACATAGATCCTCAAGGCTCTAACTGGACAAAACAAATGATGCCTCTCCTGCTCCGGTGAATCAAGCGGTGGAGGACAGAAGGCTTGAAGTACCACCGTATGACCAGCTGCAGTGGGCACCTTGGGGATATAATCTGGTCTAGGGTGCAACTGACTTTAACAAAGCCAGGGGCAAAATCCAAGCAGGCAGGGTCCACTGAAAGAGCCTGTAGATCTCCTACCCTTTTGAGCAATGTAAGAGCTAAGGGTAGAGCGACCTTAAGAGTCAGAGACATATACAAAGGGGCTTAAAGGGATCCAAAGACAAACCCCTTAGAACAACAGTAATCTTAGTGCAAAACCTGGCTAGGACTTCTGGAAGCAAAGCTATTGGGGGAAATGTGTACATCGGCCACATCTGTACCATGGCATCCAGTCCCAAGGGAGCTGGATGAGTGAGGCTAAACCAGAGGGGACAGTGTGTTGACTCCTTGGAGGCTAACAAATGCACTACTGCTGGGCTATACCTCTGCCAAATGGATTCCACAACTTGTGGATGGAGCCTTCATTCCCCGGGCCTCAGCCCCTGCCTCGATAGGTTATCTGCTCCCAGATTTGCATGCCCTGGGATATACATTGCTTTGACAGACAGCAGCCTGGTCTCCACCCAAGGAAGGATCTGCTGTGCCAGCCTGAACAGGGGGCGTGAACACAGTCGTCCTTGGTGGTTCAAGTATGAGACCACTGTGGTGTTGTCTCTACAAACTAGGGATGTTGGCCCCTGAGGTATGGGAGGAAGTGCTTCAGGGCCAAAAACACCCCCCTCATTTCCAGACAGTTTATGTGCCAGGAAAGATGAGGGTCCTCCCACTGACCACAGACTGGGTGGCCATCCAGAACCACACCTCAGCCTGTGAGGGAAGTGTCCGTCAAGAGAATCCTGCGACGGGATAATGCTCCTAGAGTGGGACCCAAGGTAAGAAACCAGGGTCTGAGCCACATAGAAAGGGTACGAAGCTCTCAGTGAATAACCCTTACCACTCTTAGCAGGTGGATTTTGGAATGAAACCTGTTTATCTTTAGCCAGTACTGAAATGGTCTCATGTGCAACAAACTCAATGGAATCATATTGGCTGCTGCCACCATGAGTCCTAACAGCCTCTGAATCTGGAGGACTGTCAAATGTCAGCCTAGCTGAACACTGCCCACAGCAGCAAGGATTGATTCCACACGTACAGTAGACAATTGTGCCCGCATCATAGTGGAGTCCCAAATTACTCCTTGAAAAGTAGTTCTCTGTAAAGGAGAAAGCATACTCTTCTTGGGGTTGAGTCTCAGCCCTAAGCATCTCATATGTCTCGATGTGTAGCTAACTCTTGAGAGCAGGCCATGACCTGCCAGTCATCTATGTAGTTCAGTACGCGGATGCCCTGGAGTCTCAATGGAGCCAGGGCTGCATCCATGCACTTTGTGAAGGTGTGGGGCAATGGAGCTAGGCTGAAAGGAAGTACTCGATACTGGTAGGCTTCTCCCCCAAAAGCAAACCTAAAAACTTTCTGTGTTCTGGTAGAATCTCGATGTGAAAGTATGCGTACTTCAGATCTATCATGACAAACCAGTCCTCGGGCTGGATTTGACACACTATTTGTTTGTTCAAAAAAAAAATATTTGAAAACGTTTTAACATCTACAACCCCAAATCAGAAAAAGTTGGGACAGTATGGAAAACACAAATAAAAAAAAGTAGTGATTTCTAAATTTACTTTGACTTGTATTTCATTGCAGACAATACAACAGCACATTATTTAATGTGTTCCTCAAAAAAACAAAATTCCTATTTTGGTTCTTGCAACACATTTCAAAAAAAGTTGGAACAGTAAAGCATTTACCACTTTGTAATGTTGCCATTCCTTTTCACAACACTTAAAAGATGTTTAGGGACTGAAGACACCAAGTGAAGAAATGTTTCAGGTGTAATTTTGTCCCATTCTTGCTGCAAACAAGTCTTAGGGTAGGCAACAGTACAGGGTCTTCATTCTCGCATTTTAAACGTTAAAATGCACCAACATTCTTATTGGAGACAGGGCTGGGACTGCCAGTCCAAGTACCTGTAACCTCTTCCTCCCAGCCATGACTTTGTAATGTGTGCAGAATGTGATTTTGCATTATCTTGTTGAAATATGCATGGACCCTGGACCCTGGAAAGATGTCTTCTTGATTTGGCTGTATATTGTGCTCCAAAATCTCTATGTACTTTTCAGCCAGATTTAGGTGCCATCACAGAAGTGCAAACACTTTCAAGACATTCAACCCCATACCATACAGACCCTGGCCTTTGGACTTGTTGCTGGTAACAGTCTGGATGATCCTTTTCTTTCTTGGTCCGGCACGCATGGCTCCATTTCTCCCAAAAATACCCGAAATACTGATTCATCTGACCACAGTACACGGTTCCACTGTGTGATGGTCCATCCCAGATGCCTCCCGAGCTCAGAGAAGTCGATGACGCTTCTGGACACTGTTAACATGGGGCTTCCTTTTGGCACAGTACAGTTTTAACTGGCATTTGTGGATGTAACTACGTATTGTGGTACTTGACAAAGGTTTGCCAAAGTAGTCCTGAGCCCATGTGGTGATATTGCTTATAAATGAATGACGATTCTTGATGCAGTGCCGCCTGAGGGATCGAGGAGCATGGTTGTTCAGCTTAGGCTTGCGCCCTTGTCCTTTATGCACTGAAATTCCTCCACATTCCTTGAATCTTTAATTATGTTATGCACTGTTGAAGGTGAAATAAGCATACCCTATCTTTCTTTGAGGAACATTGTTTTTAAACATTTCAATTATTTTTCTACGTATTTGTTGGCAAACTGGTGATCCTCTGCCTTTTTGCTTCTAAAGGACTAGACCTTTTCTGGATGCTGCTTTTGTACCAAATCATAATTACAATCACCTGTTGACATCACCTGTTTCAAATCACATCATTATTTAACCAATTTACCTGATTACTAGCCCTAAATTGCTCCTGTTCCAACTTTTTTTGAAATGTGTTGCAAGAACCAAAATAGGAATTTTGTTTTTTTGAAGAAAAACAATAAAAATACATTAAATAATGTGCTGTTGTATTGTCTGCAATGAAATACAAGTCAAAGTAAATTTAGAAATCACTACTTTCTTTTTTATGGTTTTCCATACTGTCCCAACTTTTTCTGATTTGGGGTTGTAATTATTATGCTGATAATATAACTTTTGCAAACAATACTTAATTTAATATTATTAAATAATTAAATAATTATTAATTTAAAAAAAGTAAGCAATGTCAGCTTTGTGGACCCCACTGCATTTTACCCTACCTTCAAAAGTTTAAAACACTTACTTATTCTATTATTTGTTCATATATTTTTCCATAATAATAAACTTGTGTTATTTCATAGTTTTAATAAATGTAACTTTGACAATTATGTTGTAACCAAAAAAAAATTCAAAATAAATTAAATAATGTTAAACTTTGCCATATAGTCACCAATTGCCTAGTATTTGCAAAAATGTTTTCTTGGCATTTTATTACCCAGTTTCTTTAGCTGTCACCTTGAGATGCTTTTTAAACAGTATTGAAGGAGTTCTAATCTATTCTAGGCTCTGATTGGTTGCTTTTTCTAGATGATTTGGTCCAAATCATCAAATTCAAAACCGTTACTATAAAACTGTAATTTTCTGTTGACAGACATTAATATGATTGTGCAATTATAATTTTGTCAGCAAAAGTAATTTCAAACATTAAAATTAAACAGCTGGAAAAAGTAAGATTTCTGTCTTTATAAAATATAATCAGAACAGAGTTGAAACACAGAATGGCATTTCATCTGCATTTTCCCACAAACTATGTGCACATTGTGCAGGTATAAGAGAGGCCAAACTGTAACCAGAGATAAAAGAACAGCCCTCTCTCCGTACTAAATCTGAAACAAGATGAACGATCTGCCTACACCTTCAAAGGTAATTAACACATGGGTTTTTGTTTTGTTGCTGATGAGCCCCAGGTTGTGAAGATACAGATGTTCACTGAAATGAACAACTGACAAAGAACAAGGTGTACTTAAACCAGCTTTCATGTTGACAGCAGGAACTTGACCTTTCCCTATCCCTGACCTCAAATCTATACTGTCAACGTATTTCTATAAGTGCCAGGCAAAGCTGAACATGTGGATGGGGCCATGTCTTATGCACCACTAAGATAAAAAATGAAAGAAGCCACCTGGTAAAATTTGACTCTTCCATTTCTTGGTTTATCCATGTGAAATCAAATGCCTCCTTTCTTAGCTTTCTGGGTTTGGTTATCAGAAGTATTTGCTGCTTGCAGGGAGATCAAAAGTGAGTATTAAGTTAAATTGTCAAAAATGTAAAATCTATCAAACAACCATGTATGCTAGATCCTATACCTACCAAGCTGGTAAAAAATGCTTTCTGAAATTACAGATCCTCTACATAATATAATTAAGTCATCACTGGTGTTGAGATATGTCCCAGAAACTTTAAGATTGAAACAAGCTGGCTGTTATCAGACCTCTTACAAAAACACAACTTGATCCCAGAGAACTTGTAAACACAGACCCATTTTAAATTCTACCTTTTATTTTAAAAATACTTAAAAATGGTGGTGTCCTAATAGAGATATATTCTTTCCTGCATGAAAAACAGCATCTGCAAGGATTTCCAGTCAGTATGATTTGCTCTTGTTGGTTGATGGTGTTTGCATCTCTATTGTAATTCTACATGGACTTGTCACAACTTTGTTTCAGCCTTTGACACTATTGACTGCAGCATTCTCTTAAATAGGCTTGAAAATTATATTGGCATAAATGAAACTGCACTGGCATGGTTTAAATAATTTTTATCTGACCGATTCCAGTTTGTTGCTGTGAGTGAAAAGGTGTCCAATCCTCCAAGTTCAGTACTCAGTGCTGCAGGGCTCAGTGCTTGGGCCTACATGCTACCTCTGGGAGAAATTATTCTCTCCTCGTATGGAGCCAGCCTCCACCCCCACCCTTTTCCCATGTGTGCAACAAATGTGTATGTACACGGTCCCAGACCTCCCTGCATTGCAACCAATCAGTAACTAACAGTGGGTTTGCCAGACCAAGGCAAAAGAGGAGGTTGATACCCCAGGATGCATTCGAAAGGAGTCATTTCGGTAGCAGGTTTTACAAGGGAGTTTGAGCAAACTCAGGCCAAAAATCTACTCCAATCCGACTGGTTCTGATTACAGTAGGATCGCAGGAAAGAGGATGATCTGCGATTTAAACATTTAGTTTGGCCATTGGACTGTGGGTGATAATTAGAAGTGGGACCTACATTAACGTTGTGCTCTTTGAACAGTAAAAACATACCCGGAAAAGTAAACTGGGGACCTCTGTCCAACACCAAAAAATCTGAATACCTTGGTTGACTAAGTGTTGGCTGTAGGGTCTCAAAGGCTGAAGGAAGATTGGGCAATGGGATAAGGCGGCTGGCTTTGCAAAATCGGTCCGAACTGAAACCTCTGATGAATCTCCGAGAAGTTAGCGAAGCCCCGGAGGCATTGTAGTTCTTTGACTGTATGAGGTTGAGGCCACTCAGATACAGCTTTGATTTTCCTCTTGTTCATAGCGACCCTTTATTGATGAGGACCATCTGGTTATTTTAGGTTTTTCAAAGGAAATTACATAGGGTAAACCTAATATCAATGTATGATTTGGTGATGAAATGACATAGAGATGTATTTTCTCTGAATGTAAAGCTCCAATCTGTAACTCAATCTCCTCAGTAATCTGTTGTACCTTGCCTTTTCCGAGTGGTTGACTGTCTAGCGCCTCCACTGCCAGAGAGGAATTATAAGAGGTTAGTTCAATCTTGTGACGGCGCGAACTCATCAAAACAAATGGAAGTTTCCAGGCGACCTGCTCCGGAGTCAAGGCCTGAGTCGAAATAGTCTTGTTAGCAGGCTTGTTTCTTGTTACAGGGTACATTGATTATGGTAGCTTTTGGTGATGGAAGGGAGACTGAACTCATCAGCTTAGAATCTTTAGTAGGACGGACTGATGGATGGAAATGTTTGAGGAAAGCATTAAAGGTGGGAAATACTGTTTTGCCCACTCTCCAAACAGCGGTTACCCCTTCTAGAGCTTTTCCGGTGAGTAAGAAACTGATGAAGCTTATGCGGCTGGTCTCCGTAGAGAGTTGGTTGTTGTCTTATGAATAATGAACACTGAAGGAGGAACCCCTTACATTTGGATGAGTTACCGTCAAACTTCTCTGGGAAGGCCATGTGCAGATAGAGGTGGATGGAGCAGGTGCTACAACACTGGGTGGTGGCATTATAATAGGAGCAGACATAGTTGATGCGGGCGCATGCTCTGGAGGGTCTTTACTAGCTCCTCAGTAAGCGAAGTCAATCGGCTCAGTTGCTGATGGTGAGCTGGAGCTTATATACTGTGGCTTAATGAGAGTCAGGTGCAGGAAGAAGTAATCAATCCCAGGTATGGAGCATTATCGGAAATGTAGTCCAAATCAAAAGTTAATACTCTGGAGACAGTTCCCTCTGGTGGCGTGGAGGAGGTGGAGCAGGGACCTCCTCCATAACAACTTCTAAATTCAGACAAAACAGAATTTTTTTTTATTGGACCAAAATCTACCACATGTAACAACCTTGAATACTGTCTAACTCTTGATGGGTGCTCTATAAAGCCTTCTTCATCAGCTAAGATTCTGAAAAGTTAATTCATGCATTCATGACATCAAGATTAGATTCCTGTATATGCTTTACTGGGTGGTTGCCCTGCAGGTTTAGTGCAAAAACTCTAGCTGGTTCAAAATGCAGCAGTCAGAGAGCTTACAAGAATGAAAACGTATGTACCAGTATGACCGTATTAGCCAAGTTCTGTCAACACTGCACTGATAATACCTAGAATTTTGAAATCAAGCACAGGTGATAGATCCTTTTTATACTAAGCACCCAAACTCTGGAACAATCTTCCAGTGTTGTCCAGGAGGCAGTTATACTCTGTCAGTTTAAATCTAGATTAAAGACCCATGACTCAAATCCCTTTGATTCTAAGGCTGCATTAATTAGGTAAACCAAGACCAAAATCCATAATACTTCCTATAAGAAAAGGTGTACTGGCTCTTCTCTAAGTCTGTCTGTCTTTCCCAAGGCCCTGTAATCAACAGGATCCGGACCTTATCCAGACCAGATAGTGGTGAGATGGGATGACCCCTAAGGCGGACCGACCCAGCTCCAGTTCAACCTGACACTTGTCCAAGTTCCGGTTTAGCTAGATGCTAATCCTCACACCACCTTAAGAAGATTACAGCCATACACCCAAAAGCAGTGGGAATGGTTTCAAAATCAGAAGAGGAGACCATCTTTGGATGCAGATAACTGGACAAACTAGATGAGAACGAGTGGGAGAAGTTGAGAGGTCTGGAGCTGAAGGTGTTGCTGAATCCATAACAACAGCTCAGTTAGACTCTACAACAAGTTTTATTCTCTGCAGTGCCTGACATTTTATCAAAAATCAGACCAGACAGTTTTAAATTAATACAAAATTACAAATCATTATTATAAACATTATTATAAAAGTGCCAGAGGAGAACTGGCTCTCCCAGCTGAGCCTGGTTTCTCCCAAGGTTTTTTCTCCATCTATACATCATTGGAATTTTGGTTCCTTGCCACTGTCGCCCTGTTGGCTTGCTTACTGAGAGACTGCTGATGTTTAACTTGGCTTATGGTTTTATAAATTGCTAATATTGCTTTTAATATGATCTAACTACAATCTTAAAGACTTGACTGTTTTACTTTTTTAAAACTATTTTACATTATTTTATGTTAATTAGCTAAACGTCTCATAGTCTTAGAAAATGTACATAACGTTTTGGCAGGATGTCTGGATATATTACTTATAAAAGTAATAGTAAAAATATAAAAGTGAAAAAAAGTATGTTGATGATTTTGATGTTCTAATACTTTAACTCCTTCCTGTCCTCTTAAAGCGGTTTATAGAGAATTCTGCGTCTTCATGAGTACTTTAAGTAACAAGTAACAAGTTTCATGGTTACAGTAATCTTTCTGATGGTCTTAGTTTTATCAGTCAATAAATTCATGAAATGTTTATTAATGTGCTGTAGTGTAATATACGAATCTCATACTGTTCTCAAGCAAACCTTTGGTTCTTGAGATCAGTGGCCTGTCACAGCAGAGTGTTTTATGATGCCACTTTATTGTTTCATAAGGTCAAGTTCTTCAAAGCTCTCCACAGGGTGCCAGATCTGCAGCTGTCAGCACACAGAGAAACAGGTCAAACTCTCTCTTGAGAAATGATTTTACCAGGCTTAAACACGAAGCAAAATGATGTGATATTGTTTTACTTGTGTTGATCTGTATACTTTCTGAACCTTTTAGTGATTTAGGCATTATCTTTACTCTTGTTTATAACAGTCCCAAAATGCTTTGCAAGTACATCTGAGAGTCTTAAGGATAGATAAGAGAGGGAGCGAGAAACACAGACACTAGAGTGTGGTTGAATCAAGCTCGTTTATTTCCTCAACAGAAACAGATTATATAGAACAGAAACAGGATGCATCTGAAACTGTCTCAGGCAATCAAACAGCTGGATTATATTTTATTACCATGTAGCGTTAGAAACAACAGCTACAAGTTGTGTTCTAGACTTCCCTATACAACAGAGTATATAGTATTTAAAAGAATATATCAAAACTCATTATTCCTTAAGGAGTCTTGTATATGCCCATTAGTGCGGGGAACTAAATAATCCAGCAGTTGGCCACTTTAAGTCATTTATGACTTACTAACTAGTTTCACACACTAATGTTATCATTAATAGTAAAAAGTACAATTCAAAATAAAGAATATGCAAAGAAATCTTTTTGACCAAGGGATTATGGCCAGGCTAGACAGATGTTTACCTCTGTCCCCGGAATCTATCCAGACCCACAGTCACCTAGTCCCTGATCTTGTATTTGCAATATGATGTTCTTCATAAACACACTTACTGATAGCCATAATACAAGGCCATAAACAAAGCAAAATCAAAATGCATGTAATAACCAAAGCAATTAATATCATCCAATGTTGGATTTTACTGAACAGGCTGGAAAAAACAGCTGTACTTCAGGGAACCGTCAACTATTGAGAGAAAAACTACAAACAAATTAGGCATGCTGTGCCTGTTTACTATCTTCAGCCAACAAATGGCACTCTCACTCATTATGAAAGCAATGAGAAGAATAAGGATTTTTTTTGTCTGGCACAAGCCCTCTCTCCAGTACCTTTACACACTCGGGTAGACTTAGACACATGGACAGACTGCCTAGGCCTATAGTGTCAAATTGTATCCCAGGATCTGGCAGGTGCTTCAGTCTGGATGCGTGGATCCACTGTGGCTGGTGGTCAGTCAGCACTCCAGTCCTGGTCACTGCAATCACTGTAGCTGGCCCCAGCTATTTTGGCTCTCCAATAGCAACTGGCTTTAAACTTCAAATCAGCACCTGTTGGCCTGGAACAAAGTTATGGGTAGGTTATCTGATGGAATAGGAGAAAGATCAGCACACACAGAGTTCAGTTTATCAATTAGGGTATAACCAAAGCTCACTACAGAGGCACGTTGCTATATATGTAAATAAAATGAGTAGACCCACCAACTACCAATTTTACACTGCTTTAAAAGATGTTAATGTGTCTCCCAGTGCATTATCACAAACTGCAAGAACTGAAATTAAAGTTGTGAAAATACGAAAATAAAGCTGAAATTAAATTAAAAGTTAATTTAAACCCTTTTATAATGATATAGATAGAACAGACAGAACTTCTAATAATACCGGCCAACCCATCATTAGAACACAACTTCACAGTTGAACTTGGATCATCCACTCTCACACCCACTCAGTCCGTTAGAAACCTTGGGGTGATGTTTGATGACCAGCTGAAATTCACTTCACATGTGGCAACAATCTCTCGGTCATGCAAGTATGTGCTTTACAACATCAGGAAAATCAGACCCTTCCTGTCCGAGCACGCAACGCAGCTCCTAGTACAAGCACTTGTAATATCAAGGCCGGACTACTGCAATGCCCTTCTGGCTGGCCTTCCAGGAAATGCAACCAAACCCCTGCAAATGATCCAGAATGCTGCAGCACGTCTGGTCTTCAATCAACCAAAAACAACCCATGTCACACCCCTCCTGACCTCACTCCACTGGCTACCTGTAGCCACCCACATCAAATTTAAATCTCTTACGCTTGCCTTTAGGACAATAACCAGAACCTCTCCCTCCTACCTCAACTCACTCCTCCAGACATATGTCCCCTCCCGCCAGCTACGGTCAGCTAACGAGTGATGGCTGACCGTTCCCCCAAAAGGCATCAGATCAATCTGTAAAACTTTCACCTATTCCATTCCTTTGGGGTGGAATGAACTGCCAGCCTCCACCCGATCTGCTGAGACCATCACAACCTTCAAAAAAACAACTCAAAACACACCTGTTTCGCAGACACCTGTCTGAACCCTAATGCTCTTCTATCCTATCCCTCTATCCTATCCTTCTATCCTTCCAAAAAAAAACTCCCTGTCTCTAGTCCATCTTTCTCTCTAGTAACAGAATACAATGTCCGCTTGTAAATGTAGTGTGTAGACTTGGCTCATTGGCGTACAAGACAAAATGTTCAATGCTCTCGTCCTTTGTAAGTCGCTTTGGATAAAATGACTACATGTAAATGTAAATGTAAATGATATAAGATTTCAGACAAAAATGATAGAAAACCCACTACAATATTTCACATCTACGTACTCACAGATGGTTTGCAAAAAGTGAATTAGTAAGTGAATTAAGTGAATTAACAAAAAAACCAAAAAAAATACAATGTTCAGAGCTTCAGAAATGGAAATGTCAAAATCAAAGTTATACCAGTCAATGTTTCATATCCAAACATCCCATCCTATCGATGAAGGAAAAACCTGCACACAAACATGCTCTTCAAGTAATCCCAAAAAGGCCCACAGAGTCAGATCCTTGAACTCATGATAATCCACAAGGCAAAAACAGCACAAATGATCCATTGGGAAAAAATTCTTGACATTCATGAAAGCACAGCCTTTACAACTCTTTGTAGATTCATCACCAGGTATAAATAAATATCTAAAAAGTCCATATGATTGAACTGGTCTCAAAAAAGTCCATAAAAGGATTGGGGGTGGTAGGGGATGTTATTAGCACCCCAGTGGAGAGTAGAAGTGCCAATCTATTGCCAGTGTCTTGACCAGCAGTTTGGTCACTTTTGACGTGAATGGCGTGCCATTGTCACTCTCGATCGTTGTGGGTATCCTGAAACGAGGAATTACCTCTTTGGATAATATCCTAACTACTGGTTTTGCATCCTCTTTAGCACATGCAAAAATTTCAGGCCACTTTGAAAACTTATTCACAACAATCAGCATATATTTTAGATTTTCTATCGCTGGCATGTGAGTGAAATCCATTTGGAGACACTGACAAGGTGCTTCTGGAAATGGCAATGTGTCATGTGGCGTTTTTCTGTGCGGGTTCATTTGGCACATATCAGACACGTGTCTACAATTAGTTTGACCATTTTCGCTGTGTCCTTACAATACAGGCGATTACATATCTGTGTAACTTTAGACACACTATTGTGTGAAATGCCATGATAATGTCTTATCAGTACCACTAGGGACAATTTTGGCAGCGTAATTCTATCATCCTTGTCTCTAATTAAGCCTTCTGCATCTGGGGAAAGTCCATTTTCTGCCCAGTGTTTCAGATCTCCCTCTGTGGGTTGGCTCTGCAAAATTGTGTACGCACAGTAAGTGTGCAAATATCATTGTTATGCCTCCACCCTCTCACCTTCCTGCATCACAATTGCATATTGACACAGACACACCCCATTAGACGGCTTTGAACATGAGCCATAAAAATAAATTAGGAGGGTTTTCTTTTTTTTAGGGGGAAAGGATTTTTTAATCCCTTGGGTCTAATTGCCTGAACAGACATGAGACTGGGTGGGATTTACCACCATGAATGGGGGCACAAGTAATGGCAGTCTTTAATTCTTCAAAATGTTCTTCTGCCTCAACAGTCCAAGCCAATGAGTCCCTTGGACCCATGCCATGCTTTATCATGAAGCGCAAAACCTTGTCATGGTATGCGCAATCAGGTATCCATGCACGACAGTAATTCACCAGACCCAGAAAACTTTGCAGCTGTGTAACATTGTCAGGAGTTCTCATAGTCTTTATCAGCTGCACCCATTCAGTTGAAATGGCTTTTTGTCCTTGAGAGATAATATGTCCCAGGTAGTGGACCTTGGGCTGCACCCACTGCAGCTTATCATTCGAGGCTTTAAATCCAGCACTCGCAAGTATGTTACAATGTTAGGCCTGTAAGCAATTAGACTCAGTCTCAGTCTGAAATTAGCAGGTCATCCGCATACTGTAGGACACAGACTGTGGATGGCATGTTGATTATGTCTAAGACATGTTTCACCGCAGCAGAGAAGACAGCCGGGCTGTCAATGAAACCCTGAACCAATTTGGTCCAGGTGTATTGCGCACTTTTGAATGTGAATGCAAATAGAGGCTGTCCACATGTACAGGTATGGAAAAGAAGGCTGCACACAAATCCACTGTGAAATGTGTGTGGTTATACGGTATGGAATTCAAAATTGTTGGGACATCAGGCACAATTGAGGCCAGAGGAAATATCAATGAATTAATTGCTCTTAAATCTTGTGTTAAATGCCAGGTGTTACCATCAGCCTTCTTAACTGGATTGAATGACCCCCTGTAATTGTTGCCTGATGTTTAAATCTTCTGTTTCTCTCATCATTTTCTTTCCTCCAACACTCTCTAGCCCAGTGGCCTATACACCCACAATAGTTGCGCACATCACTGCTGCAATTACACAATACTGAGGGCCTCCTCCTCTATTTTTTTAATTTTTTTTTTTTTTTTTTTTTTTTTTTTTTTTTTTTTTTTTTTTTTTTTTTTTTTTTTAAAAAAAAAAAAAAAAAAACCCCCCCGCCCCTTTTTTTTTTTTTTTTTTTTTTAAAAGTTTTTTACACTTTGCTGCATTAAATAAATAGTCACAAGAATGAGTTGTGCCAGATCTGGTTTCATATTATTTAGACACATTTATGAATAGTGCTGCCATTTTACAGAGGTTTTAGTAACGTTGTTGCCCAATACTCGCAACAGTATAGCACGATAATCTGCCCCTGTCAGTTGGGCATAGCATGTGTGAACACAAAACATCGACAAATTTGGTAGGAATATTCAGGTTTGGTACATTTTTGCATATTGTATCAATGTGTCATTGTTGCTGGCTTAATAATAATTTTGGACCCTCTTTGAGAAATGTCATAGTCTGCTGAGTTGCACTTCATGTAATACTTTCTTTGTTCTTAACTGAATCAGGAAATGACAATTTGGGTGCAGTCAAAGTACGCACTTCCTGAGCAAAATCAGCAAGAGGCGGATGTAATGATGGATTTTCTACCGTTTTGACAGCTGTTTCATATGGTGGTGGCTGTTTTACGGGCATCTTTTTATTTTTTTATTATTGGGTTTTTCAGCACCCTGGCACCATACTTATTTTTTCCAGATTTCATACTATTCCATCATATATTTAAAGTCCCATTTAGGGTCACCCCAACCATCTTTGACCATGGATTTCATTCATTTCATGTCATCTTTCTTAAAAGAACCTTGTCTGGGGTATGATTCAATTTGTGGTCCAGTGCTTTCGGACAGTCCGGCCAAATTATCAACTAATGGTTGTGTCTAATAACCCATATTATTTCTGAACATGAAATCTACAGGTGTTTCGCCTGGTAGTGGACGAGACGTTCTTGTTGCCATACTCAACAAATCAACAAATTACAATTACTGGACAAAACAAACACAAAACTAAAGTCTCCCCACAAAATCTAATTGTGGAAAGCGGGGCGTGGTTTCGTCATTGCAGCCGGTGGAGAATCAGGTTTGGAGACGAAATGGTTAAGGGAAACGCCTCCCTCGTAATGAACCCTAACAGCTGTTCTCGTTTTGCAGTGAGTCAAGAGACAGGTTAAAAATGGGGCTGCAGTAGAAGGTCAGGGTTCGAGGAACAAAGCGGGGACGGGACACGGAGTGGCAACACTTTATATTGTGACAATTGTGGAAGGCTGAAAAGCCCACGGCCTAACTTTGTGTTTACCTTTTCTAAACTGGAAATAAAATACACTTTTGTCCGTCCACCGCTTCTCGATCCGTTTGTTTTCCCACATCCTCAACCAGGGAAACACCAATACTTTTTTTTAAACCAGTCGACGCCGCAGCCAGTTTAACATGCGTGCTGTGTGCCTCGTAAGTACTAGGGTGAAAGCTGGCCCACACTTTACACCACAGAGCGCACACTACATAACAACACGTAAGTCAGAAGTACAGAAACTAAAGACCCCGTGTAAAAGTCCAACAGCAAGCACACAGAGTAAGGAAACAAAAAGTTTGCTTACCTGTGGCTGGACTGTTGGCAGGCCCCACCTGCAGGGAAACACCACTGCACGGTCTTCAATACCACAATACCATTCAATACCTTCAATACCAAGAACACTTGGATGTTGTGAGGAGATACCTTCAGCAGAGCTCTGGGAGCAAGAGACACAGACACTAGAGTGTGGTTGAATCAAGCTTGTTTATTTCAGAAACAGATTATATAGAACAGAAACAGGATGCGCCTGAAACTGTCTCAGGCAATCAAACAGTTGGAACACAACAGCTACAGGATGTGTTCTAGACTTCCCTATACAACAGAGTATATAGTATTCAAAAGAATATTTTAAAACTCATTAATCCTTAATGGGTCTTGTCTATGTCCATTAGTGCAGGGAACTAAATAATTAACAGCTGCATAATTCTAAATAGTAATTTTAACAGGCCGGAACATGTTTCAGAATGAAACATCATTTACGCTGCAATAAAACTATTTAATAAAACTACAAATTAACCTTGTACCTTGTATGTTTCATCAAGCAGCAGTTCCTCTAGTGTATAAGCACCCTGAAATCAAGCTTGAACTAGAGCTATCTGTATTCACAAAGTTGCATATAGTATTTGTACCCTGGTCTTTGGATCAGAAGTCATGTGTTCTTTGGGAGCTAATTTCTACATGCCCTTAACAGGAAAATGGCCACAGATTTGGCGAACCAGTAGATGGAGTCTCAGTAACCTGTAGCGAAGAACCCAAAGAGGTATAATACTTGAAAACAGTGATCAGTTCCCATTGCTATTGATCTCAATGGCATTTAGCCAGCAGGCAAAGCACCCCTTGTCAGGTGGAAGGACCAAACCAGTCAGACACAAACAAAAATTAACAAAGTAAATTAAATAAATAAATCTGAGAAATGAGGAATGGAACTAAGACACTAAAACATGGAGCAGAGACATCAAACAAATGTATGATCATTTAATACACCCATTTTCCAGTCCATAGTACAAAATGTATCCACTGCAATCTCAGTGATAATAGATAGACTAAAAATGAAGCAAACATTATCCATTTATCAGACAGAAGACAGCAATGCAGAAGGAGGAAACCCACACAAGACCAGGAACTCAAAGATAACACCAAGGAGACAGGATTCTGACACTTAAAGTAAAATAGATACCAGAGAACAGAGTACACTCTCCTGGCATGTCTAGAGAACTTTTATTTAATCTGGGTACAAGACTACTTTTGAAGTACTTTTGATCAAGCAAATCCACCATTTTTGACTCCAAATGGTGTAGTTGTGGCAACTACCAGCAGGGACTAATGGGGTCTTGCTAAATAGCCATACTTTGACCCCTTACAAGAGCCTCTACTTCCAGTTGATAAGGTCCAGTGAAAGCTGAAATTGGAAGTTGAAATTGGAAAATTGGTCAGCTGTGACCACCAGGCATGCTAACGGATGTTAAAAGAAAACATACCGTAACTCTAGCAAACATGGTTGACCACCCTGTAGGTCCAATGGAGACACTCCTCCACCCACCCACACCCATGCTCAAACATAACATCAATGCAAAGTTTTTCCTCACTGCCAGCAAACTTAAGAGGGCCTTTTTAATGCTGTTGCCAAGCATTTTGAGATTCAAGTGGCAAAAAACACAAGCTTGAAAAGGTCTGTAGTTCATGCCTTTGATAGCTGGAATGTGCTATTGGAATATAAAGTCTTTTTGCATAGTTGAAATTCATCAAAGCCTCAGGTTATTTTCCAGTTTTATGTGCTTACGAAATAAAAAAATTAATCAAGCTGCTTCCATAACTAGCATGACTTTCCTTTAATACTAAATTGAACCTAACATGAAATCAACAAAAAAACTTAGTTCAGTCTCACTAGTCTCAGATAATCTCAATATTGTCAGAAAACAGATTCTTGTATCTACAGTTAAAAGTTAAAAAGTATTCAATTCTTCAAAAACTTTTGTCTCTTTCTTGGTTATTTAATTTTTTTCTAATGCACAAGAAACAAAGCTGATAAATAAAAACAACGAAAACTAAATCCCCAGCTATCAAAGAGTAGCACTTGGGCTGTCAGATTTTCCACTGAGAAATATCATCTGTGAGCTAAGTACAAGTACTGTGGTTCTGTTCTTGTAGTTCATAATGTTGCACTATGAGTCAAAGCTTTGAGGCTCTGTAGTCATATTAAAGCCATGTGGACTTCTCATGGTATACAATAAATGAAGCATTTAAAATTCCTTTGTCCAGTCTCATAGAGTATTGACACATCGATTGAGGTTAATCCTCATGGTCCTGCTTTGTCATTGTCAAATCATATTATGTTGATTAGCACAACAAACTGTTTATTTAACAAAGTTGTAACTCCACACATTTCGACAGTATGCACACAATCAAACAATGAAAGGTCCCATGTTCCTTTTAAGAGGTCCAGCCTTTCATTTGACTCTTTTCTTTTGTCTGCTGTTTGGAGTTCAGAGTCAGACAGCATCACACAGGAGGTGGAGTTGCAGTAGCAGTAAGAGGCTTTCGGCTCAGACAAACACTGTCTCTTTTGATCATGTCTACTGCTTTTTGATCTCTTCTAAAACACTCAGAACTATCTGATAATGATGTTTAATTGATTATGGAGTGAGGGAGCTCTGGTTTTGTTTTATATTATTTCTCATTTTCATCTCTGGTCTCCAAAAGAAGATCGCTGAAGCACCATGTCGTCCCTTTTCTCTTTCTTCTTTTAAAATAAATAAAGATGTCAAACATCAAAGCTGTTCTTGGTTAATAAAAAAGGACCTCAAAAATTTTCCATTATGTTTGACATGGTTTTGGGTTTCACCATCCAGAACAACAACAACAACAGGCCGGAATATTATGACATGCTGTTGTTGTTCAGTGCCTGTGTTGCAGAGATTGAACAGACCAAACTGAGGCCTGTTTTCTTTGATGTCAGCAGGGCTAATTATTCAAAGGTACCGTGAGCGCACTGAATATCCTTATGCATACAAACGCTTGCCACTGCTTTATTTACTGTCTAAGCGTCTCTCATCAATGCAACCTCAAAAGAACAATGCCAGCAATGGAATCTTTGAATGGAATTCTTCTTTGAAGAATTGAGCAATACCGCTGACCGCTGTCCTTGACAAATTACTTTGATGGAGCATAGCACATTGGATTTTAACATGCACAGTTATAATTGAGCTAAAGCAGGTTTTGGGGTAGTCAAGCTGTTAAAGTATACAGAACACAATGCATAATCAAATATTTGAATAATTATTTTGGGGGAAAAGCCTTCCTATAAGGCTCATATAAATTAAATGTATACATGCTCAAGAAAACCATTTTATCTTATAAAATCTGTTAGTTTGTAAAACTAACAGATCTGTCCTAACCAAATGCAACAAGATAAAGTGAAAAGTGATTATAGGTATTTCTTCCATGTTAGGTGAAATTTCTATCCTAACCAGCTGCAACTGCAGCAAGCGAAACTACATTTGTCAGTTGTCTGGTTTCTATTTGTGTGGCATTGCGCCAGGTAGCTTTACCCGTATGTTAAACCTGGACAACGTTTTTTTTTTGTAAAAATTCAGAATCCCAAACTACATGACAAGTCCTTCAAGTTCCAGGAGAACCAGAAAAGCAAAACATCTGGTAAAGTCTTGAATACAAAGTTAGTGTTTTTTTGTTTTACGCTCTTTAGCTGTGTAGTGCAATGGAAGTGGGAGAGAGATCCACATGCTGTTCTAATTGGCTGTGATTTATGATTGACTGTTGAGTCATGCCTCACATTGTGAGTCATGCCTCACATTTACATTTATTGTGGACAGACAAATTGCTTGTTTGTGGAATCTTGTGTTGCATCTGGACAGAACACAATGTTATTCTGGTTTAAGCAGACATTCCCCATCTTTCTCTGTTGTCATTAATGATGTATACATAGCATTCAATATTCAGATTGCAGTACAAGTCTGATATGCAGTAGTAAAAAGTTTGGACACGCTTGACTAAGTTTGTTTCTCATTCTTAAAAACATTTTGATCTAAAAGATTATGCTATTATTAAATACTTGAGATATATTCTGCCTGTATGTTTTTTACAAATCATACAAGTCTTAATTATTATTTTTATCTGCTTTTCTTAGACGAACCGGTTATGACCAGATAATAAAGGTCAAGCGCCTAACATACGTAGAAACCAAAAAGTATACCAGGATGAAATTAGTCAATTAGAATGCTCTATTGCGATATTATAGCTCTGAGAATACAGAGCTATAATATCTGGATCTCTCAGCAAAGGATGGCTGTTTTAAAACTGCAAAAACTTTTTATAACTTTTGCCTTTCCATTGCCACTTTTCCACTTTTATTTACGTATACTTAAGTCAAATAGCCAATTCCTGCGAAAACAGCTTAAATTGTTAATCATTATTATAAAGTATGATTGTGTTGGGAGGGTGATGGATTGTTTGGTGTAAAATTTTAAAATTGTTGGTTCTTAAAACTATTGTATATTTGTTAATAAATACTGGAACTATTTAGAATTTTATAAGGGGTGAGAAAAATAGGCTTTTGCCTCAATAAGGGTAAGATAGGGAGACTTGAACACTGATGTGCTTGATCAAAAACTGTTTTCCTGTTCATTTTTAAAGACAGTTACAGATTGCAGCATTATAAACACTCAATCTAAAAAAAAAACTTTTTTTACAAAGTTTTTGGTACTATACAATTACCAGACTATTTTTGTTATTTTACAGTTTTGATGATCACTTTTTATTCTAACATATGAAAAATAGTAATAATAAAGAAAGTGTTTGTTCAAATGACTGGTAATGTATTTGCATATTACTGTGTGAGATTGCCTTTCTCGTAAAACACTGTGATGTGGTCTTTCTTATCTTGAGATGCACATTTCTTAGCATCAGCTGCAAGTCCATCCAAGCACAATAAAAGCAGTTCCAGCTTGTCTGAGATTGAGAAAGGACAAGTAAGTGACAACTTTTCTGGCCATTTCTAAGCTGATTCTCACTCAGTTAAAAACATTAAAAATAATTCAGTCTGTGCTGTACATGCGAAACAGCTGTACTGGTATCAGTATTATTCAGCAAGGACACAATTTTAATCACCAACATTCTTCTTTAAATGCCTTTATGAGGGGTGTGTGACTTCACACACCATCTATCAGTTAGTCAGGTAGATGCCTTGGTTTTGATTTTAGTACAGAATATTATGAAAAATGCATCACACAATTCAACTACCTTGAGAAGGCTGGTGCAGTTATTTACAACTGGTTATCCTTGTTTGGCTACCACTCACTGTTGAGAGAAATCAAACTAGTAATGACTAAAGTATTTTTCAAATTACAACCCTGGCCACTTACTATTTCAGGGAATACTAGTCAAATTCTTGTCAACAGTCTACATTTTTGTGATTTTTTATAAACTTTTTTTCTTATGCATGCTACAGTTTTTAAAAATACAGAGGAAAAGAATGACCATAATTGCCGTTTGGGACAGCAGGGGATGGCCACTGAGTCATTTGTCTCTGCATGGACAGTGTGGTAGATTTTGTACTCATTTAACATAATATTTAAAAAAATACCAGTGGTGGGCTGTCCATTCTCTCACTGTGCTTGTTCAATATATAGAATAGGCTAAGATATATCACCGTAATACCTATAATATGCATTCCCATTTTCTACCCATTGGCAATGTTTGGTTTTACAAGATGTACAAGAAAAATGCCTTTACTTTTATTTTTACTCAATTTTCTGTTTTGTCTAATTTGTGTGAGAACTTATAAGATTGTCACTGGTGGGCATTTAGGTTGAGACACATCAGTCTCAAAAGTGAAGGAAAAGTGAAAGCAAAAGCTTTAAAGAAAAAGCTGCCTAAATTTACCCCAACCTAAAAATTAAGATGTGCATTAAAATACAAAACAAAATACATAATATACTTTAAACTGCATCTAATAAGACAATTCTGTCACCCATAAACTTACAAACTGACACAGCATTTACCCAACATGACCTCAAGGGGGAGCTGTCTCCGCATATGGATTTATTAAGTCGATACCTTTCAGTGGAACAAGCCATTTGTTTCAAGTGAACGTCTCCATAACGTACATGTATCATTACCATCATGTCACATCTTTCAAACACAGTTTGTCATATGGATTCAGTCTCTCTAGGAGCAGTTTTGACCCTGTATGATTTCTTTCTTTTGACGTTGTTTTATTGTAAATGTTGCTGAGTGAAAATGTCTTATAGAACACTGAAGGGACAAAAATCTATATGGTTGGCAGTTTTATTTGCATATTTTAGAGTTATAATGGCACTACTATACAGTTAATTGCAATTTAAACCAATTTAGACCAATCGGGATGTCCCTAACAGGGCTTCAAGCTTAAGTTATAAAACTTCAGACAAATTGTTTGCACCTGTCTACACCATTTGGGCTACAAATTATCTACAGTATATATCCTATTATATAATTCTACATTGAGGAGCGTGATATTACTTGTGTGCTATTATTATTACTTGTTCTTAGACTTTGCCTTTGCATTTTGCCTATAGTGGATGAGAAAACAAGCAAGCAACCCAGAATGTCAGAGATGTCCATGTGGACTCTTTTGGCTTGGGCCAGAAAATGCATTGTGTTAGCATGCACACAAGAGCACATAAAGGTAAGTGTAAACAACAGCAGGTTTATTGGCAAGATAATTTATATGGAAGAATAAACTAGATGCGGAGTAGTATTCACAGTTTCAGGACAGTCTTTAGTAAACTTAGCTTTTAAAGGAGATATCTCTTGCAGGCAAAGAAGTCAAGACAGCCGAATTCAGGAAATTGTACATGTAGCAGATCTGAGTTTATGTGAACTTAGCTAAAGTATATAATGAGTCCTCTTTGTCTTGTAAGTTTGAGTGGAAATAGGATTGTAGGAGCGCTGGAGATTGACGGAGAGAGGGAGCGCCGGAGATCGACAGAGAGATCGCTGGAGGGACTTCAGGTGAGTATACATCCAATGGGAGCCGGGTAAGTCACAAGGATTAGCTGTGAAACCAGACAAAGGGAGTGCAGAGTGAATGTGACTATATAGGCCTGTTGATTGGCAGCGGCAGGTGTAGGTGATTAGCGTGTCAGAGTGGCTGGCGGTGTGGTTGTGTCCCTGACACATGCAGCATTTTTGCATGGGCAGGGTTATACACCACTCACGGTTTTGAGAAACTATAAAAAATTTACGTGTGTATTTTATTATTGTATTTTTAGCAATCGTTTTGGTCAGCATTAAAAATATGGTCAACGAACTTGAACTGTTAGCTTGAACAATTCTGTGTGCACTTTAAATGAAAATGTACACAAAAAAGAGAATGTCTTTCTTTTTAAGTGCTTTTTTAACAATGGATTTACAACTCATATATGTCTAAAATAGCATAAGACAATGTTATGATTTTGTTTCTGTTTTGGACTTTTAAACATGTTTACTACCAATATATTATACTATTGGTGTAAAGGGGGAGATTTCCTTCCAGTAAACATTTTGAATTATAAGTTGAAAAGAAAGACTCAAATACCGTTTGATGTGGGTGGTTTTCCAACTGGAATGAATGCTAATGAGCCTGTTGCCATTTGAAGCCCTCGTTGCTTTAACAAAGTGGTAATCTGTCTACATGGAAGATCATTCTTGTATCTGGATTTCACAATGTCATTGTACAGTTCATAAACTCCAGGGTGACACTAATAATGTTGTCTCGAGAACCCACACTTACAACTTGCTGGGAAAATTCCAGACTTGTGGTATTTTCTCCCATAAATGCAAGTGCATGTCTGAGGACCAACAGGCCCCATGCAGTGTTGGGGAGTAACCTAAAGGTAAGGATTTGGCAGAGATATTGTTGACAACAAATGAGACATATTGTTGACATTAAGAGTATAGAGTTATAGATAAATTTGATGGGAAATATTTGACAAAAATGATCTTTGTTTTCTTTATATTTTGGCAAATCAACTAAGCTTTGTGACATTGTTGAGTTCTAAAACTCACAACACAATCTCAATTTATATATTTTCATACAATCTGATGAAACCTTGTAAATTGGACACTTCCCTGTAAGATTTCTGTTTCTTTTTGCCTGGATAAAAAGACACAGATGCAGGATACTTAATCAAACATTTATATTTGTTCTCCACTTCATCTCATTGCTGTCTAGGAGAAACGAGGATTTTTCTCTTATGAGTTTGACTGAAAAAAGTCCCTATGCTATGCAATTAGACTCGCATGTGAGACTATCGCTCTGTCCTGGTTTTCCTTCAGATCTTCTCTTTATTTCTTCACCATTTTTTGAGGATGTCAAATATTCTCCAGTAGCAGTATCATGCACATAAAAAAACAGCAATGTAGTCGGGAGATTTGACACAATATATATATTTTCCTTTGGTCCTTAGAAGTAAGGGGCCATGTTACACACTGGTCCCATCACACTACTGTAACTGCAGCGACGCAATGTTCGCTTTGACCTCTGACGCTCCAGAGTAATTCTATTAATTTTCAGTGCTAGTTTCACCAAAGCAAAGGAAACAACTTGGAAAGATCATATGATCTTCTGATGCCACGTGCAGCCTCTTATATTTTTAAGATCTGTGGACAGATGTGGGTGATACGAAAGCAGATATAAATAAATAAAGACTTTGAAATATTGAAAATGTAATGACTGTTACAAAACACTTAGTAACCACATACTGTAACAACACTGAGTAGGCAACCAGCTACATCACTCTGGCAACATGGCTGCAAGTTTTGAATTTTATATTATAGATTTATATTTATTTTTTTTCTGAAAAGAAGTTGATCCAATTGATAAGTGCATTTGAAATTTTTCACCAATTCCCAAAAAAGTGTCTAATTTTGGTAGCAAATTAAGTAAAATTTTACCAATTTAGAACATGGACATCGAATAAGGGTAAAACTAGCATGTACTATAGACAACATTTGTTGTATTTTGAATGGAAAAAAATCTAGCTGTAACAGTAAAAAAAAAAGACTAGTTTTAGGAATGACTGCTTGCATCAACAGAGACCCATAATCCAATACATATGTTTTCTCCAATACAACTGTTTCAGGGTAATTCTCATGATTTATTTTTAATTAGTTAATAGTTTGAGAATTGACCATTGAAAACCAGTATTTGTTAACCATTAATCTGAATATTGAAGGGAACATCTATTAGTCCACTAATGTCATGTGGTTGTGTAATGTGGTTGTGGATGCAGTGCTTTGGGCATAAGGTGCGACAATAAAAGTGCTATTCAGCAATATAAAATAATAACAAAAATCCTTAATCATCCTTTTAGTGATTAGCACCGTTTCCTAATAATAACCCTCAGCATTGCAATAAATCATTGCATAACAATTAAATTAGTAATAAACTAAGTTTTGAGATAATTAATGATATTAAATAAACTATTCCTTCTATCACAGGTCCCTGAATGAGTTTCAGAAACAGTTGGAGGTGCTGTGGAAACAACAGATTTTGTGTTTGTGTTGAGAAGGTAGTGTTTTTTCAGTTTGTATTTTCTTCAGTTTATGTGCGTATGCTGTGGGATTTTGCTTGAGTATGGTTCTTTGTTAGTTTCTATGTGGTTGTCTGTGTTCTGTGGGCCATCTGTGAGTTGCGTGATTGCATTTGAGGAGGTTGTTCTTTTAGCAGAGTTAAACAGGCACAGTCACGAGCGCTCCCTGACGCCATGGGCACAAGTGTCTACATCTCACTGAGCTTTCACAGACACACACACACACATACTATAATACCTTGGTACCAAAGTGGACAAACATTTATACAAACACATTGAAAACAAACACCCACACTTCAAAACACTTATTGCTGCCAGATGGAATAAGACTGTTGGTCCAGTAAGGTAAAGAGATTGTGGGTTTTTCCACTAGAAACAGAGAAAAAAAATTGGTAACACTATTTCAATAGTTCACTAGTAACCCTAAGCCTTACCCTAATCCTAACCTAACAGTCTACTTATAGTCTAATGAGAGTTAGTTGACATGTAGTTACAAAGTTACTTATAGTTAGTAGAACGTCTTAAGTGGACTATTGAAATAAAGATTATCAAAGCTTCAAATCACAGAGATGAGCTTATTCCAAGGAAAAGGCTTGAACTACATCACTTTGAATGCTTCTCTCACTAGAACCCAACCAGGCTGGCAGAATTGCGTATGAGCAGCCCCAAAGCTGCAAGACGCCAAGTGAGCATTTAATAAATGCAGCCTCACCAACACCTAAGCTCTATTTATTACCTGAATGTGATATGGCCCTGGTAAAAATCCTTGGCATAATGGCCCAAACCTTATTTTATTTGTATTGTGTGGCTATTCAAAGCCTTAATAGCTGCCCTTTGATAGTTATGGATTTATTTTATTTGAACAGTTGGTGAGCTGTATAAAAGCAGTTTTGTTCTATATCATTCCCATTTGTCAAATGTCTATACATTTGGTAGATTGTTTTATCATACCCAAATTACAGTGCATTTAGTTATACATTTAATGAGTATGTGTATTCCTTGGCAACTGAACTCATGACTTTGGCATTGCTAGTACCATGCTCTACCAATTGACAAGAAGCTACACAAATGCTAGAGCACAGGAACGTTTCAGTGAGAAACTACATTAAATATTTTGCATTAAGAACCAACAAGCCAAGTCTACAAAGCTACATTTACAAGTGGATATTGTATTCTGCTACTAGAGACAAGATGAACAGAAGAAGGGTTTTGTTTTTTTATATCTAGGAAAGAATATCAGTGCATTGGGGATTAGTCAGGTGTCTGCAGATGCGGCTGCAATGGTTACGAGCGAAGATGGGTGGGACGAGTGTTAGTTTGTAGGAGGTCAAATGAGGACAGAAGAACTAAGAAGTCCGCTGCTTGAGGTCTGTCTAGGTGGACGTTAAAGTCACCAGGAACCCTGACTATTGCCTGTTAGCATAACTGTTTGAACCATAGCTGCCTGCCTGATGTGTTGGTGTGTTCTTGCTTATGATTACTGCCTTGGTCACGCCACTCCTGTTTGCCGGTTACCGATCCCTGCCTGTTTGTTTTGAGCTGCCTACTATCAATAAACTGCTTACGGATTCCCATTCACTGCCTCCAGAGTCTTTGTCACAGAAGACTTCACCACCCACACTCTAAAAAAAACTTGCTGCCTTAAATTTTTAAGTTTAATCTGGTTAATCTGTTTAATTTGGTTGCACAAGTCATTTCAACTTAACCTATTTTTTTAAGTTATACCAGTCAGGATTTAAACTATTAAGTTGAAATGACTTGGCTGTATAGCCAAGCTAATTAAACGTACAAATTTAAGGCAGCAACGTATTTTTTACAGTGCATGGATCCAGCAGTTCTCAATCAGCTTTCGTCTGAGGTGTCAGCCCAAGCTCAAGCCCTAGCTGCACATCAACATCAGCTCTCATGACTGGCGTCGTTCATGGGGGAACTTGTAAAAGCCCTTCAGGATCTGCATGTTGCGCCGCCCGGCACCCGCTTCTCAGGTTAGTCAGCCTCAGCCCACCGCTACTCTTGGCAATGCCACTTCAGCTCCCCGATTATCGTTCTCATCAGTAGCTCTACGCTACCTCCTCTGCCTCCCAGCTACTCCCTCACCGAGCCTCCGACTGTGCCATTGACCTCCTGCCTGGTACCTTTCCATCCAAGGGTTGAATCTTCCCCCTCTCTGAGTCCAAAGCTATGCAAGCCTACAACGAGGAACAGCTAGCCAAGGGTTTGATCCATCCCTCCACCTCATCAGCAGGTTTCTTCTTTGTGGGCAAGAAGGACGGAGAGCTACGTCCATGTATCGATAACCGGGGACTCAATAATGTAACGGTGAAGTTCTGTTACCCCCTGCCTTTCGTTCCTGCAGTCCTCTAGCAACTCAGAAGTGCCATATTCTAAACCAAGCTCGACCTGCATAGCATTTAAAATCTGGAATAGAAGACTGCCTTCTTGACCAGCTCGGGCCACTATGAATACTTGGTAATGCCCTTCGGCCTGGCAAACACAAAAAGTGGTTTACTGTTATCCACCCAACTCCAACCTAACCTTTAAATAAAAGTGGCCAAAAAAATGACAGAAGTCAATGTTTGTTTGGTTTATTAGGAATATATCAATTTATATTATATGTGAATTACATTTACAATCGGTCATCTGTGCATGTATTTCTAAACTTAACTCTATTATCTTAACTTTAATAAAAAATTGCAAAACATTACATTTTTCAATTATGCATAGTTTTTGTCACAGTATGTTCCAAACAGATTCCAAACAGGTCAAAAGCGAGCATTTACACTTACAGATGGGATACTATGAAATTTCCTTTAGTTACCTTCTGAAATATTCAGACTGACTAGACTGACCTTCCTCTTCTCTCCTCTTCCCACCATTTTCTAAATGACAAATAGCGCAGAGATAGACTTGTGTTATGCATCATTAAACTAACATGGATCACATAATCTAGCTAGCTAACTAAGTTTTCTTACTTGGTATCAGACATAAGATAACACATCACAAAGGTTTGCTTTTTAAAAAGCATTTGCAGACCTACTAATGTTGTGATAACCTCATGTTTACATAATTCAGAAAAATCTGTTACTTATTTATTTTAATTTGTTGTTGGATTAACATTAAATGACAGTCAGTAGCAGATGCACAAATCCTACTTTCAGCCTTCTGATTTTATCCTGACTATAACAGACTATGTTTTAAGCAAATACTCACCATGATGGCCATTTTAGTATTTTTGTATGCATTTGACCATTTAAGTGCTATAACGTCAAAAGAAAACTCAATAGAGCACCCTGGCAGGACAGACTTTCTGTCTGTGGCTTGTTAACTCCTTTAAACATCAAGCAGGCACATCTTTAGTTTTCTGATTTATGCATGCTTTTTTATCAAGCTAAAATGTTAATAACTTTAACAGTCCTGTGCTTTAACAGGCCAGAATATAACAGATATATTCTGTGATATACGAAACCATGATGACGCAAAGGCATCATAAATCATGTAAATTTAAATAACAAGAAGAGAGTGTAATTGGCAACACTTAAAACCCGACTTCCCTCGGACGGGTTCATCCGAAAGATCAAAGATCAAGCCTGTGCGGTCCTTTCCTCTCAACCCTCCCACCTCTGCCCCAGCCCCTCCCCCCCACGTCTGATGGATGGCTTGCCTATTTATACGGTCAGGCGAATTTTGGACACTTGTCGAAGGGGCAGAGGTTTTCAATACCTTGTGGACTGGGAGGGCTATGTCCCGGAAGAACGGAGTTGGGTGCCGTCCCAGGACATTCTGGATCACTCGTTGATGGAGGACTTCCGTCGTCGACAGGGTAGGCCCACCTCGCCTGCGCCGGAGCTGCTGCCCTTTTGTTCTTTCTCTCAGTTAAGACTGTGTATTGCTCTGTTTGAATAAAAGACTGATTGCCGCTATTGGATCTCTTGTCGTCCGTGACACTTCCATAATGAGCTCAGCATGCCTGTAACTCTGACACATCTGATAACTTATCTATGCAGGCTGCAATTCCACAGTTGAATTCGGTTTACTAACCCCCATCAGCACTGTTGAATCTAAAGAGATCATTTGCTATTAATGATAATATCGAGTCATTTAATATTTATCCACATTCTCAAATAAACACAGAGTTAAAAACGCTGGCTTGGCAATACTAGTGTAAAGGGTTTCCAGCCTAGGACCCTTGCCTTATTTAGTAGTGGTAATGTAAGTCAGAACACTACAGTTTTTACATGAATTTGTAAAAATGTGGGAAAGAGGCAAACTGTTTGATTGTGACCTAAAATGCAAACAGCTAAAGTAAAACACCTTCACATCAGATTTTGCCCCCATGAATGTTCTTATAGCATACACTGCATGGCACTACTTTACATTAATGTTTGCAGCAGACAGTTTCTTACTAATGTGACTTACAAAGTGACACAAATCATGTAACTGGCAATATGAAGTCAGGCAGCTTAGAATAGAAGAGTTGAACTGAGTAATTAATCACCAACGAGAAGCTTCAGACTATGCAGATTTAATGAAACCTCAAATGAAATAATTTACAAACAACTACAACTATTGGATCCTATTGGATACATAAACTTATTTGGGTGTATGGGTCACACTGTAAGGTACAAAGATGAGCCTGGAAGCTTCACTTCACTCAGGTTGCAATCTGAATTGGGTTAAAGTGTAATATTTAATGATGGACAAAATGTAATATGGGACACGGCAACTGACAACTATGTGTGAGACAGAAATGGTCTGGTTAGTGAAAAGACATGACAAACAATCCAAACCAGGCCAAGCAAAAAGTTTGTGGATGAAGATGTATGAAAGACTTAAATAATTCAGCCAAGAGAGTGTTCCAAAGTAGCTTAGCTTCACTAGTAGACTAAGTATTTTGTAATGTTATCTAACAATTAGAGTTTTTGGTTTTGAGACCGTTCATCTAAACATGTCAATCATGTTATAAGAATATATAAGTAGCTGCTCACCTATTTTTTTCTTCAAGCTGAATTCCATGCTTGAGCACCCCAAATCTGTTTACCCTAAAATGATGCAGAATTATGTGAAACAATGAAATCACTCCTGGAGGCATTGACTGTATGACCATTAACTAAGACAGACAGATTTAATAAGTGACGTTTTGGTTGCGGGAAAGAGAGCTTGAGATTGAGCCTGAGGTGAAGGGTAGACATCAGGGTGGGTATGTCTGAGAGTCATACAGAGATCTTTACTGATATCATAGATTTGGAAACAGTCTGAATTTAGTGTGTTATGAGAAATGCATAGTAGTCATGAGAGAAGCCTGGTGATTGGACCAATGTTTTAAGTGATTCATTGCTGTCAGTAAAGAACAGCAGAGGTCCTAGCACTGATCCCTATGGTACGACCAGTGGAAATGAGAGTGTGCCTTTTTGGTTGTTATGTTTGGACCTATTATTCAGACATGATGTAAAAATCTCAGAGCTTAGTGAGATGTGAAAGTATATTACAGTCCAAAACATTTCCAGTGAGGTTAGTGGAGTAAAGGATGACATGACCAGATATTGTTTCATGTGTCAGGTGTAAAGAATAATCAATCACTAGCAGAAAAATCAATAGCACATTTTGCACTTTACAGTAATCTGATTCCTCCACTCCAGACCTCCTGACCCGTTCTTCCTCTGCTTTGATCTGCAATCGAAATGCACCGTACAGCCATTGTGTAGGCACATTAAATTGCAACACCATAAAGGTACAGGTTTCACACAAGTTTCATCCTGCTGTGACACCAATGTTAAATCATGAATGAAGAGATGAGGAGTCCAGGGTGGAGATGAGGAGGTTTATATTAAAGACACTTACTGTTCAAATGTCAGCTTAGAAAGAGGCTGAGTACACAGAAAGTAACTTTGTAACTACATGTCAACTAACTCTCATTAGACTATAAGCAGACTGTTAGGTTAGGGTAAGGCTTAGGGTTAGTAATGGACTATCGAAATAGTGCTACCAATTTGATCTGTTTTGAGTGAAAAAACCCACAATCTCTTCACCTTACTGGAGCAACAGTCTTATTCCATCTGGCAGCAATAAGTGTTTTGAAGTGTGTAATGTAAGGCACATTACTTGGAGCATGTTATATTGGTATTCTGTGACACATGGTGCATGAGTGTATAAGGATTATCCATGAAACAAACAGTTTAGTCTCCATGTTGATCAGGAAAAGGGTGGAAACATGAGGGTGCAGAAGGAGACAGTTTTTAACTAAATGTAAACCACAATTGAGTCAATTGGCATTTTTTAAAAGACACATGATGAGGGAAAGACAAATGAAAACCAAAACAGAATAAAGGACACAAAACATCTAACTTACTGTACAGTCATTCTGAAAAAAAGGGCTGGGTCACCCACTTTTCTGTAATTAGACATTTCACTTTGGCACAAATTTTATGTGTCTCTTCAGCTTGTGGTGAAGGATAAAAGGAGAATCTACAGCCCAAGTTCTTCTGCAAAGTCCACCCAAATTAAAGCAAATAAAAGGAGTCAGAGGAGCCTTTTAACTTACTGTCTCTAGAGTCTCGCTACTCTTGAATCAATCAGCAACGTGCTCTGTTCTTTAACTCTTGTCCCTCATGTCATGTCTCTTTGTTGTCTCCCCTTATAAACATTTACTTCTCCTGTCTGATGGCCCCATTGCACATTCTTTTAGGTAATGGCAGTACAAACTCCAGCCTGGCTTGATGTTGCACTAAGACGTTATTTTGCTTCAGGACAAAGGCAATATTTGTTCATATGTTTAGGCAGCTCTGTTCAGGCTCATCCTGCTTCATTGCTTGTTGTCAACGAAACAGCTGAGCTCACATTTGTTTCTTTGCTTGTTGCTTTAATCTCATTTGTCAGTAGTTCCCAAGCTTCTGCTGAGAGAAAATTTGGAATAATAACTGAATTCAGTGATTTCACTGTTTGACAGTCTGTTGACTGTAGTTCTGACCAGGGGGCTGCAAGGCATTAGCTGTAGTTCTGTGTTTTTTCCTCAAAGCAATGGCAACTTTCTGAATTCAGTCACCACTTGTGTGCTGCTTCCAAGGGTATGTTTGAAATGACAATGATACACTGACGTCAGAACCTGATGTTTTGCTTAAAAAATAGCAAAAAAAAATCTTCATTTGTCTTCAGAAAAGCTTAAATAAAAACAGAAAGCAGTTATTTACAGCAACACAACCTCATGGCAATATATATATATATATATTTTTTTTTTTCAAAGAGATTTCTTGGATCTCAATGAGCTGTTTTACCTGATTAATTAAAGAAAATTAAATATTGACCTCCTCAAAGCTTAATAGAAATGGCAATTATAAGGAGTAGGGGAACTTTTTTCCACCAGTGCATGCCTCTTTAAACTTTGCCAGCTCTGTTTAGCTCTTTCCTCTTTCAGGAAGGCTTGGGATGATGAACAGGGATGGAAAGAGTTTTGCCACTATTTTTAGACTAGCATTCCTCCATCTTTTCTAATCATTAACAGGATCATTACCACCAGTAGTGCCTGTTTACTTGCATTTGTCTGTCTTTCCTCTTTGAGCCCCTAGTATAAATAATAGAAATGATAATATCTTCTGTTACAGGACATGAGCCAATACATTAATAAAAGTTTCCATGACACTGATAATGTGAAGGCTTCTCTGTCAAGGCCGTAGAGAACAAATACAAAGCTTGGTGACATCAAAGCCATGGACAAAACTGTCTGATCTTAGCGAGCCTTTGTACAGACCGTTGCAGATTGCCACTGTCATACTGCTGCTCTTTGTGTGGGTGGTCTTAGTGAGAGCTTTAATTTCTCTGTGAACACTTGTTGTATCCTTTACTTTAGGTAAGAGTTGTCATTCATCTGCAGAATTTAAATATAATGGGGAGAGAAGTTTGTAGCCTTTTTTATGTTGTCCAATATGTTAAATTTGAATTAGAAAGGGAAGAGATTTACCTATAAAGGGGTTTAAAAATGTACACAGGTTGGAAATAATGGAAATTATGAGCCACCCCCTGTTCACCACATTCCAAAACTGTGAGCCTAAGAAAACAGTTCATGTCCTTCTTAATGTTCATGTCCTGAACATTAAGAAAGTGAAGATAACTTGCAGGAATTTTTTTAGGATTCACTACAGTTCAATAAACAGGTGCACAGCCTAATCATCAGAGAACTTGGGAACTGCTCCCAAGACAAAGGTTTCTCTGGAATAGTTAATTGTAAAGAGAAACACTGATGTCCTCTTACCATAAGGTGCTTAAAGAGAATGATGATTGTACATGCTCATTTCCTATGCCAGTGATTTCATCAGCACTTAATATTGTAGAATCTGATAACTAAGAGAGCTTTGATCAACTTCCAAGAATAGAAGTCACTTATCTGGTTTGTCCAGCAAGATCCTCTTTTATGCTTTGGGCAATGGTGATGCCAGTGAGATAACTAGAGGACAAAGGTGGACGAAAGATGTGGCCAACAGAGCCATAGCCTTGTTTTGTTTCTCTGCTCCAAACAAGGCTTATCTTCCACCATTCAGCTGGACCACCAGAATAATTACATTCATTAAAGTGGATCTCTGACCGTGACACTGTCACCAGATGCTTACCATAATTTTGCCATATTGCTTGGTTCAACATCCATGGTTTCAAAACAACATTCCTACCAATTAATTAGATTGTAAGGGGGTAGGAACTATATTGAGGTATGGTTCACTTGGGTCTGAGCAAGATTCTTATGAACCTACAGTATGATTTTGAGGGGTAGTTAATGGTTAGGGCTGGGTTTGTCTTGTGAAGATCACTGACTAGTGACCTCTGACTAGTGCAGCAGCCTTCAATAAAGGTTAAACGAAAACATAGAAAGAAAATGTATAGACTCAAATTATTTTACAAACATTTAAATTTGGCAGACACTTTAATCCAAAGCAATTTACAGTACATTCAAGGTATACATTGCATTAGTAAATGTGCTCCTTGGGAACTGAATCCACAACCTTTTGAACTGCTAACACAATGCACTACCACAATGCTGAGCTACAAGAACAGACATAATTTGACAGTTGTGCTTGTTAGTTTTTCCAGGCGGACTGATTAAAAGACTTTTTTCTCAGTCTTTGTTCTGATAAACTTTGTTCATCTTTCGGCTAAACGCACACTACACAACTTTTAGCTCATCACCTTTGATGTTTTGAGTCAGAAAGTTTGTCAATGACAAGTCATAGATTGTAGAGCATCCCATATGTGTACATAAATCTGAGAGAAAATCAGAAAACAGAAAATCTACAACAAATTTAAAATTAGCTTGATATCTAGCCTTTATTTCCATGCTGTTTGTAGATCACCTTGTTATGTGTGTTTTAGTAGAATCAATTTAAACAATGTAAAAAACAATTATAAATTGAAATAATAAAAAAAATTAATAATAAAAAAATAATTTGCATAATGGTTAGGGTTAAATTTAAGGCTGGGATTAGGACTAAACAAAAATTACCAAACTAAACTAAACTAAAATGACAAACAAAAAATGATGATTGATGCAGCAACACATCCTCATGGCAAAACACAGACAAACATAGTAAATACTGCCCTATATTTAATTTCCCCAGTTCAGTTAACTTGACAGACTTCTTTAGCAAAAAATTTAAAAAGTGTCATTCATTCTGGTTTGAAGTAATACTCCCTGCTGATGAAATTAGTGTTTCCATAATTAAAGCCTTTTTTGGATACACCACAGCTTGATTTTGAAGAGACCATTAAGTGGTTATTTGTGCAACAATGCAATCAGGAGGCCAGTTTCTCCAAGCCTCAGTAGTTCCAGCTCCTCCTTTCTCAAGCCCCATCTTTCCATTATTTCCTCCCCTTTCCCTTTCACCATCTCTCTCGCTTCTTCATTATCCAACTCTTCTGTGTGACCCTTCTTGAGCTGCCTTCTTTTATGATGTGGTTGATGTGACTCTGAAGTTAAAGTTTGTTGTTTAAAGAGTACGATTCCATGATTAGGCATCATGCCTAAAGGCCCACAGGGGACCCACTGTAAGTGTGTGCATGTGTATTTGTTTAATGGAAAAGTGTGTACAGTTGTGGAGGGGATGGTGGGGAGACAAACAACATGCTAATCATTTAGCCTGTTAAAATGGGGTGTGATTCATGAAATTCCTTTAGTCAAAAACAAAGCAAAAGTAAACATCCTTACACATGTGGCTACAACATTGTGGTAAGAATAAGAAATACAAGAGCTTTCCTCACCTTGCCATGAGAATTCCATGAAGTACCCAAGCATGCAAATACATTGTACAGTGCCAGTGCTTGGCTATTGATTGACATTTTAAATTGTGATCTTCGCATACAAAATGTTGTTGTCTACTGACTCATATCACTCTAGGAAACTGTTAACATGGGCTTGGTTCTCTCTAAAAACAACACCTCCTCTTTTCTCCACATCTCCACAAAGAAGAAGTGTCTTGCTTTTCAAGTGGTGGTTTTCTGAAGCCGCACCATTTGATGTGGTCTTCCCTTAATCACACAACACGCTCTCTAAACATGAAATGCATTAATTTTCTCCCCATGGCTTTCAGACATTTTCCTGTCGCAGCCTTTGAACATTGTTGTGCAGTCTTAATATAGAGCAAAGGACAAGACAATAAGGCAGACTCAAAAGAAGTTATTATTTTTGATGGTGTACATTCACGACTTAGAACTACAAAGAAAGAGTGAACCTCTAATCTTAGATGGGACACAAGCACTTTGTAATCTTAATATCTTTCTTCCCCTCTGTCCACATCGCTGGCTTATGGGTGCTGTGTTAGTATTAAACTAGGGCCCTGGAAAGAAGCCTACCATTAAGATTGCATGTTGTATTCTTTGAGGTCTGGACTTTTTTACAATTACAAGCTGAGCCCGGGTGGAGGAACATCTCTGTCGTCGGACTAAATAAAGGGCTTGAATAACATTCGTTGGCAACCTGGTGCCAGCACCAGAGCAGACAGCCAGCCCTGTGGACAAAAGACAAGGTTGTTTCACAAGTATGCATGCTTGTCTTTAAGAGGATACCCTGAAAGATCAATGGCAAAATCACAGAGATTTAAATTTGTATTGCAGTAGGTCATTTTGGTAATCATCATTTGAGAATAGTTCACCAAAAAAATAAAAAAAATCATTATTTACCCTATTGTCATTTCTAGCCTGCATAATTTTCATTTACAAAACACAAGGAGATTTTGAGCTAAATGCCTTATGTGCTCTTTTCCACACAAGTGGAATAAAGTCAATTGTAATTAGAGTAGCCAAGCTCCACAAAGTATGCCATGGTAAGTCTCCTAAGACATACAATAGCTTTGTGCAATGAAGATCCTGTAATTTAACTCGCTATTTATCTGTTCTAGATCTCAAATCTCATTCACATTTCATTTATGATAAATTGGTATGATGTTCCTCATTTGTAAGCTTGGATAAAAGTGTCTGTTAAATGACTAAATGTAAAATAGCACATACAAACCTGCATCTGGCTGCATTTGGTTTGAGGATTGTAAAAAAAATCTAATTTTAATTGTGGGTCCTATTTTATTAGACTACCTGTGTGCTTATAGAAAGGATGTTGATTGACACTCACAGAGCTTGTGAGTGGTAGACCATTAAATTGAGAACCTATCTTCCACTCCTAGCCTGTGTTCTTTCTCCTTCCCAACAAATTCTTTGAGAATGCTGTTTTATACTTTAATTTGTAATTTGTTTTTGAGGAATCTCTTTAGTTGTACCCTAGTTCCTTTGATGTTGTTGCCTGGGTGCTACCAGACAAAAGAGTTTTTTAGACTTAAGGGCAGGGGGTGCTGGTTAAGAGACAACAAGAACACAGTGAGAAATAATCAAAGCAATAACAACAGGGGGATGGCGGGGGACTCAGTGTGAGACTAAACTATGTGTCCCATCTTAAATCTGACAAGGGGCTTACATGAAGCCTTTGTTGTTTCATGTTCTTTGTTTGCCACTTGTCTTTGCATGGGAGTGGGAGTGAGATGTCTGTTTGTGTATATAGACACAGTATACACAAATGCATTCCTACACAAAAGAAGGTGATGTGAGTGCTCCGCAGCTGGTGATCTGAGTTGCTCTGCTCTCGCTGCAGTGTTTAGCCCTTGTTAGCTACACTGCTGTTCTTTGGTACAGCTTTATGACCTCTCCCACAGTTCTTTTGTGCCCAGTGCCCTCTGCACATAGACTCACTTATGCCATCCACTCACTGTCCCGCCATAGGACTCTGGCCTAGTGCTAAAGACCTTTTACTGCTGCTAAAACCCCCACAGCTTTAACTTCAAGAGCTGGATTGAGGAAGCTACCTCTGGTGAAGCTGGCATGGCAGATCTCCTAGTGACAGCCTCATTAAACTGAAAACAATTTCCATGAAGCCCAGTTTATAATTCTGGTTACACAGTGCAGAATGGTAATTAAAGTCATCACTAAGGTGGAGATATGGCCTCTGAAGCACAACTTCAAAGACCCTGGGGGATAAAGATGGCAGTTAACCATTCATTTGAATTAGTGTTCCACAAGGGAGATTGTACCTAACAATAGATGTTGTAATCTCAATACAACCCATTTACAAACAACAACTCTGAGAACTACAAAGAGTGTAAGGTTAGTCAAAGGTTAGACATCTTCTAATTCCCTTTATATGCTAAAACCATTGCCAGCTTACATTGTCTACTGGGATGCGCATCCAATTGATGTTACATAAAAATCACAAATCATTTGGCAGTTGAACAGTACACAAACCTATACTACATACATTGTTTTTACAGAACTTTTAAAGTGGAAAAGTCTGCTAATACAGTTAACTAAAAAGGGCTGCGGTCTGCCAGGTAGTTTTCCACAGTAATTAGCAGATCAAAGTATGACGTTTCAATGCTTTGCAGTTCTGTGAGTGTTCTAGTATGTGATATGTATTTTTTCACATTCAGAAGATGTGTCATAACCCATAAGAGCAACTGAAGTAGTATATGGATGCAAACAGTCAGATACTGTTTACAAATGACTGAAATTCAGTTGGAACATTTCCCTGGTCATATTTAAAGTCTGCAAAGAGGAAATTTCAATCCTAATCTCAGGTTCACAGCGCATTTAAATTGACAGCTCATCCAAAAATCTACATTTTGTTATAATTTATGCACCATTGTTTTGTGTTTTAACACATTATTTATTTATTTTTCTGTAAAACACAATAGGAGATATTAGAGAGAATATCTGAAGAAGAATATAGCACCTTTCTGTGGAACTCGAACATCATGTCTAACTATAAACTACTATTCTTATCTAGCTCTTCTTCTATTACCACATAGGTTTTCCCGTCTCTGAGATCATGTACTTTCTCTGTATATGATCGACTTAAGTAGTTTATTTAGCTGTAGGTGGACAGGTCTTGTTTCCCCATTAAATATCTCAAATGCATAGAGGGGCAGAGCTGTTTGGACTGCTTTGTTTTAACATTGTTTTAAGGGGCCTTAACTTCCTTTTAATATTGTAGCAATATTTCCACAGTCAGAAGAGATTAAGAACCCCCAATATAAAGCCAGCAAAGTCAGCAAGTATTCAAATTCATGACCTCAGAAGTGGTGTATGTGTCTTCCAACAACACTGAACCATGAGAATGTTTCTTCACAGAGGTAAAGAGCATAAAAACAGCAATAAGCCTGCATCATTAACCATCACCACATATTACAACAGATGCAGTCTGGTGTATTTCAGCATTTAGTTCACTAGAGCAAAAACACTCTAGTGAAATACTATGCATATATAGAATGTGGGTTCTGTGAGTTCAGGTTCATTATCACGTTCCAGCTTTAACTTGCAGTTTTTTTAAAGGGATAGTTCATCCAAAAATGAAAATTGAAAATTAATGACCAAGGACATCTAAAAATCATCAAATCTTTACTGTTCTACTGAAGAAAACCCTGTTTGGGTCATTTTTGGTTTTGTAGTATATCAAAACTTTGATTAACACCAGATCTGGACTGGCATGAAAAGACTGTAGTTTGATGAAGTTGCTCAGTCTCCACAGCTCAGTGCTCGAAGTTCCTGTGCTAGGGTCATAGCTCACTGGACTACAGGGACACTGATTTAAGGAGAAAATATGCCCTTTCTTTCTGAGCAGTCGGTCATAGATCCAGGAAATTGTTTTCCCATTGATATTGCCTCAGCAGCACTTTACCAAACAAAGGTGAAGAAACATTCATTTCCAGGAGAGCAGGAGGGTGGTTCACCAGATAGATTACACTCATTTCCAAAGAAACCTCCAAACCCAAACACCATGACATGGTTGAGTAGGGCAACAACTTCCATGTAGATTATGAAGGAAGAAAAGAATGATATGAAGGCAGCATACAAGCTAATGTTGAAACACTTTGATTCAGAAGCGAAACCACAGCTGTTGTTACACCTCTTGTTGTTTTCAAGTCTGTACTGACGGCAGTCACAGTTAACTGGGAGTAACTAACTGAAAGTAGCAAGATGTTACCAAAAGGTTGTAAATTTTGTGTCATTAGCAGCACCAAACAAAATCATTTTTGAGGTTTCCTGAACACTCCTTCCTGTTACTGCATCAGGCTGGGATGCTTAAGCCAATCAATGTTTTGATAGCATCACATTGTTAACTTATTTTGGGAAATCAGCCTATAAATTGGTACATAATAAGCAGTGATAGGAAAAAAATTACATTGAAATAATTACATCACCTTTACATCACTACATTTTTTCAGAAACGCAGCTGTTTGTAGCTGTGTGGCCTGACAAAACAATAGATAAGTATTTTCTTGTATCAATGCATTAACAATATCTGCATTCATATGTAGTGTTTTATGCCATTTTAGTGAATCAGCTCATTCAGAGTAGTCATCAGAGATTGGCCCCTTAAATGTAGATGCCTACTTTTTATTGGCTGTCTGTAATGTTGTACAGTATAGGTATATACTAATTTTCAAAAGAGTAGCCTGATTGTAGTTTAACCAGTGCCTAAATTTTGTGAAGCTACAGTTTTAAAGTAGATTCCCCAACACTGCTCAATTTCTCAGTGCTACGGCTTCACTGATGCACACCTGATGGGCCAAAGAAAGTGAGGCTGTATGCGGGGACAACCCAGACTGGAGGCCAATTCCCCTTCTGCTTTTTGTCCCAGTATTTTGTTTTAAGTTTTATGTACAAAAAGGTAAATGCACAGGTGACTTCTTTAAAGGCTTTGCAAATTTATTGCTGTTTTTTCAGTGGGCTGTTTTGTAAACTGAGATTTGATCTGTGCTGGTGCTGTTTTTGGAGTAGGTTACTTTTCATGTCTGGAAAGGAGTAGGACACTCAGATTGGGAAGGAGGCTGAGTTTGAGGCAGGATGGGGCCTGTACACAAACGTTATTGCACCCTCAGCTATTTCCCTTACCTCATTTGATTAAATGTTTACACATATGAAATTATCCACAATTAATATCTTAAACCCAATATCTAGTTACCTTCAGATACTTCAAACTTACGCTTCAAACTTACATATCTTACACTTCAAAATTCTGACTGGATGAATCCATTGAAAAACAGCCCATATACTGTATCTACAACTCTCACTTTGTATTTTAGCACTATATCATGTGTTCTCTTTCTGATATGCAAAGCATTAGGCATGCAAATATATCTACCACTGGTATAACACCTCAGTATATACCACACAGCCATAAAAACCATGCAATGTGCATTTGTTTACTGGAGAAGATGGGATACCTATGCGTCTGACTGCTCTGTGGTCCTGTCAAAAGTGACATGTGAGTAATAGCCCTAGACTCTTCCTCCAATCCAAAAGTATCCAAAAGTTCTGCTTTCTTGGTAAATCACCTCTGACACTCACTGTTGGTTTTATTAGGTTTCCTGCCACACAGATGTAAAAGTGGTTTGAATACTGTCTCCTAGGGCTCTTGCCACAGACAAAAAGAAGTCTTGCTTTTAAGCTCCTTGATTTTTCCTTTTAACTCAACATTCTAATTCTTCTGAGGTTTTATGCATTTCTAACATAATACAGATATTAGGACTTTATATTTAACAATTTAATTACGCAACAGGTGCACTCACTGACCACAACAAGGTAAAACATTAGTCACATTAGTAACATTCATTTATCAATAAGGTATTGACATGCCAATTCTTTATAGCTCTTGAAAAAAGATCCAAGATTTTTATGGCCATCATTTTAGAATCCAAAAAATATGAAGCCATTTGGCAGCTATTTCAGCCCAGCAGGCTGATGAATTTGTGGCAAGGCATATCCTTGTCGAACAGCATGTAATTGTAGTGTTGTTAACAAAAGAAATGTAATGCAGAAGAGCCAAATGGCCTATAGAATGTACTGTAAGATTCACATCCTATACTTTAAAGATCCTTAGTTTGGACTCAAAACAGATACTTTCACACTGCTTTATGCAGTTCTGTCATCCTTATACCATCATGGTTTCCAAACTTGTATGACTTGGTTCTTCCATGAAAAATAAAAGTTGAATTTTTGAATAACCTGGCACCTCTTTTCCATATAATGGAAATGAAACAGCGCAGTCAGAACATTCTTCAAAAATGTGTTTTACAGAAGAATAGAAATTCAGAGTATTTAATGACACTATTCAAAACCCATACAATTACTTTGTAATAATATAAATGCCAGAAACAATAAATGGCAAAAGAGTTACAAACAAACACTTGCTCAAGAAATGCAGTTCTAACTTCTTCTAGTCTTCTAGTTCTAGTCTTCTAACAGATGAGGTGTGACACCACACTGTGTTCACCACAAGTGCCCGGTAGGATCCTAAAGAGATTTTAGTCATTAGTCGCTCGGTTTCAAATATTACCAGTCCGTTGCCCTTTCCTCTGATGTGGGGTATGTGACATTATGGGGCATTATGTCTAATAAGCTTTGCATAAATACTTACTGGGCCTCAGCAGTGTTTTCAACCTTTGAAGAACCTAAAAATAGAGTGCTCTGTTTCCTCCAGTCAAGGCACTTATATGGTTCACCCCATCGCCCTCATCACTCCTCACCTTTTGATGTCACTTAAGACAAAGTGACTTATTTTAAGGTCTTCCCTGAACTAATTGAATGACTTTCAGACATTTACAGATGGTGTTATGTAAGGGGATTACCTTTTAACTGTGTTTTTGGCATCTGGTGGGACTAGCATAATGGTTACTAGCAAAAGAAAGGTCAGAGTGGCTCCAGAAATAGCCCAGTCTGCAACCTAATTGTTTATCTTTTTCTTCCCTCCTCAGGTGCAAGCCAAGGTCAGCAACCCCATCATCCACCTCGCTTGTTCAGGAAGAGTCTTTTCCGCCCCCTGTGGCTTAAAGAGCACCAGCCAATAGGTACAACACAGCAGCAGTCCAACCTTGGCTCCAGACAAACAGCCAAGCGCCAAAAACACTTAGGAGTGATCCCAGCAAAGTGACTAGTGTCTGAGGCTGCCTGGTACGCCTTTATCAGCCAATACACAGAGCCTGGTTGAAGCTGGGACCATCTCAGGCAACTTGTGGGCCCCATTTAGGTCACATTGGAAATCAGCGAGCAGACCTTACTATGCAACACTTTATGCAGGTCTTACCAAACTCATCTTTAAAAGGTGAAGTTCAATGGTAAAATGCTTTCCCCTATCCCTGCTCAATATGCAAAGACAACTGCAAGTAAGCCATTGGTACAGTACAGCAGGTTGACTTTCTCTGTGTAAACACTATGGTGGTTTGTTTGAGCATCCCTACCAGCCCATTAACGCAACATTAGCTCAACCAATGGTGTGAGTTATCTGTTTGTTCGACCAACAGTAGATGAGGTAATGTATAGCAAAACTGTTCAGTCTTTATTTTGTAAGTCCTGTGAAATTTATCAGAGTTCTTCTGGATTTAGTCTGTCTCCATTTTTTCTGTTGGCTCATAATAGACTCAATGATTGTGAGATCAGATCTCTCTGTGGAGCACTGGCTGTTGTCAGTCTCCTTGTGCATACAAAAATCTCACTGGATTATTACAATTAATGGCAAAAAGAATGTTTGGAAATAGATATAAATAAGATATAAATAACTTGCTTAAAACCATTTTTGGGTATGAAAATACTAATGTGCCTAAGACTTTTGCACAGTACTGTATATGATCTTTAATTTAACTGATAAATTCTACAACCATTAGAAATTGACTGTTTTTGTTTTCATACTTCAAGGATTGAATTATGTATTTTGACTTAGTGAAGCCTATAATGTATGGCCTGGAAAAGTGAAATCCCCAAATGTTTGTCACAAACATTTCACAAAAGCAGAAATAAGTTCACCAAACCTGTTCATCTGTATAAATCTGGGGTGACAGAGGATTAAAAAACAGCAAAAAATATGTCTGTTTTGAAAGATGTGCCCGTGGTGACTGTTTTCAACAAAAATTCAACAGAAAATTAAAAAATAAAACAAAAAAAAAATGTAAAAATTGTGTATACATATACATTTATATTATATTATATAAATAGGGATTGGGTTTCTTGGATTGGAGTTTAGTTTTTAACAGAGATTTTTAACAGACCTTGCAGAAAGCTGTTTCTACAGCTTTCTTAGAGATGCACCTAATTTAAAAAAAACTTTTATTATAGAAATTCTCACCATTTTACAACTCTAAATTTCTAATAAAGTTTCCAGATCAGGAGTGCACAGTTTTGAAATTCCCTGCCATTTACAAAGCCTGAATGAACCATAAGGGCTGGTACATTTTTCTTAATCCAAGGTGTTGAGCTTACCTTGTCCTCTGCTTACCCAACAATAATACCAATGAATACTTTTTGTAACTTCACTGCTGCAAACTCAATGGCAACAAGTTAAATTAACTCCAAGGCCACAATTATCAGAGCAAAATGTTTTCTCTCTGCCATGATGAAAGGCCAGGTGCACCATGAGCACCTCAACATCTTGTTTATTTACCCTCAAAATTACACCCCTCTCTGTGTCATGTTCTTCTATCCCAATTTGTTTTGTAATGCTTCCACTGAATCTGAAAAACTATGCGTGTGGTCACATTAATTTTAACAGGCTGACACTCTCTGCGCACACACAGGCACACATTCCGTCCTGTGCCCTCTCACCTCTGTGACACCTTCAACTATACCAGATTGCAGGACAACAAGGGGAAGGGGGAACTTCAAAGTGGCCGGAGGGAAGGGGGTTCTCCTTTTTCCTGCCACTTGTCATCATCTAAGGGGCTTTGCTGCCTCCCTTATTACTTTAATCAATTCCAACTGCTTCAAGAGGCTTTGATGGGAGAGCATGGCAAAGCATGCTGGAAGCACCTGCTGCTAAACGAAGCACAGGTGGCCCACAGAGCCACAAGACTAAAGAGGCAATAACATTCCAACCCATCCCATTACATAGTCAAACCACTATGTAATGAAAGCTGAAGTGATAAAAACGAGATGACAACTAACGAAATATAAAAATCAAATAATTGTTTTATTCAATCAGCCATAAATATGTACACAACAACAAGAGATTACTGGCATTTGCAGCCTCAGTGTGAAGAGGCATCCAGGCTGTCCATGTTCAAGAAGACAAAGTAATGTTGCCATCTGCTGGCTAAAAATCAAGAAGCTGTAAAAGACATTTTGTTAGACCACTGTACGAGACACTTCAGTAGTTTTATTACAGAAAATACACAAAATGATTCCAGCTAATACAAATTGAGTATTTGATGTTCTAATATTAACGAAACAAAACAATCATTTTTGTTTATTAGCAAAATATACATTTGCAGGACAGTAAGTTCAGTATAGTGCCAATTTGCTGTAAATAAACATTTTCCATAAACATTTTTGGTATGCTGGTCAAAAGCAGTGATGATATAGCTGCAATTAGTAACACAGTCATCATCTCTGTTTGTAACATTCCTTAGTGCCTGACATGTCACAAAATCAGACGGTTTTTAAATTACTATAAAATTATAAATCAGTATTATTAGCTCTTCGGTTTTACCCAAGAAAGTTACAAATTGCAGCTTTAGCATACCAGAGTAGAACTGGTGCTCCCAGCTGAGCCTAGTTTCTCCCAAGGTTCATAGTTGCATAGTATCATTGCAAATTTATTATATCCTTGTCCTAAAAAAAAATTATATTCTAAGCTCCTTCTCCATGTAAGCTGGAACAGCATATCTTGCTTAATATAATACCTATCATCTATCATGCTAATTCACTAAATGTCACGTCTCAGACACGTCTCACGTCTCCACATGCTGTTTTAGCAGGCAGTCTGAATACATCACCCTCTCATAGACCACTGAGAGAGGTATGAGCCTTCAAACACAATGACAGGGATTTCTAATGCACATCCATTTATTTAAATGGTTCAAATGTGTTGTAGTTATAATCAGTTCATTCAACTCTTTATTCATAAGCTCCTGATAATCTTGGCATCCCTAATTAGCTTCACTAACATGTATCTTATAATGAACAATGAAACTTTGCAATAATAGTATGTATTCTGTTTTCAGTGCTTTACATGTGATGATTTTTCTGTTTTCTATGTTTTATTTTTCATTATATGAAAATCTGCTTTGAAACAATGTGACAATGTCAAAAATCAAAAGGTTCTTCACATCCTGATAGCAATCACTGAAGGGTTATTATATATTTATGTAAATATATTATCTTCTGTGGAAGGTGCATAACCATAAAATGTTTATCTGATTATTGCATTTGATCCAAATGCAACAACTGGATGGTCTACTTGCCTCTCAAACTATGTATGCATTTATGTGTTGGAGGCTTTGGGGAGTGCTCTGAAGAGAGAGTGTTCTCTCATGCTTTTAAAGCTAGCTTGCTATTGCTAGCCTCTCCAAAATTGCCTACCCCATCTTTAATGCTAAAATAAGTACTGGCCTTCCTCAGAAGAGTGCTAAACAACATGATCGTGATTTGTGAAACTGTATATAAATCCAAATATTTTTTTTACAAAAAAAATATAAACCAAGAATAACTAATAATTTCAGTTCACTGTAACCCAGTCATTACAAACAATACCTTCAACTCACCAGTTGTGGTAAAATCTTCTCAAAGTGTTCAATATTAACTGTGTCACAGTCCTCGTTAATGGCCTGCTTAACTGATCTGCGTGTTGCCTCTGAAACATAAAGACAGCATTTATTTATACAGTTTTAACAGCATTGAAAAAGAAACTATATTGTACTGCATCTGTACATGCATAAAGCTTGCCTTACCTTGCACAAACACTTTCAGCATCTCACCCACAAGTATGACTGCATCACTAGTGACTGTAGAGGAGAAACTTTGTAAATGAATGCTGGATATAGCAGCTGTCTGGTTCAAACACTCTCAGCTAACACTTACATTACTGTTTGAAGCCATTCTTTGAGTAAATGTTGATTAGGATCCTCAAAGGCCCCCCTTTCATTTTTCATGCGTACTGTTGATGTGTTGTTTCTTTATGATGTAATAATTATATTTATACTTTTAGAAATGTAACAACCCTCCTTAGTGGAATTTAATGGGCATTTTGTGATTTTAAACAGATTGATTCACTTGATTGGAACCAGCATGTATTACGCAAAATCTTCTGTTTATCTGAAAATACTACCAACAAATCTTACGGAAATTAATTACATTTGCATTCCAGAAATGTGTGTTTCTTAAAGTTTTACGTTTTTAAAAGTTAAAGTTGTTTGTTTGTATAATTTTCTCCATGATCAGCAAATGTGCATTTTGTTTGATAACATTTGTGGTAGTATGCAAATGTCCGTTTTTAAACTGAACGTTGAACAAAGACTTAAATTAAACTGAATTTCAAACAAAATTATCACTCAAATTTGCTTCGTTGCTTGGCAACCGTAAACAACACAAAAGATTCAAGTTAAGTCTGAAACGCCTCGCCACATCACCGCTTTTGTTGCTTATTGCTTTATATCAATTGACCTGTAACTTTGAAAATAATTGCGCCTGTTTAACCCAGATAAAAACATATTTTACTGCACATTCCTAAACAAATGGGGTAATAAAGGTTACGCCATAGTGGCATTTATTCTGGGTTATCAACTTTTAAGTGTTTTGATCAATACATACACACCTAAATATAACATTTAACTTTAAGTCTTTGAATAAATATGAAAAACTCACCTTTGGTTTTGTCCTCCTTAAAAAACAGTGTCAAAAGCTTGCTGATACTTTCCTGTAAGAGACGAAAAGCGTCAAGTGAAAGCAACTCCATCTGCCTCTAAAATCAATGTCATGATCCAAAGACCCTCAACTTCATCATAATGCAGTGAAATGTATGTTTAAGGTAATTAGCGCTAAAATGCACCTTTTTAAACACAATGTCATTTCCCGCGCTCTCCATCCTGCCACAACCTCGTTATCAAGGCTCCAGTAAATTTACTGGTTGAATTGACTTCTTCGTTTGCTAAACAGTGATGTCGACAGAATCTTGGTGCCCCCTGGCGCAATACAACAGAACAGCAACACTTTACGTTCAAAGTTTTTACCTTAACTAAACGAAATGAACATGGAACTGCAAACTATTAATTTTATAAGCAATTATGGATAGACAAGTGAAAAGCTATAAATAATGTTTGCTAAATATTAAAAAAATAACTCAATTAAAATTTTTTGAGAATCAATTTATTAAATTAATTTCAAGCAGAAAAAGCATACTTTACAGAAGAACATTTTACAGTCATACAATTGTATTAAAATGAAAAGGAATAAAAAGTAATAATGAAAGTTCAAAATCTAATACTAAGAAAGAATTCAATTAGTTGACACTTCTTTGGGTCTGAGGATGAGGTTTGGTGTAAATAATTTAAGACAGCAGCTGTAGATTTGCCTGTAGAGCATCAACAGCAACAGTTTGTATGAAGTTTTGCATGAAAGGGCTGGTGTAATTTATTTGGAATATTTAACTGGCACTGCAACCTTTTTAGGACAAACAGATGACAAAGTTAAATGTGGGTGCATGTACTGGGCCTCAATATTTCATCATACATAAATGTTGGTAGATAACATGAAACCTGGCTAACCTTTATTTTGCCTCATTTTGGGTGTAATAACTTTGCGGATCTTCACACTGGAAAACTTCCAAGATAGTGTGACTCATCAGCTTGTGCTGCTTCAGCCTCTTCTGGAGATGTATACCTCACAAACCCCACACCCTTTGGATAACCTGATGACTCCTCTGTCCTGACCTGTCCATTCAGAAAGAGTCATAAATCATTGATAAGGTGTTCTTATCATTAAAAAAATATCAGATCATCACTGGGGGGGTACATGATCAAAAGTATGTGGACATCTAAACAACGTTCATTGCAGAAACATTGGTCCTGCCTAACAGCCTCCGCTTTGTCCTACGTTTGGCCCGGTTTATTCTTTCATTAAAAATTACTTACAACACATTCTGTTATTGTCCCAATCTGTTGAAAGTAGGCGTGAAGATCAATGTCTGTCAAAAGTGGATTCAGATCTGTAACAACAATCCTATAAATCAGGTTTTAAAGGATATTAAGCAGAAACCTCACACTCCAATAAAACCTGAAAGCCAATGACAATTACAGTCAGTTAACAGGGCTTGGGAGAAAAATAAAAAAATGTTCTTTACTAATACTAATACAAATTGATGTTGACATGATTTGACAAACGGCCAGGACACTTAAATGGAAAATACCTGTATAAAAATGACCTTATAAATAACCAATGGCAAATATTCCCCTTAAGAAAACTTAATGACTCTTAACTTAAACTTAATGTACTTCTGACTCTACCGTACTACACAGTAAAATAGTTTGTCCAATTTACCCATTCTCCAGATCTTTGAAGAGATTCCTTATATTCTTTGGGAGGGAGATGTATGCAGTAACTGTGGATTTTATTATGTGTCTCAATATCTACAAAAAGTCAGTAGAACAACAATAGAGTGATGGGACCACAAGTTCAGGCTTATTATCTGATATTACATAAAAACAAGTATACAAACCACTAGGGTTAAAAATAACCAAAATTAATCAAAAGAAATTATGTAAGGATATGTAAAAGTAATAGGAAAAGAATGAAAAGAAGAGATTTAAAAAACTCTTTTTGTAAATAAACACACAGTACATACCTTCATCAGGTGACTGAATGACGCTGTGGTGTGATGTTTAGAGAATGAACCAAAATACCTCCTTTATAAAGTGCATGTCAGCTAGAAGTATATAACTCCTCCCACAGAGAATGCATTATTAATGTAACAGACCTCCCTGTCTTTGCTACTTTTGTTGTGGACTTTTATACGTTTGTATATTTATGTTCTTTTAGTTTTCCTGTTTTCTGTTTCCTCTCTGATTGTCTCCACCTGTCTCTTGTTCAGGATCAGGCCTTGCTTGTTTATTAGACGGTAATGTAGCGGGTGTATGTTTCTTTTCTCAGTGTTTCATTTCATTACAATGGATTTGAATCCACACTCTTGTAGTGTATTTGGGAACATTGGATGTTTTAGCCCAAAGTGAAAAATCGCGTACAATTTGATGTGATTAATCATACGTGTTTTATAGATTTTACCTGATGTAGTACAGTTATATTAGCGACTGACTAAATTACTCGTCCACCGGGTAGTTGGTGGATCGCTTATCAACTCTAAGAAATGTTACTTTTCTGGCCTTGAAAAGTCAACATTCTTACTGTGACACAGTACTACTTCAGAGCAGGTAATGAAATCAAGGGAGTTTAAGTGACGGGTAACATATATGACTACACTAACAAATAAACATACATTAAACAAACGAATACATAAAACATAAACAGTGAGAGAAAGAAGAGGAGTAAAGAATGGCAGGATTAAATCGGATAACCACTTCTAATCATCAGTTAAATAACCTTAAAAAGGGGTAACGCTTGAATGATACTTGCATTGAACTCAGATGTCCCGCTGTGCGTGAGGGATGATGTAGGTCAGTTCGAAGCGAGCGGCAGTTCGTGGGTCCTTCCCGACGCCGGATTGGTCAGCGAAGATAGACGAACTGAGCCGAAGTGAACACCGCCGGAAAGGCTGTCTCGAGAGTGAGGCAGGGCTCGAGAGGATGTGCAGCGAGCGGGTGAGGGAGAGAGAGAGCGAGCGAGGTCTGCTCTGTGTGGTGGACTTTTAACCCTGGGTGTAACACACCCCTTGAGGGCTGATAGACCAGTAATGAGGGGTATACTGAGGCTGCAAAAGAGTTTCTTTGTCCTGCTTAAGACCTCATTTACATGTTCCTAATGTTGCTGGAAAGTTTGTGCATTTTACCTGAATCTAAAATAATAAGGGTATGATGCCAAATACATTTATACACAATACTGCATCAGTCAGTAAATTAAGAAGAAGCATTTAGACTGTAAACATGACCAGGTTTGATATATGTTAACATGTAATTTATCTGAGAATATGCATACAGGTAAAACACCTGTCAGACTATATATACCAAGGCAATAGACGATGGAGATGAATATGGGGAGACACATACAATCAAGAACATAAGAGTTAAGACAAAAGTTCTCCCTGATATGTATTGAAAGTCCTTCCTTCACCTGGTTTTTCTCACTTTCGTGAGCAGAGCTATCCTCCCCCCTGTCAGGGGTAAGAGGGGGAACAAAAGACCAGAGGTTTTCTGGTTGGCCATAAAACCCATGGGTGGTAGGTGGGGGTACAGACTCCCTTGCACCGATGTGTAACCATCGATCTCAGCCCCCCATTTGGAGTTCTATCCCCTCCATGTATTTTACGATCCAGCTGGTAACCTTTGGTCAGACCAGATGCTACACTCTTGCTGTCTGGGGGTTCCTCACATTCAAACTGTACGTTACACAGATTCTTTAAGATTTAACATCTGGCAGGTTTGAATATAAGTTTGGACAACAAACTTGACCCACTGCACAGCTCTTTTATTACATATAACCTATACATTACAGTATTCTGTCCAGTGAATCTGTCCTTAGGACTTTTTGACTTTGTAATGTCAGCTGTGTTCTTTGAATTTTTTTGCTACAGCAAACATCTTTTGTACTTCATTATTTTCACTTTATCACTAATAAAAATAAGATAATGTACAATAATCTGATCAATATTGCAACATAAAACTCATGAAAACATAGAATATATAAAAACTTTTGAGGTGGGCTTTAAGGAACTTATATCAAAATATCCTTTAGGTAATATGTGACCACAAAGCGCATCATTGGAGCCCAAGAAGCAGCTTCAAACCTAGTCAAAATTCCAGTTTTTCAGGTCTCAAGCTTCCTGATTAGGTGTTAATTTCAGTTTCCGTAGAATCCAGCCTTAGAATCCAGCCTAAACAACACAATTAAAACATGCAGCAACCACAATAAGATGTTGAAAGTTTTGGAATTCATATGACAACTCAAACATCCAGTATTAAAGGCATGTATTTTTGAGAATTCAGAGGGTTAAACAGACCTTGCTGCATTGAGTTATAACACATGAGCACTCTGTTCATTCAGGGTCTGAAGCTTAGCTATGAGGAACTTCTTATCTTCACCCTCCTGAGAAATCCAGTTAAGATGATTGATTAGCACAGCCAAGGGGGTGAAAAAACTAATATCATAATTATAAAATTACTCCTTTTATTTGCTAAGGCAAGCATAACTTTTGCACTATTTACACACAGTTTAGTGATTTGAACAAACCCCTAAGCCTACTTTAAGTGTCTAGCAAATACTTAGCAACAGCCTAACAACACACTGACGGTGTGGTAAGCACAAATTAGAAAACCTAAAAAATCTAGTTGAAAAACTATCCTTGATTTCCTGCTCCCTGCTATATAATCCTTGGAAAAGATTGAAAAGGATTTTACTTAAGTACCAGAATACTCACATGGTCTATTTGTTTCTGCAACATTGATATTATTTTCTTTTGGCCATCCAAAACTTGTGTGTGAATATATATAATGGTTCTGAAAAGACACATTACCATCAGAAAAAACTACACAAAACAAATCTATCCTGTATACAGCAGAACCACCAGCAAAAAATACTCACAGGATCAGGCCTACAATAATGAAGAGTAATGAAGGGTTGTCCAGCAGGTGGGTATACATCCAATGTAGCCAGGCCATACTGGTGTTTGAGCTCTTCAGGTCTGTGATCAAGAGGAATATGTGACCATTTCTGAAGGGCCCACAGCCTGATGAAGGCTTGATCCTAGAACAGAGCAAATGAACAATGCATGATCATACTGTCACTTGTACTGGAACAGAATTGCATTGTGTGCAGAATACATCTGCAGTTTGCATGCAATGAATGTATTTACAAAAAATGTAAATGTTATGAAGGCTGCCAATTAATCAATTGACCAAATGAGAAAACATATTTCAATTTAAACAAAATTTGGTCATGATTTCATTTATATAAAATAAATTATCTCCTTATAGAAATTATTCACAATTTGGATGCACACTTTTATATTTATTCTAAACATAATTTTCTTTATAGTTTATTATCATATTTATTACTATATTTACTTGTTTCATTTATTTTTTTGCCCTATTTCTTCTTCCATATAATAATAAGGGGTGGGGCTTTCACAATAAGATATGGGTATTCAGCCTAGATTAGATTTGTTTGTACAGTTTTACCGTAGGGGTGTGCAGTAAAAATTACTTTATTTTAGATTTGTCCAGATGTGGTCTTCCATATGTGATGTTTACATGGCCTTCTTGATTCTGCAAAGTGAGAGATGTTCCTAGGTAAGCAGCACTGTTGATCGTGGGACAACATTCCAGTCAATCAATCATACAATCATACAAAGATTAGGCTTATAGCCAGGGTAAGGTGCTTCTACAACATTGCAATTCACCTATCATTTTCCTCAGATTTTAGGGATAAGTTATGGTTAAGTTGAGGTTCATGAATAGGAAAAGGGTTTTACAGAAATGTTGTAATATCTCTCACTTTGCAAAATCAGGTTGAGCTCACTTACATGAATGTACATACTCCTGACATACCTCCACATTGTATATAGGATGCATGCAAGGGCTGCAATGAAGGAGGGGCCAAACAGAAGTGTAATGAAGACAGTGTTCATCTCAGTGGCCCTCCAGTGATTCTTGGGGGCTTGAAAGTTCATAATCAGACTTTTCTTTTAAGGGGGTGAAACACAGAAGCCTTTCATTGACAAAGGTGTCTTTAATAACATGATTCTGAAACTTTATCTCATCAAACATCTCTGAATTCTCATCAAACATCAATATTAACATTTGTCAACAAAAAAAAAACTGCTTAAAGATTTTCTGATATGGACTGTATTTCAAATCGATTGCATATTACAAAACATACAACATATCCATATCTACCAAAAAGCAAAAGATATTTTGAATTTTCTTTTTAGTTAAAGCCATTTAATGGCTTTAGAAGCTATCTACTGTTAATTTGGACTATCCATTAAACCTTATTTAGAAGATCTTCACCTTTTTGAAGTAGAAGAGGAGAACCAGTTTTCCAATCTGCATTGCAGGGAGTAGCGGTGCAAACAACACACTGAGCCTATGAAGAGAACATAGAACAGACAGATAAAGGAAAGCTTCCTGAGCAACAGCTCACCTGGAGAAACGTTTTTATTTCTCATGATTAGCAGTCAAAGGTGACGTTACCAAACAAGTGTTTGACCATACATGAGCTCCAGAACATTTCGTGCAATGTCAAACACTAGTTTCCTTCTTCTGAGTGACATGTGTTGAGTACACAGCCTGAAGGGACAGACTGAGTTACCAAACATAGGTAAACATCTGTATCTGGCATTATATGGAATCACATGTATGAACATACCCCCATAGAAACTCTCCAAAGATTATGTACAGCACTGAAAATATTAGATCCATTAAAACTAAACGATAAAGCTCTTGACCAATGAATGTCTCCCAGCACTGCAAGTAAACACAAGAACATCTAGGTTGAAAAGAAGCCTTATTCATGTGATTAAAGCTCTTTTATAAGCCCTTAGAAGAGATCTCTCTGTCTGTTTAGCATATCCAAAATAATCATTCATGTGTGTCCTGCAAACACATTAACTGTTTTGATCACACTATCAGCTTGATCAATACTGCCATGAATTTTGTAGCAACGTGTTGGAAATACATAAATATACAGAGCACCTGTATATTTTGTCCTTCTTGCTTGGCAGCAATGTTCCCCAACCAATGATAACATAAAACAGTAAAAATGCAGCCCTTCAACAACAAATTCCTAGAAAAGAGAAAGAAACAATGACTTGATGTTTTATTCAGGTGATAACAACCAATTACTGTCTAAACAAACTCAACAGGAACTCAGGATTGTGAATTACTAGAAAATGAACATTATACCAAACTGATACCTTATAGCTTGTCGACAAAATATTTGATTTAATGACTTTAGAAAAGTAAACTATCACAACAACTATCAGGTAAAAACAACAACAAAGCATTTTTCTTTCACTTTAAATACATTTGAAGTATGCGTGTTACTGTCATTGATTTGTTTTGCAAGTACTATATACAGTATAATATTATTAAAAAGTTAGACTTCTTAAAGCCATTTATTTCTTTGTTACAGCCTCAACAACACTTTAATTAAATAAATATCAGGACACTTTGAAACGTTCATTTTAAAACGTGTTTTCTCATAAAATATATAAATTGTGTTTAACATTAAAGAGTTAAATTCATTCAGAGAGATGGTGTGGTTTAAGATCAGAGGAAGCATTAAATAGACTAAATAGATGCACTAAATAGAAAATAGAGATCTTAGCACAAGTAGAAAGTGTAAAGAGAACATTTCTGCTGACCTGGCAATGGAAACATATATGTAAATGTTTGGCGAGTCATACTGCTCCGCCCTGGACAACATGTTGAAAAAAACAGGCAGCAGATGACTAATGCAGGAAACCACCATGGGTAGAACCAGCAAACTGACCGGATCGCCGCCTTTGACAGAGCTGGCCTTTGTGTGATATGGGAAGGCAAATGCAACATAATTTTTTCAGCAGTATTTACAAGCACTATGCTAGATCATATATTAGGCCTTATTTTTAGTAAGCAATGCCATTTAAGCACATCAGAATTCAATAATTTTATTCTTTATAATCCATTGAAATGTGTATGACCATGTAATGAACACACGCATGAACATAGTCATCCCCTGGCATAAATAGGGGATGACTAATATCTCAATTAAAAAACAAAAATTTGAAAATATTGTGCTTTCCACACTAAACAGAGCTAAATCTATCAAATAATCTTCAGAATTTGTCCTGATATACATTGCCCTTCATAAGTATTGGAACAGTAAAGAACAAAATTTCTCTGTTTCTTATGGGGTCAAAAAACTTTTATCATTTAAAGATGAATATGAGGAAAATGCTCAAAATGTCATATTTCTGGATATTTTTCACAGATTTTCTGTCAGTTCCCTCGTCTTCATCTAGGCTTGAGATGAGAGCAAGCTTTGTTCAGTGCCCATCATAATGATAACATTTAAGTCTGACCTGGTCAATGTCATGACGGAAGTGGTACACAGTCACCGCGCAGACGCCTATGCTGAGTAGACAAATGCACCATAAAAGTAAATGCCGAGCCAACCAACTCATCATGTTTCTCCTCTGTTTACTGCAGCTGAGCTCTGACACCATCTCCTAACACACAAAAAGACACAGGGATTTAAAATCTCCTAACACACAAAAAGGGATTTAAAAATAGGGACGTTTCATTATAAAGTCTTAACATACATTCCTAAAGATGATGTGAATACGCTAATGGTACCAAGCAGAACTGCAAAAATGGATATTAAACTTGTTTCCTGGATGCTCCCACTAGTACTACCATGTAACAACAATGTACATTTACATTTATGCATTTGCAGACACACAGTGCTTTTAAGCTATTTATGTTATATGTGTGTTCCCTGGGGACTGAACCGACAACCTAGGCACTGCTGTCTGCAGCTGCTCTCTACCAGCTGAGCTACAGACAGAGAAGTGCAAGACAGAGCAGTGTAAGGGCAACCATTTTTGTAGGGGCTATTTAAACAAGTGTCACCAGAAGAGGTGTGTTTTCAGTTGCTTTTTTTTTAGGGTTTTGTTTGGGTGGGTTAGTAGCATTAAATCTACCAAAGAGAGAAACTAAAAGGGCTACAAGACACGGGGGACCTGGTTAAATTAATAGACCATCTCAGAAAAGCAACAACCCAAAAACATGCTTTAAACTAGCTTCTATTACCAAAAAGCATCTAGCCACATTAAATAATATTTTGCAAAAATAAAATGGAGCTTATTGTAGGACCATTAAATTTTTTGTGCTATGATATTATTTACAATTAAACACATTTTCCTCCTGAATTCACATTACTGCAACATGTCCAGGAGTTTTTGTGCAATTATTTTTCTTGTGAGTGTCATTAAATTTGCTACTGTATTACTCTAATGCAGTAAAAAATAAAGTCATGTTGTGCATTGTTTTATATACATCAGTAATAGGCATATTACTTAACGGATTTTTCATTAGTCAAAATATAATTAAAAAATGATTTTGCCTTTGGAAGAAATACAACCCAGATATGTTCTTGACAGGTTTTGTGAGATTCACTCACCTTTTTACCCGCTAAATAAACTGCACTAGGTGGAATTTAAATTTATGTCACAGTGCAAAGCAAAAACAACACACACCATTTCTTACTTCTAAAACGTGTTAGTTTCACTTGCTATTTAAATCTTATACATTGGGTTGCATGCGACCTACAAAAGTGACTGCAAATGTTTTTACACGTCAACACAACAGTGAGGTAGGATGTGGAGCTACGTGTGCTAAGGTCATAATTTAATTTCACAAAGAACACAAGGCGCCCAATGGGCTTTTTATCTGTCTGTAACTCGCACTACACGTACAACAAAGAGAACGAAAGCGGTGTGTATCACTCACTAATGTAGGGATGACGCTATTAATTAATAAAAGAGATTTTACTTTATTTTTTGCAGTTCTTTCCACATTCTGCATTCTGTTATAGATCTTGTTTTTTGTGTGTACACTGACTCAAAAGGGGAGGCCATTGTGTTTGAAAACCCCTGCTCTACGACATTCTGATGCAGATATATCACCACAAAGATTGATTCATTAGAAAAGAATATAGCTCACTTCTTCAGAACTTCTGTGGAAAGGTTGATGGTTGTACACTGTAAATAAAAATCTGTTGTTTTTACAGTAAAAACTGGCAGCTGTGGTTGATAGGAAACTTACATACAAGAAACATATCACAGGTGGTTAAATGGACAGGCTTGTGGCCTTTCCAATTTGCCAATACTTGTACAGAGATGGTGCATGGTGTCATACATACAGATACAAAACAACATGAGTGTAATAATAATGTTATAAATATTAATTAAACAACATAAAATGTAACATAAAATACCCCATTGTACATAATAAAAATAAGAAATATCATTATTTAAATGAAATATAATCAAATGTGAAAAAGTCATGCAGGGAATTCTGGGAACATTCTTTAACTGTTTTACACCATACATTTTACAGTGACTTGTTAAAAAACATAGCTTTAACAATATTTTACTGTAAAAGTACATATATAATCTTGTTGAATATTATAGATTTTTTCACCATAGAATATACAGTAATTTATACCTTTTACTTTCAAAAACTGTATATTTTACTTTATTGTACAGTAAAATTAAAGCTAAAGTCTTATTAAAACTATTAGAGTTTCTCATTGTATATGTAAAGGTTTGTTTACGGTTAACCAATTAACAGTTTTTTTACTGTAGGATGTAAAAACATTATTTTTCTGTTAAATTTATGAACATTTTTACAGTGTAGCTTGAAAGCTCTAGTTAGATGCAGAAATTTTTGTCTCAGAACAAGACGTTTAAACAGTAGATCAGTCAAGCCAACATAATATTTTCCACATACCCTGGATTTCACTGACCTTTAGCTGAGTGCAGATGTTCACAGACTGCAGTTTTACAGAGCGTTTCTTGTTGACTTTAAAATCCCAAGAGCAGAACACTTTTAATGCTAGATTACCATTAGACCTGAATATATGAAAACTCCTCCCAAATGATTTTGACATGCTACAAGTGAAAAAAAAGCTGATTAGAAATAAGCTAATTATCTAAAACTCAGTTAACACAATTACATAATTTATCACAAACCTGTAGACTAGCATCACACAGGTGACAAACAGGCCTATTCCAATGGTAAAGATATATGCCACTGGTATGTTGTAATTTTCAGGACACATAATTTTATTTTCAGCTCTGCAGCTTCCGTTTGTTGAGTTGGCATAATATCCATAATACATACCAGAGTCTGTGAGAATCCCCTAGTGGAGAAAAATGACCACAGTATTCGCTGAAGAACAGTGAGCAATAGGACTGCACAATATATTAAAATTATTGAAATATACCAAATGCGCATATCGCAATGATTTGCAATAACTACACATTTCTTTTATACTTTAAAAACCCTTAAACTTTGTATGGTCAAAGTTTAAGGGTTGACTGGCATGTGAATGCTGCTGTAACATTAAAACCTGCAGTTAACATTGAGAAGTTGTAGTGAAGTTTTCTTTTCCAGAAAGAATGTGAAAAATGTATGTTTGTTTTATAATTTTCAGTTTTTAAATACATTTTAAAATTATTTTAATTGATTTTACAAACTAAAAGCATTATTATATTGCATTATTTAGCAAGTTATTGTATATCATATTTTTCTTCAATACTGTGCAGCACCAAAAAATGACCCAACCTCCCTTCCATCTGCCGCTTACCCATTTTTTGAAATATGCATCCTTACCGTACCAGTAAGCAGCCAGAAGTCTGTGAGGGTAACTGTGTTTTTGGTTTCTGTACGGGGGGGCATTGTGACTTGTGGCAGGAATAAAAAAAGGCCATTGATGAGGAGGAGGAGGATGTTGTAGAGTAAGAGAGTCCTAAGGAAGGTGAAATAGGACAGAACCCCACTGCCAAAGTGAGCACTAATCCTTTTAAGAACACCCTGCCACACTTGTATTGATTTTAGCTGGCAGAGTCTACCAAAGCTGACACCATGTAGAACCTATGCAACAAAAAATGTGTGCATACAACTTTAGGAATAGTTCATTTTATTACCACATTATATATTATTTTATTACATATTGTTGTCATGACATAATGTAAATGGAATGTTCCATAAAATTGTGACTTTCATGAAGTAACATCATTTGGACCTTTTCTTTACAGATAATGAATAACTTATGTGTTTACTGTCTCAGGCTTAACCATTTAGTCCTATTACAGATAAAGATATTGTAAAAAATGTATTAAAGTGCATTATTTTTAATGGAAAACATGTTTATCAATCACTATAAACCAATATTTGGTACCAAACTAGCTAGCCCTTACTATGTGATTTTTCCAATCCTGTTACTCTTAAACAAAGATTGTTGTTTATATAAATATATGTTCATTATAATAATATTAGCCTTGTATTCCTGGAAATAATGCAATCACACAAATTAGTGTTTCAGACATGTCCCAGATGATGATGTAATTGTAAACTCTTATATGAAATTTATATAACAAAACATCATATTTAAAATGTACATTGTCCTGTTCCTTCTCTGATAATTTGTTGAAAAAATAAACATTCCTATTTTTTCGCCATGTTCATTGTAGCTACCAAATAATATAATGTCTGTTTTAATATAAGGACTTAAATATAGGACTTAATTAAAAGCCATTTACCTTTAAGAAACTGCCTGAAGCTTGAAACCGACTGCAGCACTGGGGTCTGTTAGCAAAGAGAGGTGGTCCAGCCTCACCACCACAGGCCAAAGCTCTACAGAGACACTTTCAGGTAAGATTACACAAAGAAAACAAAACCAAGATTTTCATGTGCCTTTAGATCCAGAGAACAAGCAAAGCCCTTATAAATTACGTGGTGGCTCACACAAAGTTAAAGTGTATTAAGTATATTTAAACACTGACCTTTACATAAAAATATTACAAAACTGATTTCCGTACCTGAACTGACGCTTCTCATTGACACTAAGGGGCATTTCACGCAACAGACGCACGCTTTCTCCAGCAGACAAACCCTTCAGGTGCTTTAGCAGCCCCTGATTTTGACTCGCTGTAACCAAAACATAGAAATTCAGTTTGTTAGACAATTAAATACTGTTTGAATAATAGTCTTATAACCAAGCAATAATGTTAATACAATGTCTACACAACATAACATTTTTAACATTTTCATTACTTGTGTTGTGGCCTACTGGTTAGCGAGTTGGGCTTGTAATCAGAAGGTTGCTGGGCACCTAACCCCAATTGCTCCCCGATCACAGTAGTGTGCTGCCCACAGCTCCAGGTGTGTGTGTGTTCACGACTTGCAGTGTGTGTTTACTCCTCACCAGTGATGGGTTAAATGCATGGGTTACCATATCTGACGAATATGTTGTAAGGGTGGTTTCACTACAGTGGTTCAAGCTGTAGGAATGCCGAAATGACTAGAAAAATGTTAACAGCAAGATGGCATAAAACTGTGTATTTTCTGTCAGTTTCCACCCTTCTGCTACTTATACCAATGACGGAAATAAGCGCAGTTATGATAGCTAAATGTAGGAGAGCGTTGCTATAATGTCTATATTGTATTGCACTATTGCACCATTATTAACAATGAATCAAAACTAGTTGGTACACAATTTATAGGTTTATTAACATTACTGCCTGAAGTTATACATAAAATGAATATAATGAAGATGCATGTAATGGTAAATGACATATACAGTACACAACTTTAAACAGTGTATGTGGAGAATATTACCTTGCAGACTAAGAACATAAGATAGTGAAAGAAAGATTAGAAAAGAAAGGGCTGGAAGTTGGGCCTAGAGCTCAGATAAAGAAGAAGAGCATAAAGTAAGTGCAGAATCCAAGAGCAGAACTCAAGGAAAAACACTCAGAGAAGAGCACAAAGAAGAGGAGTGCAAGAGGAAAAGAGCACCATGGAAAAGACCCAGGAAAAAAGAGGTAGAGCATATCTTAAATTCCCTTTTTATCCTTTCCTTGACCATGTGACTGAAACCAACCTAAGACAATCAAAGTGACCAATCAGAAGACCATGTTTAACTCCCACTGTACTCAACAAAAGTTAGACCCCCTGCATGCAACACAAACATTTCAGCCAATAGCCTTTGTTCTCTATCAGCTCATCTGTGGGCTCAGGAATGCAAAACGTCCCTTTAAGCAAGGAGATGGGCTTTGGGGCACAGCAATAAATGCCATTTAAAATTCAACCCTACAATGTCACTAAAATTGAAATTGAAAATGAATTCATGATGGGAGATTATTATTAAAGGAAACATAAATTTATATTACGTTTTCCTAAGGTTCCTTCTAATGTTCATAGCTTTTTGCCAAAACAATCATCATTTAGTTTTAAATTATAATTTTTCAGTCTCTCTTTCTGGTGGTTAAAGTTAGATATTTTTTATTGTGCTTTTAAGACTTCTATGTAAATGCATGTGATATAAATAATAGCCCCATGCTGCCTTAGTGGGGCCACATTACAATGTCAGATTCACAAAACAATTCATGCTAAAATTAAATTGCCATTTAAACTGTCAGATAAAAGGATGTGAGAGACCAAACTTCATCTGAAATAACTTCAGCTGCTCATTTCTACATTTAGGACTCATCAGAAAGGTACACAGAGTGACAGTATGTTTTCTTCGCACAATAAACTCTTATCCCAAAAGATAAAGGAAAATTCAATTATTTTTATATGACCCTTTTAGGAAATCATGATAGTTGGCACAGACAATGTTAGTGCACTGTTGCAAACCGTCATTGGTGCAGTCTTCCAGCCCTATAAACACATCCAGCTCTGTAGTGCTGGATACTGTACTGTAAGCCCGTCTTCTGCGTGTCTGGCTCTGGTATTGAGAGAGCATTGCTGTCCGACCCAGTTCTGAGAATGACAGATGCATGTGTAACTTACAGTATGTTACACTGTAAAATAAACTTAAGTGAAACAATAGTGTATTTTAGTAAAACATCAACAATTTTTGGTATAATGTTGATTGTGACTTAATATTTGCTTACTGAAAGAGCGACTAGGCATTGCTGAGAGAACCCTAAGAGTTGAAGAGGACCATCGATTTCTTAGCAGTTCATTGGTTTGACTGGGCTCGTGGTCATTCTGAGCCTTTGTTAGGATATCATAATTTTCATGCATGACATCAACTACAAGCAAAACAGAATATGTTTTCCTCTGGTTTCATTAAAAAAATCACTCTAACAATGCATGCATAATACCCACATCTCACTTCTTGGTCTGATCTTCTAACAGTCTCCAGCTCAATGACATCATCTCCAATGGACACAGTCTTCATGACCCCAAAATGACTCAACTAGATTTTCTACATTTACAGTACATTTACAGTTATTCAATAAACAGATACTGTTAATCGCCAAAGAATGCAACAAAGTGAATCTCTTAAGTAGGCAATAACATAAGATAAGCTGTAATACAAAGTACTAGGAATGATTAGAAAAGTACAAGCTAGATTGGAAAAATAAAGTTACTCATTAGGATTCAGTCAAGTGTTCACAGAAAAGTTGAGTCTTTATAGAGCCAGCTCATTGCCAGTTCAAATATATAATTATTTTCCAATGAAGTAAATCAATCAGTCTTTTGTCCATTTACATTATACAACTGTACTATCCACATAGTGGATTTTAAGTAAATACTCTAGCATTTTTTTATTAATTGAAAATGCTTCAAGATTTTAAGTCGACAAAAGTTGTCCTAATTGACGAATCACCACAGACGATGAACAGAAACAGACATTTTTTCAAATTTTATAAAGAACAGCACAAACACATCAGAAGTTCATCAGACTTTATGCTATATTTGTCATGAAATGTATGTTTCTATGCACTAACATTTGGAATTATAAATATTATGAGAATTAGTACTATACTAAAGACACTCACCGTAGCCACTGCTGTACTGAGTCTCAAACACAACAGCCAAATAAAAAAAACATCATAAAATGCTTTACAAAGTTTTCAAATACACACATATATGCATTATAAATAAGTGGCTGATAGTATCACGTGCTGTGAGATGGCAAAAAAAACATTTCACAGTTGGTAGACTGTGCACAAAGTTACAAACCACAGTCAGCTTGCAAGGAGGAAGAAACAAAAAGTGGCTTATATTTTAAAATTAAAAATGAATGTAAAGAGTTTTTAATGATTTCAACTCACTCAGATATGCTAACTATTTTGTAAATCCTTTTGGTATTCCTGTATCTGGTCTACACATGTGCAGCAGGGATGGCAATGGAGAGTCAGAGTGCCATTCACCACCACCTGCAAGCAACTAAACTCTGAAAGCAGAAGAGATGCAGTGTTCGTGGGGGTGACAGGATGTCATCTACAGAGTGAGCTTTATCTTCTTAAATGTCTAACCACAGGATGTTGTATTTAAATAGTATGGTGACTGGGACCTTCTCGGTTCACTTATTTTTATTGTGGCCACGACAAGGTAACGTGATACTTATGTTGTGGCCATGTGATGTGAAGTGGTCCTTTCTCATGACCACGACTTCTTATGATGAGGGAACGACATCCTTTGGTAAATGCTTACCTCTGCACAGTTGTTTATGCTCTGTATAATGCTTTTCATGCCTTGATGTAAGTACATTCGTATGTGTATGTTTATTTAGTGTATGTTATTGATGTTTCACGATTGTTTGCGGTTACCATCAGCAACTTCTGAGCACCGTAGTGGCCAGAATTTGCCACGAGAGAAACAATTACTAATTAGCATTGGCATTTACCGTATTATTATACTGTATCACACGTTTACATTAATAATGGGTCATTACACAACTATATCATGTCTATTTGCATTGATTAGGTTGCATCAAAATAAGTTATTAAATGCAGCGTATTACTTCTATTGCCTGTTACTTCTCTGTTTGAAGTATGATTATTTTGGGGATCTTTTGGGTATCTATTAAGTCATGTCCTTCACTTTTTAATTCTGACAGACCCTGATCGCTGCTGCACACAGAAGAAGCTGTTATATTTCTGGTGACACATATTTGTTCTCCAGGCACTGCACAGTCTGCTAAAGCAATAACATAACATGGGCTGCCATTTGTGGGTGCTACGCTGACCAGTTAAATAAACTGAGGTAATGTTGTACTGTTAAACTATATTTTTATTAAAATATATATAGAGCTACATATAGGATGTACATAAAATGTTTCTGTTTTTATAAATGCAACATTTGTGAATGTTGCAAAGTCAATCTGAAGATACCTTCAGATTCATTATCAAAGTTATGTCTTAGACATGAGGAAAGCAACCTCTTTCCTTTTTTTTACTAGTTACTCCAGACTGAAAAGGTAATACAACATCTGAAAAAAACTGCTCTCATTGGCTAGAACTGTATCTGAGAAGCAGCAGTTTATTACAGACATGATTTTTCCTGAGGTGAGCAAAATTTATTTAGAGTTCTCCAGCGGAACAGTTTACATTTGTGTTTGAGAAGAGAAAGAACTTTGAGATGTTCTGCACAGAACTTCTGGATAAGAAGACTTTTTGTCAGACGTAAAGAAGATTGACCTGTCCAATGTTCATGTAGTGTTCATGTAGTTTATTCATTGCTGTGACCTTCAAGTACATATAGGCTATACATAAAATGCTTTAAGACAAACAGAATGTGTGATAAAAATGTGTGATGACCTTGTAATGTTAGTAATGTTGCAATGAGGAAATAAATGACGTTTGCTATGGTTAGACAGATTTTTGTAATTACTGTAAAGCATTTTATTTAAAGACATTTATATGTATATATTTCATATGTATATAAAATAATTATACATTAATGTGGTATGATTTTTTATAACTTTAAATACTTCTGCATACTTATTTAACGTCTTTTTAAATATATTCTTTAGTGCTGCTGAACGTACAGAAAAATATTCTTTAGCCTCCCGTTATGTTGTTGCTATTGCAGATTGTGCAGTGTGTGGACAACATATGTCACCAGAAATAAAAAAAAACATTCTTCTGTGCTCAACACTGATCAGGTTCTGTCAGAATGAAAAAGAACACTGACTTAATAAAGATCCCCTAAAATAATCATACTTCACACACTGAGAAGTAACAAGCAAGTAATAATATGCTGCATTTGATGATAAATCAGGTGCCATCACACTTACTATCTGGGTAGCTGGTTGAGGCGGCCAAATATGCACCGGATTCTGGTAAGAGAATCAGTGATTGGATTCTTCACAAGGACGCATTTATTAAACTTTGGGTTGTCTTCTGCACCAACTATTCATTGACAATGATATCTGTATTTATGGTCTAAAGGAACAATCCAAAAAAATTACAACCATATACTGAGAACCATTTTCACACTGACATGATAATCAAACATATGAAAATAAACACTGATTACACAATCAAGTCCTTATCCTTAGTCCCCAATCCATCCTTAACATTA
>JAZGTH010000043.1:0-312500 GCA_036877525.1 Chromobotia macracanthus | reverse complement strand
TTTTGCTGCTGTGTCAATTTATTGAAACTTTGTCAGGGAAATGAAAACAGCAGTTTTATGACAGCTTTAAGTCTGTGAAGTCGTGGTTTACGGTGAATTTAACCTGCGTTGTGACTAGCAACGCCCTTTAGCTGTTCTAAATGTACAGCAAACCACGACTTTATGGGCCTATTTCATACAGTCTTCATAATATACAGACTAACTGCATGATGTCCGCCTTACAATAAGCAGGAATGTTTGCTACTGACGTGTACTTCCTATAAGGGTGGTGCTCTACTTTCAGGAAACAAGTGTGAATGTAAACAGCAGCTCATCAAGCTGGACCCTCAGCCAAAAGTCTGACACATAAGAGGGGCTACAGTCGCACAAAAGCGAGCATGGAGACGAGCGCTTACGGTGCATCGCTGGCCGGCGGAACTTTTGATTTCTGGATCTTTATAAAGCAGCCGCAGACTCTAGTCCGGCTGTTCAGCTGGGTGAGATCAAAGTCATCGTTAGCTAACCGTGCTACTTCTCATACTAGATAAACTAGTTTATAACATTCCTGTTGGTCTGTGACGTTACGCAGAGAATAAAACGTACTGCTGCTAGCTAAAGTCGCCAAACAGAACATATGGCAAAAAGTTTTAAATTTGATAGTGTGGGTCAGATGATAAGTCAGCATAGGTCAACAGCACTTGCACTTCCAGCTTGCACGGATAAGTGGTTTTATTTTTCCAAATCTTAACTAATGATAACGTACTAGCTGTGGTTAATAACTAACCGCACTGGATAACGTGCTACAGTGGCCCAGAAGAAGTACTTACTTAAATTGTAAATTTAATGTCAAAGAAAGAGGCATTAAGGGAAAATAGCACTTATCATGCAAAACATGCCATTTAGGTTTACAAAATCACATTAGATGGGCTGGATGTTAGTTTTGATAACATGATATACCCTTGTTTGAAACGAAGGTGAAACCTATTGTGAAACGTTATGATTGAAATGTGATGAGCCTGTGATGAGGAAAACTGACTTCATCCACTAAAATCCATCTTGACCTGAGTTAAATTGGCTCAGGGTTGTTCTTAGATGTCCAGCACCATGCATTTTCAGATAACAATTATTGGTGTGTTTGATTAAATAACCAAAGTAAACATTATGTAAGAAAGTCACACCCACGGAGTTCTAGTATACCTGGAGAGGGCTGTCAGTTAGCACTTGCTCACCTGGCACATACAGTCTCTGAAGTTTGCAACCTGCATGCTGCGATTTTTGCCCATGAGCATTCAGTTCTGGAGGCAAGATTTTGATTTTTAGACAGTCTTTTTACAGTTGGGGTTGTGTGCATTCCTGTAGTTACATCAACCAATCAGCATAGTTATGACATAATTTCCTGTGTCTGGCAGGTGAGTAAGATAATGCATTTTAAATCACATACTTCAAGTTAGTCCTTTGCTAGCTGAGCAACACTTTGTGCTTTTAAGAGCCTTCCAAAAATCAGGCAACATCAAGGCATTTGTTTGCTTGCAATCAGAATACCCAGCTGCTTTATGAATGGTATGCATAAAGCATATTTTTACCTCCACAATAGTGTGGGCATTGCATGTGCTAGCAGGGGCTAAGTGTTAGTCACAGCTGCTATTCAACATATGACAATGTTTTTTGCCGTGTAAACATTTGTATTCAGTACTCTTGTAGCTTAACTTTAATGTATGTGATTAAAACTGTAATTATACATAATTGATAAGATTCCATTGTCCCTAATTTTGACGTATGCCTTACTTCTTTCCATCACAGATCTTCTCCATAGTGGTGTTTGCTACTATCATTTCTGAAGGCTACATAAATGAGTCAACTGGAGAAGATACTAGATGCATTTTTAATCAGAATGACAATGTTTGTAGCTATGGAGTGGGTATTGGCATTCTAGCTTTCCTGGCCTGTATGGTCTTTATTGTGCTGGATGCATATTTCCCCCAGATCAGCAATGTCAAGGATAGGAAATACATCGTCTTGGGTGATCTGGTTTTCTCTGGTAAGGTTTTATAAAGCAATCAAGCCACCTAGCAATCACATGGAGCACTCAATCAACTGCATAGCAGTACCTAGTGATGGTGTTGTTTGACACAGACAAGCCCCACTCATATTTTCTGCAGACACGTCATCTTTTTCTTTATGCAGGCCCACAAAGATTATGTTCCTGCAGAACCGAAATTGAATGACCGCCATTCACAGTTTTGCACTTCCAGAAGTGCAAGTTGTTTAAATCCATTGTGCAGATTTTCCTTCTAAAACAAAAAAAAGACAAAGTCAGGCCTATCTGTATCATTATTTATAGAAATAGCATGCATTCATTTAAAACCAATCCACATCTGTTCCAATCCATACATCTGTTGTGTACCTGATTTTATTCTTGAAATGTTTTTACTTTCTGTTTTCTTTTCCCATCAGGTGCCTGGACATTTCTGTGGTTTGTGTGTTTCTGTGTCTTAGCCAATCAATGGTCTCACACTTTAAACACAGATGGAATTCCAGCAGATGCAGCCCGAGCTGTAGTGACCTTTTCATTCTTCTCCATTGCTACCTGGGTAAGAACAATCTCATGTTATTTGGCTTTCTGATACATTCCAGTGGTGTAAATGGATTACACCACTTAGTTGGTGTAATCCATTTACAATTAGTTGCATTGAACAGACTGTATACTGTATGGTCTCTCATAGGGCTGCCTTTATAATGGAAAAAATGTGTGAATCAGTTGAGATTTTGCTACATAACGTTTATTTTTTGTTCTGTATCTGTGGTGCAATTTATCAGTACAATACTAAGCAGAAAACTATAATCTCCTCTGCAAATGGTGTCATAGACGAGTATTTAATAGGAGTTTAATAGGAGGGATTTAGTTTGAAGATGTTGCATTGCTCACATTAGTTGTCAAATGTATGTATGTCCCTTTATCATAGGTATGCATATACAGGTATGCATATAGCCAGTTTATAAAGGTTTGGAATCTGAAAAACTAACAATACAACCAAATGAGACCCTAAATTTGTGAACTTTATAGTTCTGCATTATCACAAAATTAGCGATACTACAGTTATACATGCTTGATTTGTATTTCCTTCAAGAATAATAATATGGAAACCCACCAACACTGTGATGTAAGATTTTGATAATACTTCTGTCTCATTGTAAATTTGTTAACCTAAAACAAATGTATTTTATTGTTCTCAAGGTACTACTTACCATGTTTGCATTTAAACGCTACCGCCAGGGGATGGACAGTGTCGGGCTAGGCTACACTGATCCAGTCAATGACCACATCTCTGGATATCCCTACTTGGGTGCTCCTGACGGTTACCAGCAGTCCCCGTTTACTCACAATCCTCCAGAAGAGGGAGCGTATCAGCCTCCAACTTACTGAGGGACAGCTGTCCTAACGTGTTGAAGGCAATTCAATTATAAAAGGCTCACCTGTGTGGACTGATCGATATGGTCAACTTTGTTTTTTCATAAGGGTTTAAAACATGGCCTGTGATTGACACTTGCGTTCTTAGTATGCTTTCTTAGTGTGCATTGTCATGTTCTTTTCAAAACAATTCAATTTAAGAAATTTATTTTTGTTTTTTGCTTCTAGCACATGCTACACCTAAATGTGAAGTTTTTTGAACTTCAATGGGAATCGGATTATTAATTGCATTGTCGTCCTGTTTGAGATGTGTTCCAGCAAATACGTTCAACTCCAGACACATTTCCACAGATGACAGATTAACATTGCCCTGTTTCATATACTAAATTTACAATCATAAAATGTAGCTGAACAGTCACATAATAAATACCATGCCTTGATTTCCTTAAACGTAGGATAGTTTCCTAACTTTACAAAATCACAACTACATATGCAGACAATATAAAGTCAACAGACTAAATGTGCCAATTACCTAATCACTCTAAAGTAGTTCCCTTAAAAAACATGCCATTTCTGTTTGCAATTTGTTGCCAAATTATAATAATTTAAATAGGAAATGTCAATATTTGTATGCACTAGTTGCCAAGTAACTGTAGTAAATGCTAACTTTAGTCTTACAAAGACTGGAATAGATCATTGATGAGTAGTTTCCATTGATGTTGTGAGGTAGGAAAATTACCAGATGAACTGCTGTATACAAATGCTTCAGTTTTATTTGTGCAAGACAGTGGGCTTTGTGTGTACATTGTGCCTTTTGTAACAAGCCTTTTGTTTATACTTAAAGCACCATATTTTTGAATTGTTAAAATTTCATATAATACTGTTCACTAAATTTGTATTGTTCAAGAATTAATGTTAAAAATGTTATTTTATGTCAATTCACTGCAAGATTTCTACCTCTTACTATTGAAGTTGTGCCTTATTTTGAAGTTCAGTCTGGGTTTTGTCAAGGAGCTTATATGTCTATACGTAGGTTTCTGCATTGACTATATTTACACTTACTGTTTTCTGCATATCCCTAAACAAAAAAAAATATATCACCAATCTGTGTTGGCCACTGATTAATATAACTGATATTAATGTTCAGTGTGGTTGTGTTCAAGGCAGAGAAATGTCATGTTGTGTTAAGGCACATAATTGATATGTCTACGATATGTTCTTTTACTATGCAACTGTTACTGAAACAACAGTTATTGCAAAATAAGTTTGTTTTGTAAGGAAACACTGGCAAATAAAAAAATATTTTAGACTTCTTGTGTCCTGTTGGAAAAGTTTAAAAGTTTAAAAATGCCACAAACAAGCAATAACAACAGCAAATATTAAATACTCACTTAAATCGCTTAACTAGTATTAATAATGGCACAGCATGGTGAGGCACCTAGATTCTTCAACAGTTTAGCCCAAATTCTTATTTTAGATTTGTTGGGTTATATTGTAATACATTTTCTTGTAACAGTTGTGATGTAGCTGCTACCCTTGATTTATTGTGAATAAAGGTCACTCTTAAACTGATGCAGATATACCAGCCTTTAAAGGAATACAGAACCTATTGTGAGCTCTGTGCTTTTGTGACTCTATTGACTGCTCAGTATTAGTAACTGGCAGTTTGAGCAAGATATTGTGAAAGTTTCAACATATTGTATAAATGACTATCAAATAGCTTCACAATTAATGTTGATGTTAAACCAAACAAAACCTCAAGCAATTGTTATGACAATTGATACTAAAGGTGGATGCAAATATTCTTGGTGTTGAAGGTAGCAAAGTTGTTACCGCTGACACATTTACTACAACATAACCCGTCATTTAAGAACATCATTAGGTTTAACCCCAAAATTGTGCCAAGCATATTTGAATGACGATAACAGTTACAAACCTCACATAATATTTATGGTAAGTAAAAACAGCTATTTCAACCAGATCATAAAGCCTTTTGGATCAGTTTTGACCTTTGAAATGTGTTTGTTTGATTTGTTAATATTTAAAGCAAGAGTGAGAGAAAACAAGAACTCTTGAGAAGCAAGAATCATTAATGATGGTTGATAAAGCTTTAGCCCTCAAATCTTTACAGTTGTAACATCTATTTAGGTCATGATAGGGGTTAAGGTTTGGCTAGTATTTGGCCGGTTTTTCATGAAGTTCATGTACTTTTTCTTAACTTAGTCTTGTTTGAATAATTTAAACCATATTATTGACTGTGAAATATCAATGAACATTTGTCTTGTGTTGTGCGTGTTCACGTGCCTATTTAAAAAAGATTGCGCAAAGTTTACGCAAGTATGAACGTCAAGAAGGGCTTTTCTTAGCTCACAAACACGCCTCCGACTGCGGAAGTGAACAGAATGCGTAAAGCTGGGTGAATGATAGTAAACATTAAAACATGAAAGTGTCGCTTTGATCATCAGCAGAGCCCGGAATCATTTTAATCCCTGTTCTCCACACTTCCGCGAGGTGAGCCTGGCCTAAATAACGATTCAACGAAAGAAAATACACTGCATTTATACAGCAACCAGATGTATGCTGATGTGATATTGGGATAAGAAAACTAAAAACCAAATTTAAATGTCTTGTTTGTGCCAACACAAGTCTTCATACAAACATACAGTGTAATAGCTTTCTGCTTGTAGGCGACTGTTTATGGTCATAGGAAGTGATATTAGTAATGAAACTTGATATTAATAGAGGACATATGTCGCGAGGTTGTTTATGAAATATACTGTATAACCACTCTCGGCGACCCAATATTTAACAGAACAGAGAGATGAATATAACTGCAGTGTTGTTAATGAGTTATCGCTTTAGTTAGTAATAGCTACCAGATTGAATAGGCAGTAATATGGAGGCTAGAGTTAAGACTCTCTGACTGTTTACATCATCATTTACTGTTTACATCACGCGATTTAAGGTTTTACAAGTTAGTTGTGCACCCGGATGAATTCCTTAACTAGCTTGGTAGTTTGTAATAGAATAGATTAGAATATGTATTGTGTGCTGTTCTCTTGGATCCAAGCATATTAACACACAGTGGCGTTTAGTTTAGTTTAATTCTGTACTAGGTTAATTCATCTGTAAACCAAATAAGTCTGTAACTAATGTAACTAATTATTGAAGTTTAGTTTGAACTCCTGAGTAATCCATGGAAGCAATTGTCTTTATTAAAATAGTCACAGTGCTGTCAATATAAAGGAGAATCTCTTTTTTGACTGTCTTAGGTAAATAAGTGTTATTTGGTTATTTGGCCAGTTCTTGTATTTGTTACAGTATAACTGAAGTAACTAAGTGTCTTTAAAGGGTGTCCTTATAAATCTGTGTTTATTAGCATCAAGTGTACAGCTGTTTAATAAGTTTTAATTGGTTTAACTTAAACTGTGAATCTTATATACAACAGTGTTAAACGTGTTTTAACAAAGGCCAACTCACATTCTACAAAACAGTGAGAAGTCTAACCCGATGATGCATTTTATTACAAATGCAAACATTCTCTTCTGATTGTGCCTATTTTCCTCTCTTTATTTCAGTGTAATATATTTAGAAATAGGTTTCTTATTTGTTCTTATTTTCAATTTTAAAATATTTGGAACAAGAGACTAGATATTGTTCTTGTGAGGACACTTTGAAAAAAGGCCTTCACTCAGAACATAAATGTCTCCTTAAACCTGGTCAGAACTGAGGTCTGTTTTTACTTGAAACTGTGATATGAAAGGAGCTTTTGAGCTTGCTGGGGTTGAACAAGTGGTTGTTGATCCTCCTAAAATAGCAAAGTATTATTCAATATGAAGGTTAGATGTAGCTGAATACAGGATCAGCTGTAGAGGGACATCACCACTGTAAAAGTTAATTGGCTGAGTGTATAAAAGCACACTATGCTGTTATAAAGAATAGTTTATTTAGAACAATTATGCAAGTCAAAATGATATTCAAAGTTGACCACAATTACTTTAAAACACGTTATTGGTCTTGTTGTAAATGATTAAAGGATTCGTCAGTGCACATCATTCCAAAGAGAGTAAGGAAGAAAGGTTTGTTGTGATATCCAGCCTTACCTGTTTTCACCCTGTTTGCTTAATCCTCCTTTACTAAACCACTCCTTACCTCCACGTCAGTCATTTCCTACTCAAAGTTTGAAGTGCAGTGTACGCTGTCTTGGACACAGGAGAGAAGCTGGTGAGTGTCTGGTGTTTTGTGTCCAGAATATCCTAACACTTCCTAATATTTTTGTTTTCTATATGAGCAGGCTTTTGAGTATAGAAAGGCTAGTTGTTTGCAAATCTAATTAATTACATACATTTGTGTATTAAGGTTTACTAACACAGCAAAAGCAGTCATGCAGGAGTGATTGATTTTTAAGTTGTGAAAATATCTGACTGTAAATGAAAACCTTTCTTCCAGTGTACCTCAATACATAATTACAAAAGATTTGACAACTGAGTAAAACGGTAGAGAGCCGAAGTTGCTAGCTGGTTTGTGAAGCATGCGCAGTAAGCTTCTAAAAGGTCACCTGTGAAGATATCACTGAATTATTATAGATTTCTCTTTGGCATAAGCATGAATTCCTTAAAGCTGAGGTGTGTATTTAAGTGCTGTCTTACATTGGACAGTTAATCCAGATACAGACAATGTCTGCCAAATTTCAAATGAAAACGCAAAGTCCATTTGCAATTGCATTTCCCATGTCTTACGAGTTACGACCCGATCATATTTAAATTGCAATGGCAATTACCCATTGTGATTTTATTTCCTCTGCGTTGTATACTGAGTCTGCCTGAGTCTGAATTCTCTTTGCATTTGCATTTACGATGCCTTGCACACAAACCTTTTATTAGTGTCAGGGGTGGGACTATACTATGGGGTGTGTTTGTTTTGGGAAGTGATGTCACTTATAGCCGACTGCATTTTGGCAGTTTTGCGGTCAGTGTTTAGGATGGAAATGTGATGAACTGAAGATCAGAGCCCAGTTGCATAAAAATCCTTAAGTAAGGGTATCCCCAAGGGGAAAATCCCTGATGGAAGGGATTTCTTTAAGAGCATTGCAACAAACGCCTTAACTGTCACTCTTACCTAAGTGGTTATATTAAACATTTTCCAATTAATTCTGTAAAGCAAGGCAACGGGCAAGTGGTTGCTATAGTTACAAAATCTTCCACAGTAAATGAAACATACCTTGCTGAGGCGTACATTAACGTGATTTGAGAAATGCGCTGGATAAGTGGGTTTCATTTGCACATACAGCTACTCAAACTGTCTTTATAAACACATTCTGTGTTTATAAATACTGCGATAAACGTTTACACCACTAATGGGAATGTATAAATGAATCACTAGTAATCAGCGACACCATTCTCCTCTATTGTGTCAGCTGCAAAGTGACAGCACATCGTTTTTATTCCGTTACACAGAAATTTGCACCCTAAATAGGGCCACCTATTATTAGCATAAATTGTAGACACTTTTACAACGGTAAAAAGGAATCACGGAAACTGGTGTTTCATTTAAACTGATTTATGTGACTGCCTGGATATGCTGTAACATAAAAGCAGCGTACATACAATTGAACAAATATTTCGATCTCAGTATTCCTCTTTGGTTAACATAAAATAAGCCATCGTGTTTGAGGTTTAAGGGAGCTGTGTTGTTCTCTTCATTTTTTAAAGGTGAAACTGTTATTAAGGACTTTAAAGCAATGCATAACAAAACTTAATGGAACACTTTAGCAGTTAAGGGGAAAATTTTGTATTTCACTTATTTGTCATAAGTGGACCTTAGGTTTGAAGCATTTGGCATAATCATCTGTTTAACATTTACCCTCTAGGTGAGTGCCATGACTTCCCAACACAAAACACGCCCCCTAATATAGTCCCGCCCCTGACATTGATCGACAGGGTTGTGTACAAGGCATCGTAATTTTTGGGATTGCTTTTGAGTTTTGGCAGTGACGCCGAATAAATGAAATCGCAAACAGGTAATTATTGTTGCAATGTAAATATGACAGGGTCGTAACTCAGTTGCTGACTTGGCTATCCATGAATTATTTTTTTAGATCCCAGCATGTGGGCAGAGACAAATCATATCGAACAGTGCTTACTGTAAAATAAACTGTAGTAACTGAAGAATATACAGGAGATTTTTTAAAATGTGTCTTATTGCAGGACACACCCACATAGCATCACCAGTGGTTCGGCTTAAACATTTTAAACTCCATGTGCACATTTGAAAGAAAATAACCATTAATTTAAGAAACATGGAAAAATAGGGTTTAAGAGAATATTTCACACAAAAATGAAATATTGTCATTTACCCACCCTTGTTGCTTCAAACCTGTATGTTTTTCCCTGTGGATTACAAATCAAGAACTTGTAAAGAATCATCAGCTGTCAAACACACAGCAAACACACAACACACAAGTTTTTATTTAAAATGCTATATGGGGAAAAAAACAATTGTAAAATGTCATTTTTAGGTAAACTATTCTATTACCTGTAAATAATGGAAATATCTTGTTAATTATATTAAATAGACCTAACTCTGCCATGTGTTCTGTGCAGGTGTGCCATCCCCTCCCCCATGCCTGTTTCTCCAGGCTATGCACGCCTTAGCCAAAATGAGCCTATGAACTCGCTGCACATCTCTGTTGGAGGGCTTCCCATGCTGGCTTCCATGACCAACACCACTGACTCCCGGTTCCGCATCAAATGGAAAGCCATCGTTGTGGTATCGTCCGTGCTAACCCTCGTCCTCCTCATCTACATGCAGTTTCTGCCTTTCCACCCACAACATAGCGGCAGACACGGCTTGAGGTTCAGCCATCCAGAGATCAGAGTGGAAGACCGCTACAATGACACATACCCACTAAGCCCACCAGAGCGCACAGCTCAGGGCACACGCTACAGGATAGGGGTCATTGCTGACCTGGACATGAAATCACGCAGTGACAAGAAGCTGACCTGGTTTAGCTACATGCTTAAGGGTCACCTGCTGGTGTCAGAGAGTGGAGACAGGGTGGCAGTTGAATGGGATCAGGAAAGAGTGGTACTGGAAAGCCACCTGGCAGAGAAGGGGCGGGGCATGGAGCTTTCTGAATTAGTTGTCTTTAATGGAAAACTGTTCAGCGTGGATGATCGAACAGGCGTGGTGTATAACATAGAAGGACTGAAGGCAGTGCCCTGGGTCATACTACCAGATGGAGATGGCTCTGTTTCAAAAGGTTTGTGTTTACTGAAAAGCTTTTGTGTCTATTTTGACTGAAGTGGTACCAGGACCATTCACTCTCTCAGAGCCAGGCATAATTTCTACTGATTCAGTACTCTGATTCAGAATTTAGTTTACTGGTTCATTGAAGAGAAAAACAATGATGTAATTTGCAACATGCATAAAGCCTAGCACACACGACTCAAGTGCATTGTTTTGACTGACAAGAAGTTGTAATTGTTGTTAAAAAGTGTTTTTCTAATTACTAATGATCTACAACTTATCTAGTATAGTCTAGTGATCAGTTGTCTATTGTGCACCATCACATCTGAACACAGGAGGCTGCTTGTTGTGTGTATAATGTAGTTTGTAGATAAATTGTGGTATGCCCACTTTTCATGAACCAATCAATTCAATTTCCTGCTTTACTCAAAAATGTCACCAAAATTAAATTGTGTCAAATTCTGTTTTACGTCTAGTCTTTAAAATTGCATTTGTAACTTTTTTGGTTAACATTAACAAGAAACAGTTATTAAGCAGGTATATGACAGATCAGTGTTCAACATCTTTTTACATTACCCCAATTCACAACGGCAAGTTTATAATAATGATTTCAGCTGTAAGGTCAGATTTTGCGGGAAATGTCTGTCTGCAAACAGAAAGAAGATACAGCTACTATACACTACATATACTCAACCTACTTCATATACCCAGGCACTGTAGCTTGTTCTTACAGCAGTTTATCTGAATTTAAACTTGTCATCCACATTAAGGAAATAACTCTGCAAGTACTCTGTAATATTATGTTTCAAACAGAGATGGTAGTAGAGAGACAACTCTTACGGCTTGCTTACGATTCACTGTTTCTAAAAGAGCAAAAGTAAATTAAATGCTAGTTTTTATTCCAGGTTCCCTCTTTCTTTTGTTTTTCTTTTTTAAGGTTTTAAGGCAGAGTGGCTGGCGGTAAAGGACAAACATCTGTTTGTGGGTGGTTTGGGAAAGGAATGGACCACCACCACAGGAGAGGTGCTCAATGACAACCCTGAGTGGGTAAAGGTGGTGGGCTTTCATGGACATGTGGAGCACCAGAACTGGGTTCCTAGGTACAACTCTCTGCGCAGAGCTGCAGGCATCAGGCCACCTGGTGAGTGTTTCAGCTTGTGTTTGTGTTAAAATGAAAGTAAACAGTGAAACATCATGTGCATTGTTTACAGTGAGTTACTGTGGTAACATTTTGATATTTCACTTTAGACATTCTACTAACATTAAGTAACTTTGCAACTACTTGTCAACTATTATTCATAAAAAATAAAAAAAAAGTTTTTTCCTAATGTCTGCTAACACTTTATTTTTTGCAGATATTCAGTAACTTGTCTAACTTCAGTAACTAACTTCAGTAACTTCAGTAATTGAATCTCAAAAAAACAGTCAGAAATTTTATTTAATTGAATTTATTTAAATTATAATAAAAGCTGCATAACTACACTTACACATTCATAAAATATAGTACATTAGTGTACTGAACATCTATAAAATTACAGAAATTATACAATGATGGTAAAAAATATTTATAATTGGCTTTTGCTAGGCAGATACAGTAGTTAAAGTTCACTATGGTTCAGACTTCATTCTTTTGACATGCAGTGTGTATATGTTTACTCCTCACTAATGATGGGTTAAATGCAGAGGTCACATTTTGGGTATGGGTTACCATATCTGACAAATATGTCACTTTCACTTTCAAGTAGGCATTTTCAACACAATTACATTTTTCTCCCATTTATTCTTTCCTTTTACTGTACTGCGAACAAAAACAATATAATACACAATAATTATGACAATTAAATACAGCAAAATTTTAAACGTTGTAGTTTTGTTGAACTGTTTTTTTTATTTACACAAAGAAGATATGTGACTTGAGAATAATGACAAAAACACTCAAATGTATGATGTCCAGTCACATTACAGTAATTACACATTACAGATAATTGAGGAGGAAACTGCATAATTATCATAAAAATAAAATCACAATGTAAAAATATTCTGAAAATAGACCTTATTTTTAATGCAAAATATAGATTTTTATTTTTATTATGGGAATTGGTGTAAAATATGAACTGGATGTGTTTTGATGTGCAATTCATAATTATTCTGTCTTATTAAGAATGAATTGCTAGTCTCTTGTTAATTTACCTTTATGGTCCTCTCAGGGTACCTCATACACGAGTCTGCAGCCTGGAGCAACACACTGCAGCGCTGGTTCTTTCTGCCACGGCGCGCTAGCAGCGAGCGGTACGACGAGACTGCTGATGAGCAGCGGGGGACCAATCTAATGCTCAGCAGCTCACCAGACTTTCAGAACATTAAAGTCAGACAGGTGGGGCCCCTGAACCCCACCCATGGCTTCTCTTCCTTCAAGTTTGTCCCCAATACAGATGACCAGATTATTGTTGCCCTGAAGTCTGAGGAGGATGCTGGAAAAATCGCAACTTACATTGTGGTGTTCACCTTGGATGGGCAAATCCTGCTTCCTGAAACAAAGATTGGGGATGTGAAATATGAAGGACTTGAGTTCATTTAGTGCAAAAGGGATTGTCCATATACTGGACATGCCAAGAACTGATAAATGCTGCTTCTAAGTGTGGACAGTAGAACGCCTGTCTGTTGAAGTAATTATTAACAACTAGTGATCAGCAGCCATTGCCTTTGTTTCTGGCTAGCTGGAGGCTAAAGCATTTTAGATATGTTTTTTATTTAGTTTAGTAGACTTATGAAAGTCCTCATTTATTTTTTTTGTTTTTCATAGCCATTCTCTTTTTCAAGACCTGTTTGGTGGTCCAGTACTGTATTTACTGTGTAATGAATGTAACAAATTGAAGTGATAGACTATAGAGAGACAATAGTATAGTGATAGACTATACTATTCAAAAATAATTGATTTTAATACAGATAAATCATAATTGAGGTTGCCGTGTGGTTTTTTGAATGTCACACAGTATGTTTAGTAATGTGTGTTTTTTTTTTTACTTTACTAATTAATGTCTAATGAACTAAACGGATCAGTTACATTTTAAAAAAAAGTGTCACATGAAATGTATCATCATCTGAACTGTCACAAAATGGTATTTTTCATTGATGCCATATCACTATTTATACCATTTTTATTTTTCTTGAAAAAAATCAGGTTGAATGTTTTTAAAAAGGTTATTAATGATTTTGATATTTTTTTTATGCTTTTATGATATTTTAATGATATTTTATTCTGTTGTTGTTTGTATGGTTTTAGGGATTTGTAAAAAAAAAAAAGAAAAAAAATGTTCAGAGTGAACTGACAGGAAGTGCAGCTCACATGTAACACTTGATTGCCATAGTTCACTTTCAGACATTCTACTAAAAGTAGCTTTGCAGCTACTAGTCAACTATCAGTCATTAGAGTATTATTAGACTGTCTGCTTAATATCTGCTAACACTTTATTGTTCTAATTCTGTTAACCATAACCCTAACCTAACAGTCTTTCAATACTCTAATGAGTTAGTGGACATGTATTTGCAAATTAATGAGAGTTAGTTGACATGTAGTTGCAAAATTATCACATTTACATTTAGGCATTTAGCAGTTGCTTTTATTCAAAGCGACTTACAAGGCGAGGAAAACAAAGCGATAAATCATAGGGAGGCAATAACATCAGTCGTACATAGTTACAATTTTTACCGAGAGTACAATATTTCAGTGCCTGAAAGGCAATACCTGTTGGGAGAGCGGACAAAAACAACGCTTTTTTTATACTTGACACCTGACACAAGTTTTTTATACTTGTGTCAGGTATTCATGGAAGATACCAGGAATACCTGAATACCATGAATCTTCAATTGAAGATTGAAATAAATTGTAGCCATAATCACTGTTCACACAAATAGCAGGAGAGATGATGTGCTGTTTTTCTGTATATTCTCACTCTGCTCAAATAAAATCTATAAAATAAACAACTGCTCACTTTAAAACACTTTTGTGTGCAATACACACTTAGGTGCAAGTTATATTAGAGCTACAGGTCTTCTCTTACATTTTTTGTCCAAGATTGATATGGACTTATTTCAATAAGAAATAAATCCTACAAAGTTTACGTTTTACCTTAATTATTTTAGTTTGTGATTCAATCTGCAAAGCAATACTCTTGCAACCAACCACTTTACATCTGCAGCAGTGATGTTTGTACAGACAAGCACTATTTTCTTCAGAAAATAAGTCTAATTTATTACTATATGCTCTGGAGTACACAAATATACTTCAGAGTTCCTCACAGCGATATGCCATAGAATAACCATTTTTGGTTCCCCAAAAAACAATTTCTTTCTTACTTTTTATAGTCTAAATAACCTTTTTCCACTACAAAAGACCTTTTGTGAAACAGAAAGTTCTACAGATGTCAAAGGTTCTTTATATAGTTATATAGCCAAAAATGCATTGTGAAGTACCTTCTCTTTAGGAGTGTAAGGAGTTAAAATTATTGAGAGTAGTTTCAATTGATCTAATCTCAGTATTCTAGAGAGTGAATCTTTGCTGAATTCTGCTGTTGAACATTTACCCAAAGATTATACAACATCAAATAACTTTATAGATTTATGAACTATGAGATAGGGTAATTTTTATTCTGAAAGTCGTGGTACCCATGTCACATACATCTCTCACTCTGTGTTATGTTATGTGTAGGATATCTTTTAAGATATAAGTAAATAGTGAAAAGATATAAGTAAAACAGGGTATATATTGCCTGTAGAGATTCTCATTCAGAAGATTAAACCTTGCTTAGTTTAAACTTGCAATCTTTCAACTACAGGAGCAGGTCTTTAATATCTATGCTATCCTAACCCTGGCTTGTTAACATAGTAGCATGTGTAATACACCTAACATTTCACTGCCCTCACTGTCATTCTTTTGTTATTTTGTTTTCATATTGAGCTGAAAATAAACTATAGTGTAAAACTGCTTTTTAAAAGACTACATATATTTCTCCTGAGGTCTAGCTCACCATATTGACTGCAATCTGCAAAATGATAACAATCCATCATAGAACGGTGATGCTGTGACTAGCGGGAATTGGATATAGATATTTATATATATACAAGCAGGTCAGATGTCTTTCTGACTTAAAAATCCATATATCTGGAATCCACATTTAAAAGTGGCTCAGATAAATACCTGATCTGTGCCAAATGTAGGGGAAAAAAATCAATTTTTCTGGCAGTGTAAATGTAGCCAAGAGTGATGGGATTCAGAACTTATGCTCTAAGGCATGTGGGGAAGCACTTCTACATAGGATATACCAATATTTTATCGCTTATGCCTCCTAAAGGAGCTTCAATGGGGCACAGAGCTTAAACCTGTAGGTTATTATAGCTCTGCCCTGGATAGTGTGGCTAAAGGTTTCACACCATGTGTCAGAGCCCTTGAAGCAGTCTCTCTGGCTGTTATTAATGCTGCACCCATAGCATTGGACAACAATTTGATAATTCATTGTAAACATGAAATTTTGGCCATGCTTTCCATGGGAAGAGTCACGCCCACGCTGGTCAAGATGGTGTGCATTGTTAGAGCAACGACACATCACATTCATCAGTAGAAACATCAGTAGAAAACATAGCTACATTTCTACTGGGTGGGACAAATGTTGAAAAAATTGAAATTGATGCAGGAAAAGAGGATGAGGGATGTATATGTGAAAAACCTGAGTTATGGCAACAAGATGCAATAATCAATTGCAAAGACCCAATCTCTGATCCAGACATAACACTGTATGTAGATGGCTCTTCACAAATTGTGGAAGGGGTTAGAAGAGCATCTTACGCTATAGTGGATGACAGTCAAGTTTTAAAAGCAGCTAGACTGCCAGATAACACCACAGCATAAGCGGAAGGACTAATTGCACTCACTGAGGCTTGCAAAATAGCTGAGGGTAAGAGATGTAACATTTTCACAGACAGTAGATATGCCTTTGGGGTAGTGAATGATTTTGGGCAAATATGGAACGCTAGGGGATACAACACAAGTGTGGGTACACCAATACTAAACCAGAAGGAAGTCACAGAGTTGGTAGATGCACTCAATCTGCCTGCAGTGGTATCAGTTCTCAAGGTTAAAGCACACAACAAGGGTGACACGACACAAGAAAAGGGAAACAAAAGAGCAGATCTAGCAGCCAAGGCCGCAGCATTGGCTCAGCCACAGCCACAACAAACAGTAATAATAAATCAGTTGAAACTGACTAATCTGATCTCTATTAGAGAGATACAAAAGCAGCCAGTAAGGAAGAAATCTGGGAATGGATGAGTGAGGGTGCTAACTTGAACAAACAAGGAATTTGGACTAAAGATACTAGTGGTATGTGGTATGCCCTAATTCTTCCCTACCATGGGTGATGTCACAAAAACATATGTTGGGACACAGGGGGGGTTAAACAAATGGTGATGGCATTTAACAAATCATGGTGGGCTAAAAGAGCTAATAAGTATGCCCAAAGTGTGTATGATTGATGTGTAACATGCCAGGCTCACGTTCCTGCGAAACCACATCCCCCCTACCAACATGCCCCAGGCCCAGATGGTCATTTTACTCATTTGCAGGTTGATTGTATTTCAATGGATAGGTGTAGGGGTTATTCAGAGCTGTTAGTAATCATTGATAAATTTTCCAGATGGGTGGAAGCTATTCCCTGCTCGAAAGCAACAGCAACACAAACTGCCAAGATTTTGGCCCAAGAGATAATTCCTAGGTGGGGATTACCATTATATGTAGACTCAGATCAGGGAACTCACTTCACAGGAACTGTTTGCACTGAACTGTGCACCATGTTAAACATTAAATAGTCTTTTCATTGTCCAGGTCACCCTCAAAGTTCAGGAATGGTAGAAAGAGCCACCAAAACTATAAAAGAGAAAATAGCTAGAGACCTAGCTGAACACAAAGATTGGATTACAGCATTACCAGTGGTGTTGATGAGTATGAGGGCTTCAGGTCACAAGGGATTAGGAGTCCTTTTGAGGTTATCACAGGGCGACCTATGAAGACTCCAGGACACATTGATTTAAAACATGCATACACCTTATGTCAGACAATTTACTACAGTATTGTGAAGAGCTGTCACAAGCTGTAGAAAAGGCAAGGGAAAAATGTTAAAGCATGCCAACCTCAATCTGATAGTGTAACTGTTCATGACTTTTTACCAGGACAAATGGTTTGTTAAAATTCTAAGATGGGAAAAGTTAGGTCCTAAATGGGAAGGACCTTACCAAATTCTCCTAATCATGCCTACAGCAGTTAAAGTGCAGGGTAAGACCAATTGGATACATGGCTCACATTCTCGTGCTGTGTCAAGTGTTGGTGCAGACCTGGTGGCGTATAAGCTCAGGGACAGAACTTCCTCTTTTTAGGGAGGGAGGGGCCAATCACTCGAGTGAAGAAATCTACTCACTTACTGCCCCCATTAGCTTGCTCGCTGACACTTCACGGTTTAAAGACTGATAAGTGAAAGGGAGAGACATCAACTGGCCTTATCAACTTACTTTTGCACACTGCTTTCCTGTTATATGTTTTTTCCTGTTTTACAGAACCTGAGCACATGCCAACTGTGTTTAAATATATCAGTGAAGGTGACAGCCATCGACTAGCAACATGGGCATCAAAGTACTGTTTTCTGCCACGAGGACCATTCACATGTGACCTGCTGATATACACACATTATCGAGTTTATCCAGTCCCTAACCTAACCATACAATTCACCATAGGGGAAATTATTTGTACAGAACATCAGTTTGTGTGTCCTAGTGTGGCATTTTCACTTTGTTTATTTTATGTAGGGTCAATGTTGATCTGGAAAGAAACAACAGTTCGGGTATCACCCAAAGGACATTCCATTACATGTTATTGATATAATTAATAGTATTTGTGATTGTGATTTCATCTCTGATACAGACCAAGTCATACATGTTGAGGTAAGTCCAACTAGTACAAAATGGTGTTTATTATCACAAGAATTTTGGCACTATTAAATGTCCTGGGGGGGATTTAGTTCTCTCTAGTTAACAATCCATTACTCATAACAGCAAGTGGAAATTCTTGGTGGCAATACATGAATTACACAGTGACAACTGCCCTTTTAGGGAATTGCATTATATGTCAAAAATTTCCAGGTTCAACATTGATTATGGGAATGCCACTGGGTGTCATGATATATGATAGAGGGACAAATCCCATATCAATGGGAATGTATGCTAACAACGTCCCTGATTGATGGAAAAGGATTATGTGCAAGAGTGACTTTAAAGGAAGATATTTCTGTTGTTAGGTTGGTTAATAAAACCAAAAACAGCACCATAAGGGAACACAGGAAGCAGCGTGCTATTGCCATCCCTAAAGATCCTACTGTGTTTATAGATGCCAGGGAGGTTTCTTTGCAATAATCAATGATACTTGCTGTACCTATATCCCCATGGAAACTGGCCCAGATAGAAATTTTACAAAGGTTTTGACAAAGTTACACAATCTGCAGAGAGAGATGTATAACAATATAGGCAAGGAATGGACCTAGCGGTATGACAGAAAAGATTTGTTCTTTTAAGAGCATGTAGAAGGGAAGAGTATGGATTGGCGCCATCCAAACATTTCAAAGAATGTTTTAATGATTATGTTTGTTTGTTTGCATTTAATCAGTCTATTTAATCAAATATTTTATATGAATAAAGGGGTGAATGTGGGGACATAAGTATATAAGTTATACATTTCCATTCTTTTCTTTTTATGCTGTGTAACAATCAAAGTTTTATGCAAGGCTGAAGTACCTCCTATGTTTCTGTTAAGAAATGATAAACGATATGGTGCACCCGGGAACTGGGAAGTATGCCAAATGCTTGAGCAGGCAGAGAGATATATGTAGTTGTGATTTCTGTGTACTCAGTTCTCTTTCTAAGCTGACACTTGAACAGTAAGGGTCTTTAATAAAAACATCAACATCTCCACCCTGGACTCCCTGGACACATAAAGGTTTTATGTGCAGCATGTATGTGCAGCAAGTATCACCAAACATTACACATACACCTACACGTACTTCATATTTCTTTAGATGACAGTGTTTAGCATATGTGGAACATAGTCTGTAATCATAAGGATTAGGAACAACAATAAGTTTACTTAATGAAGATGGTGTACAAAACACACAATCAGTTAGGTGTGACTCACCCACCGTAAATTGTGCCCACCAATACCATTCATTGTGAACTACTATGTCCAACAGTATTCCAAATTGTGGTGAGTCATTATAGTACTTCTCACTCCATGGGCCATTAGAGTACTTAGAAGTCAGTGGTTGGGAAGTCTGCAGATAGTGGCTGCTCATGGGGTTGCTCTGAGCTTGCAGCAGGTCCTGGAGTTGGTTCAGTAGGACCAGTATGTAGAACAGAATCATCTTCAGCTCTCTCCAGGCCGTGTTGTTGTTCACCCTCCCCACTGTCACTCTGCATCTGTAATTTTCCTCAGTATAGCAGTTAGTTGTTGCATATAATTTCTTTGGCAAATAATTTCAATTGCAAATTGAACTAAGTTTGCAATTGTTCCAAAGGAGGTCCCACATAAGGGCCTCTTAAAAATGGTGCTGGCATTGGTCTGCCTGTAATCTTTTTATGCGGTGTTAATTTTGTAATCCTGTTAGTCTGCATACAATAGTTCATAAATGCAAGTGGCAAAGCATAGCTGTTAAATACAATCATCAATCTGTGGCTGGGGCTGTATGAGTACCATAGGCTTTTCTTGCCTCTAAATTATCTGCATTATTACCTCTTATCACAAAGCCATTGTCTTTCTTGTGCACAAGACTTTGGTAGCATCATAGCTGATATTAACTGTACAATTTGTTCTGCATGTTGACTTGGAGTTTCATCACCCTTTATAAATCCTCTCTGTTTCCACACAGCTCCAAACAAGTGACACATCCCATGAGCATAGGCTGAGTCAGTGTAGATATTTACAGTCTGACCCTAGGATGTTGTAAGGGCCTTCAGTTCAGCTAATTGAGCAGAGCATGGTTGTTCACAATGTTACTTCCTGTCCTTTTGTTTCAATTAACCATTTTTTCTCAATATCTACTCTTTTTAGGGAATCATATATCATGGTGCAGTGAAATTCAATACTGGGCATAGATGGTTTATCAATCTGCACTTTTATAAACTTTTCCCATTTTGTGAGTGTTTTTTCTACTTCTGTTTCCAAACTCCCTAACCAGTATGCATTTGTTTCGGGTGTAGTGATTATCATCTGCTTCCTCACTATCAATGTATATGCCATCAGGGGAACAAAGTATCTGTAATTTTATTTTACAAAGAGTATCTCTTCCTAGTAAATTGATGGGAATGTGTTCTGAAACTAGAATAGGCAAAGTCACTTCTTTGTTCTTTATTTTCAAACAAACTGGAGCAGTCATGGGTATCAGCTGCATTTGTCCAGAGAAATCTATCGTATTTGTAAACTTGCCAGACATGGGGAGGTGAGAGGCATAATTTGGACTTACACATGTGTAAGTTGCTCCAGTGTCTATCATCATGGGCAAATTCAACCCGCAGTATAGGTTCTTGGTCAGCATTTTCAGTTATCATTGGATGCTGACCCCACCCCATAGGATCCTCTGGGTACCCCTAGTGCTGAGGCCTTGTTCCACCCCTGTTGTTTGGCTGCTCTGGTTTCACATAGATGACAATAGGTGCAGATGGATGTTGCACATTTCCTGGGACAGCCTGGGCTAGTGTTGCTGCCGGTGGTGGCTTGACGACAGGTGCAGGTACATTCACTGGAGCCATCATGGCAGACTATTCTCCTTGTTTGTCTTTAACAATGGCTTGTGTCTTCTTGTTTTTATTGACCAGTTCTTCGAGCTGCTGCTGTGCCAGCCTTCTCTGTAGCTCCCTTTCCTGATTTCTCATCTTGACTTAATTCTTTCTGTATTGTTGTACCTGTGTGCAACATGATCACAGAACTCCTTATGTGACTTGGAATTCAGTCCGACCACATCTTCCAGCTTGGCTCTCACAGTAGGTGGCATGGCATCAATTATGGTGCTTCTGAACAGGGCAACCAGCACAGAATCTCTCTCTGGGTCTTTCTCCAATTCTTGCTTCCATCTCTTCAGTTGTCTCTGTACATAGGTGTTGGGGTTCTCTGGTAATTGGTTACCCCTTATTTGATCTTCTTAATCTCCCTCCTCCCTCCCTTTAGGCATTTCACTTTTATGTCTGTACTTCTAAGTCTCTGTACTCTGTATTCTGTGGCCGCTTCAGCATAAGCATTACGACAGGGTGGTGGCAAGGGTGTTAATGAAGGTGATGATAGAGTACTCAACTCATCTCTCTCATTTCCAGCCCCTACCTGTTTCTGTTTTACTTTCCTTTTCTGGTTCTATTTCTATTTTTCCTTCAAACTGTAAATCACCCCTAACTACTGGTAACTGATTTTTGGGTGTTTCATAGGGAGGAGGCTTTGCTTTGCTTTGGAGTCTGTTGTCTCGTCTAATGTGTCTCGTCTAATTTTTTCTCTGACTTTTTCTTAATCTTATTTCAGAATTTCTCTGGTTGCTTTTAAAGCTTTCAGAAAATTAAGTCCTTCTATCCTAAACAGATTCAATACATCCAGCTCCTTTTTGTCTCTTAGCTTATCTCTGTTTCTCTTCCATTTCCTTACACATTGTTACTTCAAATGTGCCATCCTCTGGCCATTTTGTTCTTAAGTTTTGTTCTCAATGTTTCCCGATATTGAGTGTGGTTTGTGGACTCTGTTGTAATTATTAGAACAGACTTCATTTAAATATTCCTCCAGCACTCTCATTCTACAGCACTTTTCCACTATTGCTTGCCAATTTATGTAGGGCTATTCTTTTTCCACCTCTCTTAAATTCTGGACTTCTGCCAACTGTGACAAATACCAGTCTTTTTCTCTCATCTGTTAACTCATACTTTATTCCTGCAGCATCTTCCAAAAATGATTACTGATCCTTCTTGTTCTGTAAATATTGTAGAAATTCTGTGTCTCTCTGCCTGCAACAACACACTTCTCTCAAATTTCAGTCCATTATCCTCCATGTAAAATAAAAACAAAGAACATAAATAAAGATTAGAAATAATCAGAAAAATATACAGTTAGATTCACAAAAACACAAAAATTAGCTCTTATAAAAATCTCTCTCGCTCTGCCAGCTTCTTCACACACACACACACACACACACACACAAACACACACACACTCTCCTTTCACTATGTGAAGCTTCACACATCCACGTCATCACATTAACTTGGGCCCACTCACAAACTCACTCACTCACTCACTCACTTTGTTTGTATCAGCACAGTTCAACAACACACATTTATCACATAAACCAGACAAAAACGAACTACACATACACGCCTCATGCGTGACCTGCCTCGCAGGATTTTCAGAGTGTCATCACACCTTGCAAGGCCTTTTACTTTATACACTCACGTGTGACCTGCCTTGCACCACACATTCCATGGCCTTTTTCTATAAAGGGTGTCATCACGCACCAAGCGTGGCCTTTCACCCTGCCCCTCTTGGGTCTTCACCCGCACTCACATTCACACAAATCTTTGAGATCTGGAACCCTTTTATACTTCACAATACAATACAATTAATTTATTTCAATCAATGCAATTCAATAAATGTATTTTATTACATTTAATTCAATCAGTTCAATTTGGAGAGGTCTAGGAGTTTAAACACCACTCGGGCTCACCTCTAGCAGACCACACAAACACTATACAGTATAAGCATAAACCTGCTTACCACTATAGTGGCACGCCAGTTTGTGCGGCCAGCATGACAGCCAGAATGTCACAGCTCTCAGTCCTCCCACCTCTTACCAATCACGTCGGGGGCACCAATTCTTGTTGGGGACAATTTGTGGAAAATTCTTCTCTCAATAACCTCAGACAAGGATTCCAGGTGCCAAAGTGAAGGTCTTTATTGCTTGAGACAACAAAGCTCACATAAAGTCCTATTAATCTCAACCTTGAACCTGACTCCCTTTTATACACAATTGATATCATGTATCTTCAATATCAGGTGACCTACACCCCTTCTTTTTTTATATACAAATTTCTTCCAGTCCATTTCTAACTTTGGCGAAGACCAGGCAGGATAATTTTTTTAAAAGACTTATAAAAAGTAATAAATGTATTCAAAGTACTAAAAGATTTCCATATAGAGTAATTATAAAACATGCACATGTACAAAGGATCAAAATTGTAGTGCCCAGTGACTATATTGGAATATACCATACATATCATGCAAGTATACCATGATGATGGTTCTTGGTGATTCATAAAAATGCGAGTCCTAAGAATCTGTATCATGTCACAAAAATAATCCTTACAACTCCTGATGATTGACGCCTTATAAAGCGAATCAATCAGTCTGTGCACGAACTCTGTCATTTTTGTGCCATAATGTAAATGTCCCCCTTTCTGGTCATGGTAAATAATTATAATAGTTATTATTATAATAAATAGCAGAACTAAAACAAATAAAATAAAACAATTAAAAATATAAAAATATTATTTTTTATAATATTATATTATAAGGTCAGGGTTAATGATTTTTGGTGGAGATGGAGTAATTTCTTTTACAGCGCTACGCAGCAGCGAGTCTTCAAAATACACGAGCAGTAGCAATACAGAAAATGTACATTCGGGGCCGGCTCCAGGTATGGGCAGTGGTGGGCTAAGCCCACCCAAACATCTGTTTTGTCCACCCAATCAGAATGTGTGACTCTTATTTTTACGATTTGTGTATTGATTAAAAGCAATCTGAGGAAGGCTCTGTGTTGAGAAGTTCGAGTAAGGGCTGTAGAATGCCCCGACGAATCACAAAACAACACCAGCAAATTGCAGTATTTTGATTGGCTGAAAGCAATGGCATGGTTTATACTCAAGAGGCGGACGGCTTCACTGACAGTAACGGAGAAGCAGAAGAACACTGAATAAACAGTTAGATGACAGTGATGTATTGTCCACAGTGGGCCATACTGATTGTGAAAATCCTACAATACCCCCAGTCTCTGAAGAGGTCCTTGCTTTCCATTCTTGTCAGGGCTATCATTGAAAGGTAAAATAGATTTTCCACCAAAAACCTTGACTTGACGAAAGCAGTATCTTGTCTTGTGCCCACATTTAGTGGATTTCTAGATGCCACATTGTTGAGCCCTCTGCATTTGCTTGCTGGCACTGCAGATAGTGTAAGTCTGGAGAATGAAATTCTTGTTGCCAAACCTATGCTTGCCAAAAATTTCCTGGTAAAACAGACTTGTCAACTTTGTGCAAACACCTGCAAATTTACAAAGAAGCCTTTCCTACATAAATTGTATGTAACTGCACTGGTGATTGGCATGTCCTCAGCATCATGTGAGAGCTCGTTGTCAACTATGTCACGGGTTTAATGTGTCACACCCAAGAAAGAGCCATTTAGTGATTCTGGCCCATGAGAAGTCCATCACTAATAGCTTAGATATGGATGAATTTGTTAGGACTTTTGCTAGAAAAAAATGGAGACTTTGTCTGATGACAAAATATTTTTAGGTGAACAGTTTTCAGCAAATTAGATAAGCCAGATCAACATTCAATGTTGTTTTTAATTACAAATTAACAATAATATAATGTAAGCATTTGGTTATCTTTCACAATTTTGTAATAAATAATTTTAGAGGAGTGTAAACTAGAATTTTACAAAAACAATATTGATTAAGGTGGATTGGTTTAAGACATTTTTGTGCTTTCTGAGCACAACCTGGTTTTCTGATAAAACCTGTAAATAATAGTGTTTCTGTCATTTGCTACAGGTGACCAATCAAGCGTCCTACACATAATGGCAGTGTAAGATTGGTGGGTGGTCTCTCTTCATCTGGTCGTGTGGAGGTGTATCATGATGGACAGTGGGGTACAGTATGTGATGATGGATGGGATCTGGCTGAAGCACAGGTGGTGTGCCGTCAGCTGGGTTTTCCTGCAGCAATATCAGCCTCTTCTGGGGGACAGTGAAGGTAAGTTCCTCAGCTCAGCATGCGGGAAGAATGTGAGTGAATGAACAGCAGTTGTCTTATTTCTATGACCCTGTTTAGGATCTGGTCCAATCTATAAACTGTAAAGGCTCTGAGAGATTGTTGTCTGACTACAGGTTCAAAGGCTGGGGTGTCACTGACTGTACACATAAAAGAGGATGCAGGAGTTGTCTGTGAACCTGGTAAGCCAACTAATACATCTTACAGAAACTCTTGCTTGTTTACCTTTTAGATATACACTCTATGGCCAAAACAACAGGTACACCAGCTTTAAATAAATGTGTTTGACAATTCCAGTCATTTCTGTGAAGGCAAATCCTAATGTCACACCATACATTAACATTCTAGAGAACTGTACGCCTTCAACTTTGTTGACCTGTGTGTGCAAAAGGTCCATACAAAATGGATTGCCAGGTCTTGTTTGGAAGAACTTGACTGATCTGCCCCAAGCCCAGACCTGAACCCAAATGAACTCTTATGATGATTATGTGGGGTTTACATACTTTATTTGCATTTATGCATTGTATTTCTTTCATGTCTGTGTTGGAAAATGTAAAATATTTACAGAAGAAAGGGCCACTAGTGATCATAGAGACTTGTTAGAGAGTAAGCGCTCAGAAGAGTTATGTTTTGTTGTTTCTTCCTAGTTTTGTATTTTTGATCTCTATTTACACGGAATTGTTTTGCCTGAAAACTTTTGCCTGTCTGGTTTTGATTCCTGTTTTTTGTCTTTCCACTCTGGGGTAGTTGCTGGTTTGCTTAGCATTTTGCTGCAAGATCTGACCCAAGTGTTACTTCATCACTGCTCTAGAACATTGTCCAGCTCATCTCTCTTCTCTCAGCTATACATGATTTGAATTAATTGTGGGCCAAAATTTTATAGTTTTATTTTCTTACAGACACCTATCGTCTTGCTTCAGAAAATATGATTTAAAGTTCATTAACTCTATAGGTGCAGGCTGATAGGTCCTTTTCATGTGTGACTTGCATATCTTCTGTATAGAGAGCAAACTAATTTGTCACAGCTTTATTTTAAAGTAATGGTCAAAACTGGATTTTTATATTTGATATCTGAACACTTTCAAATATGCGAGTCTTAAGAACTGGTTTGCTCTCAACTCAGATATTGCGTGTCCCGCTCAAACTTTGTCCTTGCATAAATAAAGACCAGAAGAACTAAATTCAGGTGGTTATTCCACTAAATGGAAACAAACCGATTTTAGTAAGCCCAATTCTCTAGTTATTTATTGTATTGTTTAGTAGTTATTTAAGTACTTGTTGTAAATATGTATTTATTAAATATTTAGCATATTTGTATTTTTTGTTGTTGTATATAGTTCTATAATAATAATGCCAGATCGGATTTTTCTCCTGCTGCCCATGGCCCGGGACTGGAACAGGACCCCTGTGACCCTGCCCCGTTTAGAGAATGGATGTTTATTTTAATGTTTTATTCAACTTTCTTTGTAGGTAACAACGTGACCAGTAATCATCAGTTCTTTCTGGATAACCGTCTGGGTTTGTCTGATAATCTTGGTGCTCTGTTTGACAGTGGAGACAGCTGTGATTTTAACATCACTGTACGTGACCTCAGTGAAGAGACTTTTATCCTCTAGTGTCCTCGTACCTTTTGCACTTTCAGCCAGGGCTAACTGCTCAAATAATAATTTATCTAACTGTGATTAAAGATCTTGAATCTTTGCCTCTGACTTTTGTGCTTCAGCATTCTTGGCACTAAGTTTCTCATCCAGACTCAAAAAAACCTGTCCAGTTACCCTCCATAGCTGCATGCAGTACATATAATTCAAAGCTTCAATTATTTCACCATGTTTTGATTACCTTTGTTTTCTACCAACTGTGCTCCACCATGTTAGCAATTCTTCAGCTGTAGAATCATTGTTAAGACCTTCTCTATTAAGTTTACAAACTGTAGGTCCAACTATCTCACTCCATAATCCAAATAATATTTCATGACTGGTTTTATTCCTTCCATCCCTGAGAAGATAATCTGAATATGTTTGGACTGTACAGAAATGGGACTATTTAAGACAATTTAGATCCTTCTACTTTCTGTTTCATACAATTTATGCAAATGGAGGCGTTTCCTACCATGCCATAAAGCAATGAAAACAGACTTACCCACTCTGTGGTCAGAAGGCCTTTAATCCATTCACGGTATTAACTGTGAAAAAGTCCTTGTTCTGATGACAGATTAAAGTAAATTTCAGAAAACAAGGGATCCCGGGTTTCGGCACCAAACTGTAACATCCACCTGAAAACATCACGGTTACCAGACAGATTTATAATGGACAAACTCACAATGATTTTATTATGATTAGAAATGTGTTTGAATCTACACAGAACTGACATGTTAAGTAAAATAATTTAACTTTGAATGCCTTTGTCTTGAGTTTATTTTAATGTTTATTCCGGCAATGAGCAATTCAGATTAATATCAAATAATATTAATTAATAAAAATAAATATTAATATCAAATCAGATGTTATAATAGATTATATATAATATATTATCACCTTTTACGTGACCACTGCTGTAAACAACAGCTGTAAACATTTACAGTACCATACTGTATTGTTTACAGAAATAAATTGTCTTTTTACAAGGAATTCTGTATTTCCTGCTTTCTACTATATTTCTTGGTTTAACTGGTTTAATATTTAATTTGGGTATATATTATCCTCCTATTTGTCATTACATTAGTCAATAAGATTAGACATAGCATGGTTTTAAAACATTTATTTTTGTTCAAGAACAGACATTTAAAAACATGTTCAAAAACATTTTTATGACATCATTGGCTACAATGACAGTTATGTAGTTGTTTAATATAAACATAGAAAATGTTGAAAGAGCAACTGCAGTAAAAACGTTTCTAAAGATAAGAAAATGGAATAGTTCACCCCTAAAATAAAAATGGCCACATAATTTGCTCATCCTTGTGCCATCCTAGGAGTACATGACTTCCTTCAGTTATATTAAATAAGAGCATGGCTAACTATAAAATAACCAATATCTTAATTAGCTATTTTATTATGTCTGAAGAAGGAAAGTCTTATACACCTGAAAATAAAGGTAGATTATGGGTGATTTTTCATTTTTGGGTGAACTATTTATTTAACAATTAACACCAGTTAAATAATGTATTAACCTTATTTTCTTTTAATATATTTACTTGTAACAACTGGACAGACTGTTCAGAATTGTGTTGAAATCAAAATGTGTTTGAATCACATTTTAAAATAACAGAAACTAAAAGCCTAGAAATCAGGATCTAAACAAAATCCCATTCAAAGTCTACGAATTTTTCGCAAAGAGAGAAACATGGATGTACTATTCTTTTTTGCACAATTTGGCCAGTTTTCTTTGATGTCCTTCGCCTCTCTTGGCTTTGGATCCACATTCTGGGTTGATATCAATCAAGCGTCTAAAAGGCAGAAAAGAACCATAGAAGTGAATATTATCTATATTTTTACATTTATTTTGGAAAACAATAAATATTCATTAATGAATAGAACAAATTAATTTATACACTGCACATAATAGTTTTGCAATAGTTTCCTCCTATGACTTTAATAATTTAATTTAATTGCTTCCTAGCCTGTTCATTTTTTGCAGACTGTGCATACATTAGGGCTGTCAAAATGGCTGAAAAGCCAAATTAGAATTTCATTCTTAAGTGTTAGCAAAATTCGAATTGTAATTCGAATTCTAAAGGCAATTCTTAATGTCAATTCTTTTCAGGAAATTCAGCAATTCTAGGAAAAATGTCTTGTATTGTCTGCTATGGCCATAAGAGGGCGCACTGCAAGCGCAATAATCAATTATAAACAAATAAGCATTGCATCTTTTATTAAAAATGAACAGAGCATTCACTTTTTAAAGAGCATAACTTTTCAAAATAATTGTTATATAAAATAAAAAAAATAAAGAAGTTAAATAAAATTTAAATAAAATATAACTGTACATAAAAGGAAAATTAGGTAACAAAAGTGCAAAAAACTGTATATCGTGTAAGTGCATCAGTAACCTGAAAAACCTCCGCTTCAACAGACAGCGGAATGTTTGTACTACATGAACATAAAATGGCAAACTGCCATTCAGAAACAATCCGCTCACTACACATGTAGCCTACATATTGTTGGTCAAAAACACCAGACGGTCAACTTGTTCTGCAGCAAGGGCTGAGCGTTTTTGTTTCCAGCTGATGAACACGCGCTCGGCTCTGACCGATGAGCCAGCTTTGGTCAAGTATGTCTTTGCCAGTTGCGCAATATGTGGATACATACCGCACAATTTTTGCCACCAACTAAGAGGGTTTTCGTCAGTGGGTAACGTATCTTCGCGTTCATACATATCCATCTCATGCTACAAAGACTTGATGCCGCCTTCTGCACTGCTTTGGGTCTGACTGTATACACCGTCGAACCGGTTGCCCGTGGCAGACGCCGCAGTCTTTTTTCTTGCGTCCGGTTGTGTTACAACATCAGCGCACTCAATTTTTGACTCTTCCATTCTAGTTAACTCAGATAATACCTTCTCCCGTAATTATTTTCTGTATTCCTCTGTCAAATGGGTTAGACGGTGGAATCGTGGGTCTAAGTAGCTTGCTTTGTTTAGTAGCAGGAAGGCCTGCTTTTCATCAGGGTAACAGCTTCTTTAGATCAGCTGCGGTTTTTATTTTCATTTCTTTCACTCCCGAGCTGTCACTGGAATTTGGCTGGAGCTGCTTTAAGAGAACGTGCTGCAGAGGAAGCACGGCAGACGCTGTCGGGTGTACTGTTGACAACGCCTCTGTTGCGGTCTTGAATGGTTGAAAAACATTCTTAACCTGTAAATAAACAAATGTTATATTTTAAAGAAATTATATTTTAATTATAAAATAATAAATAAACCAAATAAATAAAAAATGAAAAATGTAATTATATTTCAGCCAGCCATTGCAAAATTAATCATTTTCCTTTAGTTTATCTTTTTTTTTAACTGAAAAAACTATATACACAAAACGTACTATAACACTAAGACTGATTCTTACCATTTCCATCAGAACCCATTCACTTGTAGTCAGCTCCAGATGAGAGCTTCTTTTCAAACATAACAGCGGCCACGGGTGCTTGCTGCTCCAGGGCTCGATCATGTCATAGGTGCTGTTCCATTGGGTGGGGCAGTCATTGATGAGTTTGTCTGGTTTGACTTCAAGCAGTTTTTGTTTCTTCTCGAGCAGGTAGCTATCAACAGCTGACTCTTGGGCAGCGGTCATCTTGAGTTTGGTAATCCACATTTCGACAGCTCGAACACCACGAAGCCCTTTACATACAGCTAGATTTAGCGTGTGTGCCAAACACGGAATGGTGACTCTTTTCATATGGCTCTCAACTGCCTTCATGTAATTGCCAGCATTATCAGTAGTCACTGATATCAGACTCCAGTTTGATGTCAAATTCCCCCAGAATCTGCAAAATGCGTTTACTCACATTTTCGGCGGTGTGTTTTTTCTCACCTCTTCTGTTTTTAGTACATAGTTTTTTTATTTCCCACTCGCCTGATATAAAATGTGCAGTGATTGTCACATATGCGTTATGCGTCCATGTGTAGAGAAGTCCATCCATCCTTTGTCAAGGCCACAGATCAATTGTGCAGTGAGGCTTTTACACTCTTGGCAGTGCTATCATAAAGCTTGGCAATGCGACTACTCACCGTACCCCGAGAAGGAAGATTATATCGTGGGTTAAGTGCTCGAACAAAGTTTTGAAAGCCATCGCCATCCACGATACTTATCGGGCGCATGACTTTGCAGATGAATTCAGTAAGTTTTTCGGTGATTTCTTCCTGTTTTGCAGCAGGTAGCGCTGCAAAACAGAATGTTTTGGCGTAAGCAAGATTGACTCCGACTCCGACCCTTCACTCTCTTTTTCTGCCATTTTTCAAATGATCAACGCTCCCGCACCGCAATGTACACGTTAACAAACTAATAACAAACTGCTTCAGTTACGTCATCATCATGTGTTGCACGCCACTTGACGCACAAAAAAATTCGAATGCACCGTTTTTGCATTCGAATGTGCCTTTCGTTTAATTCGACTAATATTCGAAATTCGATTTTTTTGACAGCCCTAACATACATGGCATATGTTTATCACATACATGATAATGTTAAATGTGCCATGTATTGTTATTGTATACTGTATAAAGTTTTTTTAAATTATATTAAAATATACTGTTGAGACAAGGCAGGCACACAATTCACACTACAAAAATACATATGGTTGGCAAATATGCTAATATCTGCCATTTATACATTTGGTAGACACTTTTATCCTTATCTTACAGTGCATTTTAGTCTATGTCTTTCTCAGTTTGTGTGTCTTCTGGGATCAAACCCACAATCTTTGCATTGCTAGCAATACTCTACCAATTGAGCTATAGGAACAAATTAACCTCTGAACAAACTCAAGGGTGCATGCCGCCTCTTCTTGATACTCAAGGTTGAAATTGTAGAACAAAGCAAACAATGCAGCAAGTCCAGAGACGAAGTTGGGTTGGACTCCTTCACACACAACCTGACCTTCCATGTTCAACATCCAGCACTGTTCGCTTAAAGATTGACCTGAAAATGACAATTAAAATACAATAAGACATTTAAATTGGTTCTCCTGTGTTCTTATTAGTTGTGTTATTTCTTTTAAACTACTTTTTGACTAATAATTTTTGAATCAGTCTTGCCTTATACGCAAAGACTGTGTCATGCAGGAATAGAAAAGAGTCTTGCTATTAAATTAGAAGGACACAATTCCCTAGAATATCATTATATGCTGTAGCATTAAGGTTTAAAGTCACAAAAGTGACTAGTCAATTTTTTTCAATAGAAGGGGGTGTCCCAGTACATTTATTAATATAGTGTAGTTACACACTATAAAAAACAACTTGTGAAATCTGTGCAAAGCAATCCTATTTAGAATGTTTACTATTTTATTCTCCAAAAAAACACAATTAACAAAACTAATAATTTTGGGTGACATTGGGTGAACTCCTTACAGTTTCACATTTTACATGTTTTCCCATTTTTTAAAAACATTTGGATTATTGGTAACATTTCAAGACACAGACTGAATTGGGCTGGGAAACATACATGAAAATCCTTAATTTTTACATACCAAGAATTATTAGCTGTGGACTCTCTGGTAGATGTAGAGATTGCTGGATGTCAGATGGAGTTGCAAATTCCTGAAACAGACATCACACACATTATTAATAAAGGCAAAGCATAAAACATGTTGCAAATAATGTGATTTGTTGATTAACTCAACTCACGTCTGCCTGAAAGATAAGGCCATCTAATTTCTCTTTGAAGTGTGCAAGGAGCAGCTGTTGGACAATGGCAGCCACATCATTTTCACCTCCAGAAAGTATTTTCCGGACATCTTCATTGGTTGGTTTGCCTTTGAAAAACTGAATAATGATCTGTCCACACTCTTGCACTGACAATTCCAATTGTCTTTTCACATTTTTGTCAGCCTTAGAACAGTACTGTAATGCAGTGTTGCACTGGTTAAATATGAGTTTTATTTAATTAACACTACCTTGATTTTTCCAGGTGCTTAGAAGTTTTCTGCATTGGATTGGTCGAATGAACTCCAAAATGTCATCATCTTTTTACATACACCAAATCATCCACACTCTCGACTCCTTGGAAGCTTGTCTCGACCACAAGCTTCTCAGCCAGTTTCTTGGTTACATCTGGAGATAGGCTTGGCAACACAGACAATACAGAATCTTTCAGGACGTCTTGCAATCCAGACATTATCCTAGAATTGGGAAGGAATGATGGAGAACAATTACTGACAAGCCACACAAGGAGTATTCAGGCAGAGGATAGTAATCCAGGCTGTCTTGACTTATGCACAGATAGCCTTCATCTTGTGATGCCAAGCAGTCAATTCCCTGATCTATAAGACAAAAAGACTGACATTTCTTTGCGACAATATAAACATTGGAATAATCATGAACAAGAATCAACTGAATCTTCCCAAATACAATTTCCTTGTCATTGTTCTGCAAAACAACATGCATGTTCTTTTTGTAAAGTTTTCCCTTTACTCCCGTCACTTCATTGGATACCACTGTATTCCCGGCTGAAAGTTAAAGCAGGCAACAGATTTTCAAATGTCATCATTGTAGTCATTAACATCAAATTCAGTCCCTCTCTCTACCACAACGTTTTCAGGGAAAGGACTTCCTGCGTTTAGGTAAGCCTGCAGAAGTTGATGTCTTTTTGCCAATGTAGCACTCAGGTTCTTGAAACTGTGCAATCTTGCACAGTCTTTAAAGTTTGAGTGCTTACTTTTAAAATGTAGGGTCCACAGGCAAATAAGGGGACCAAACTGATCAGTGAGCTCAGGATAGTGACACATGTAGTGTTGTTTTGGCTTAAGCGGATGACTTGGAAAAGCCAACTTTCGAGTAGCAATATATTCCTCTATTAGAACTGATAAATATGAAATCTGACCAATTTTAACTGAAGGAGCACAGGTGAGCTCCACTATTTGTATTTGAGTTGAAGTACTAACTGCCATACCTCATTTTCTGTTGGACTGTTGATCTTTTCCCCTACCAAAAGAGATAAAAGCCTAAGCGAGCACCAGTTCTGAACTGCATGCCTGCTTAATTTTCCACTACCGGGAGTTGTGTCAGCTGGTTTATCATGCGCATCATTACCAAGATACTAAGACTGGTTAATGCAACGATTTAGTTAAATGTATGTGAACTGTTTCTCCCGATTCACAAGATGATCAATGTACAGTGCAAGGTCAAATGATACTACACCTTCAGAAAGGTCATGTCCGAGTAAGGGAGTTAATCCTGGCTGGCAAACGTGAACATATTTCAGCTTATTAAATACAGAATTACATTTGACACCAACCACACTTTCAGCTCCACCAGCATCCAAATCAAGAATGTTCTGCTCATATGACTTCACAGTTCTTGTTAAGGCCTTTGTTAGGGGTGTCAAGCAAAATGTTTGGCGGCCTTTTTCACAGTAACGGCAAAAGTTGTTACTCTTACTGAAATTTTCAACAAAGCCACCAATGTAATGTGATCCAAGGTTATTCCCAGCTATGGCACACAATGTACCTTTGTGTAGCTTTCCATCAGCTAATACAACACCATTTTCCTCAAGATTCTGAAGGTCTTTTACCAAAGTGGCAAAGACCACATCTCGTCTGAAAAACCTACAATTTTGCTCCCTACACAACATAACTTGTTGCATATGATCAATGCCTGGACCTACAGTGAGACATCAGGTTTGCAAGTGTCGGCAAGAATTTTGTGTTTTTTCTTACCCGACCCAAATGGATTGGCAACTTCGAATGCATCTTGATACAAAATTAAAGCTAATGAATCTGTATCATTTTTAAACAGCGTGTTTTCCTCAATGTTTCTGCCGTCCCATATATCACAGAGAATGTCTTTTGCTCTGGCTTCATGCATTTGTGTATTCTTGTGTTGTTCTATCACTGATTTACAGCAGAAGAGTGCTTCTAAGCTGCTTTTAATCCTTTCATAAATGTATAGAAGCCCTAACAGTTTCAGTAAAGACCTCATGTAGGCCAAAGACTATAGCAGAGCAACAATTCCAAAGTGTCCTTAATCTTAGAAATTGAAAAATGAAAGGGTTGTGTAATAGGTCGCGTAAAAAAATGCAAATGATTTGCACTTGCATTTGAAGTGTCACAGCTTTTACACCCACAAATAGTAAAGGCAATTGCAAATGCAATTTGTAATGACTTTTTAAAATTGTCCCCAAAAATGTTCAATAGTATCAAGATCCCGAAGCGTAGATGTTTTGAAACACTGCTCCAATATGATTCAAAACACTGTCAGGTGATTTTGGCTAAATGAAGCTTTGGCACATTTCACGTGTTTCGACAGCTGGCATACCTGTTGAATCTGCATTTGATTGACAGTCTCAGGAACCACACAATCACATGTTTCAACCTGTTTGTCAGCATAGACACAAGAGCACATGAAGGTAAAGTAGGTTTTATTTTAAGTAAATTAGCAGTAGGTTTATTGGCGATATAGTTCATGCGGTGAATTTACAAGATGCAGAGAAGAATTCACAGTTTCAAAAAAAAAGTCTTAAAAGTCTTTAATTAACTTAGCTTTATAGGAGATATCTCTTGCAGGTACAGGCACTAAAGTCAAGACAGCTGGATTCAGGGAAGTATGCACGTAGCAGATCAGTGTTAAAGCAGACTTAGCTGGAGTATACAATGAGTCCTCCTAAATGCAAGCAAACTTTCATAATCATTATTAAAACATTCTTTAAAAAGTTTGGATGCCACCAATCCATACTCTTCCCTTCTACATGCTCTTTAAAGAACAGGTCTTCTCTGTCATATCGCATACCAGCGTACACATCCAATTGTTAAAAGTTCAAAGACAGCGAATGTCAGTCAAAACTGATAACAAAAAAATGGTGGAGGATCTTTGATGATCTGGGGGTGCTTCAGCAAGGATGGAATTGGGCAAATGAATCAAGCCACATACAAGGTTGTACTGGAAGAAATCTTGCTTTCTTCTGCTATGACAATGTTCCCCAACTCTGGGGATTGATTTCATCAGCACGACAATGCGTTATGCCACACAGCCAGGTCAATCAAGATTTGGATGGAGGATCACCAGATCAAGACACTGTCATGGCCATCCCAATCTTCAGATCTGAACCCCATTGAAAACCTCTGGAATGTGATCAAGAAGAAGATGGATAGTCACAAGTCATCAAACAAAGCCAAGCTGCTTGAATTTTTGCGCCAGAGGTGACATAAAGTCACCCAACAGCAATGTGAAAGACCGGTGAAGAGCATGCCATAACACATAAAAGCTGTGATTACAAATTCAACAAAATTATTCAACAAAATTTAGATTTTTTTGAACTCTTCCTCAGTTAAAATATCAGTATTGTGTTGTTTAACAATGTGTATAAACTTGTTTTCTTTGCATTATTTGAGCTCTGAAAACACTGCATATTTTTTTGACCAGAGTTCATTTTCTGCAAATTAATGCTCTAAATGACAATTTGTTTATTTGGAATTTGGAAGAAATGTTGTCAGTAGTTTATAGAATAAAACAAACATATTCATTTTATTTAAACACATACCTATAAAGAGTAAAACCAGATAATTATAATTATTAGAAACTAATAATTTTGCAGTGGTCTCTTAATTTTTTCCAGAGCTACAAACAAACAGCATACACATAAATACACACTTTTTTGTTTGCTATAACAGTAAAATTGAGTTAATATTAAGTATATTGTAATCTGTGACTGGTGGCTAAGCTGCATCTAGACAACAAACCCCTCCCCCTACACATCTTGTTATATACTTGTTATATTTTATAGTATATCTTGTTATACTATTAAGAGACAACCCCATTTGAATCTGTACATGATACTTTTTGTTTCTCTTTTTCTGTATCTCTTAATAATCTGAAATTGTGAGTGCTACCAACCAATGGCCATTGGATTACATGATTTCTCAAGAAAGAAATGAATAATGTAGTTCCTCATTATGTACAAGAGTTGGATAGAAGGTTTCATAAATAAGGCTACATAAACAAGATTCCCTTTCGAAGGGACCTTGCGCTGTGTTGTGTAACAACACTTTGGGGAACTTTCCATCACCCTTTGTGGGGAAGGCTTATAAGACGGCAGGTCAGACTTGTGCATGCCTGCATACTGTATCTATTTTGCATGCATACCAGGCTGATTCCCTCAGAAATTTAAATCAGAGTGGGAAGATTGGGGCTGATGACATCAAAAGGCTACGCTGCGCCACTGATCTTGCTCCCCAGACCACTGAACAGATGGCAAATTGACATTAAAGCGCGCCCCTATGGCAGCTCTGGTGGCCACAGAGAGACATCTACGGCTAAACCTGTCAGGCATCAAGAAAAGGAATAAGACTTTTCTTCCTTAATGCCCAAAGTTTGTCTTCTGGCCTCTTTGGCAATGCTGTTAATTAATCGGTTTCTAGCTCTCATGGGGTTTCTGCCAAGGAGGCAGCCCTATACAGCAGCCACCAGCCTCGTCCATACAGGCAGAGTGTTGCCTTTCCAAGCCACACCCTCAGAAGGCTTAGGGGTTAAAGTGGTCCTCTTACACAAAGTCTTTTCTAGGAAAAACAGATCCCAGGACTGTTATTCTCTCCAAGAAGAAAGGGAAGAGGCCCTGATGCCAGGCTCAGGCTTCTGCGGGAATTTCCCCCTTGGTAACGGACAAAAATTTGCTCCTTTACAGAGCCCACAGGAAATCTGTTTGTTTCCCACTACCTTTTGTGCTTTGGGATACACCTGAACTTAGTTGTGGCCCTCTGAGTTCACCTGCAGAAAATGTGCTTCCAATTTCTCCTGTCGGTCAGCCACTTCAGGATACAGAGCATACCATGCACAAAGCACCCGAAGTTAGCCTTGAGAAGTTGACTCCTGTAGTGAATTATCTAGAGAAGTGAAAGGTCCAATCACTCTTAGCAAAGGGGACCATAGAGTTTGTTCCATAGAGTCAGGTTCTACAGCTGGTACCCTACTTCTAATAAAGGATAGGAGGTTGTGTCTGATTTTAGATCTGCAGCATCTAAACCATTCTCTAAGGAGATTTAGGTTCAAAATGTTAACTATTCCACTCTTCCAGTCTTAGGATTGATTTATCATGATAGATCTAAAGCATGTATACCATGTTTCTATCCTCGCACAGGAATTTCCTGGGGTTTGCTTTTGGGGAAGAAGTATAATAATATTGGGTTCTTCTGTTTGGCCTGGCTTTATTGCCCTGCACCTTCACAAAGTGTGTGGATGCAGCCCTGGCTCCATTGAACCTTCAGAGCATCCGCATACTCATTTACATAACAACTGGTTTATTTTAGTTTAGTCTGAGAAAGTGGCAGTTTAGCATAAAGACGCCTCCTTAAGTGTATAGTGTATTACAGTGTAAATATACATTATGTAATATAATACAACAACAACAATGGAAAAAAAACATTTAAATTTAAACATGTAGCAGATGCTTTAATCCTAAGTGACTTACAAGGTAAGGAAAAACAAAAACAAACCAAAAAAACAAGTGATTCATCATTCTGAGACAATAACATGAGAAGTGCTGTACAAAGTTACAAGGTCAGAACAATTTTTAGAGATAATATCCGGGAGAGAGTATTTTTTTATATTATTATATTAGAGCAGTCAACAGATTCCTGTCGGTTGACCGAGCAAAGTTTGGAAGATCATTCCACCAAAAAGGGATTGTTTAGGTGAATGAGTGGGAGAGTCATTTTGCGCCATTTTTAGAAGGTACCATAAACAAATAACTTTTTCATGTGAGAGTGTGAAATGTTGATTAAGCACAATATAGAAAATGTGATGTGAATTTAATGTAGATTAGATCTAATGTAGATAGATCCCTCATCTCGCAATAATATCATGTATTCTGTTTTCCGTGTTGTACGTTTGATAATTTTTCTGTTTCCTGTTTTATTTTCATTATATGTACAGCTGCTTTGAAGCAATGCAACATTGTAAAAAGTACTATATAAATAAAATTGAATTAAAAAAATTCAGAGCACTGTGTCACAGAGGAGGTCTCTGCTCCACCTTCTCTGCACCATCAGAGGGAACCGTCACTGTTCCTGTCCAGCTGTTCCCAATTAGCTTGACCCATGTCAAGAGCTCCAGTCTGAACTGGCCTGCCGAGATGAGGGAAGGAATCTGGTTTGCTATATAGAGGTCACTGTTCAAATAGATAATTCAATTCGCTCACATCCCCAGCTCATACCCAGCTCATAGAAGTTGATCACACAGATTTACTCGTCTTACCGAAGACGACTTCATCTGTGTCTATACTGTGGAGAGACTGGCCATATCAACTATACCTGCCCAGTTCGACCTCGATGAAACCACAACTGGTGAGCCCAGTTTCATTGATTGTGAAACTGCTCACAATCAATGATTGTTCATTTCCAGAGATGTGGTTCATGGTCTGGCAGGGGAGCGGGTGGGTCGACCTCTACATACAGAAGAAATGCATTTCTATGTTTTAACATCACCTCATCATTCACTAATTTTAGGACTACCTTGGCTAAGTACCCATAGTCTCGTTATATCTTGGAAAGAAGGTCAGATTACAATGTGGGGTTCTTCCTGTCATGTCTAATGAAAATCTCTCGTTTATCTCCTTATCAAGCTCCTCAGGAGGAGATTCGGACAACCGTAGCAACTCTGCCTCAAGAATACGCAGATTTAAGGGAGGTATTTAGTAAGAAAGGGTCTCTGTTACAGAGGAGGTTTCCGCCTCCTCGCCATCAACCAGAATGAACCGTCACTGGAGTATTAACCGGTTTTCATTCGGACTGCAATTCCCATAATGCCACTTACCTGGGATTGACTACTTCCAGCTGTTCGCAGTTAGCTTCTCTATTTAAACTGCTTCATTGTGAAATCTTGTTTTGCCTCGGCTACAATTTTGAGCGTTTATCACTGTTTTTGGATTACTTGTGTTTGACTTGCATTGTTAATTGATTGTCGACTTATATAGAATATAACTTTTTATTAAGTGTAACACAGACAGACTGCAGTTTCTGAGTGAAAGTGAAAAGCTGCAATGTCTGTATCTTACTGAAGAATAGTTTCCTTAAAACTCACCCAAAACCTTTGCACATTCTCTTTTTAAAGGTTTTGTGAATAATGTTTTTGAAACATTATTACTGTTTACACATACTAATCTGTTTGCATAAATGTTTCTCACAGTATGAGGCAATCCTAATGCCACTTGTCCTGACAGGTTTTCTTGTTTACATTAAGTTCCTGTGTTTCTTTCTCATGAAATGAAACTTAAGGTGGCCCTCAAATCTGGTTGGACAGTGATAGATCCATGTCAGTGATATCTCACAATAGTTCTTCTGACTTGGTAAGTATTTAGAGGGAAGATTAGAAGCTTCATAACTCTTTCAGTGAGGATTTTCATAAATGATGTTCTTCCTGCTGTGTTGCATTAATTACGTCTCCTGCAGAAAAAGAATCATGTTTCTTTTATGGCCTCTGCTGTTTCTTCATGTTTCTGCGCAGCGCTGGACTCTGTTTGGTTAGTATATAAACACTTTTTGTTTTATAAATGTGAACTATACTAAATGGTAAACATTTTGTATGCTTCAAATATTCCATTAAAATGCCAGCATTTATATCACAAGTATTATCTGAAACTGTCATCTATAAAGGCTTTAATTTTGATAATTTAAACATGCTTCACTTACTTTCTAAGCATATTATCATTGCACTACATAGAGTTTTATGAGTAAAGGTGTATATGTAAGTAATGTGACGTGCAGGCCAAGTATGGTGACCCATACTCAGAATTTATCTGCATTTAACCCACCCAGTTTAGTGCACACACATTGGAATAGTGAGTTGTAAACACACCCGGAGCAGTGGGCAGCTATTCCTATATATATATATTAATTTATATAAATTTAGATATATAAATAATAAATATATATATACTATATATATATATATATATATATATATATATTTTAAAACAGGTAACAGTTTTCAATTTAAATTTCTAGAGTAGAGATTAGAGACATAATAAAGTATACCAATAAGAAAAAACTAATAATCCTGATTGGTATAACTTAGGTTAAGCAATTTTTCAGCTATTTCTTTTAAGTTACAGCAACTCTAGACCAGTCAAAATTACAAAGAGTAAGTTGAAATGATTTGTGCAGCTAAATTGATTAAACTTAAAAATTTAAGACAGCAAAGTTTTTTTACAGTGTGGTATAATTGCAAATCTTTCAAAAGATGTAAATTAGCAACAAAGTTTTTTACTGCTTTGAGATCATTTAAGTGAGATCCAGCTTTTTTACATCCCCTGGCATAAAAATACAAAATTAATAAAAATTACCTGATTTACAAAAAAGGCAAGGCAATTAAACCCAGGTCATTACATACATTTAAAGATTATTGTTTGTAATGGTGCATGCCAGAGCATTCAAATGTGAGTGACCAGGGCCATTTAATCCCAATTCAAAAAGTTTTTCTGTCCCTTGTTGCAGGTGAGCAGTCAAAGACTGCACGGGAGGGCAGTGTGAGATTAGTGGGTGGTCTGTCTTCATCTGGTCGTGTGGAGGTGTATCATGATGGACAGTGGGGTACAGTATGTGATGATGGATGGGATCTGGCTGAAGCACAGGTGGTGTGCCGTCAGCTGGGTTTTCCTGCAGCAATATCAGCCTCTTCTGGGGGACATTATGGTGAAGGTAAGTTCCTCAGCTCAACCTGTGGGGAAAAAATGTGAGTGAATGAACAGCAGTTTTCTTATATCTATGACCCTGTTTAGGATCTGCTCCAATCTGGCTGGATGACTTAAACTGTAAAGGCTCTGAGAGCTTTTTGTCTGACTGCTGCTTCAAAGGCTGGGGTGTCACTGACTGCACACATAAGGAGGATGCCGGCGTTGTCTGTGACACTGGTACGCCATCTGTTGAATCTTCATGAAATTGCAATTAATATAAAATTTGCCTTCTGATGTGATTTTATTCAATATTTTTATTATAGTCACTACTAAGGTGCTAAAACCATTCTTTTTCAAATTACATGATGATGTTTCCACTGTAAAAGTATCTGGATGTGATGACCCATAAAATGAAAAACTGGCACTAGGTGGCACTATTGCATATTTACAATGTATAAAAATTGTTTTTGTGCTTGTAAATCTGGATGGGTTTAATGTGGGCTACAATTAAAATATTTTTCAGATTAACACATTAATTATAATAATGATTTTTGGATAATTGCCAAAAATTAAAATTCTTTCATTATTAATTCACTCCCCATGTTGTTCCAAACAAACCACTGAGACTTTGAGATTTCTCAAAATATCTTGGAAAAGGTTTGGAATGACATGAGGTTGAGGTAAACGATGGGAAAAGTTTCACATTTTTCCAAAACCATGATTAAAGCATAAAACGTCCCAGTTACATATGTAACCTCTGTTGCCTAACGGAAGGAATGAGACATCAGACGTTGTGATGGGGGTGAGTGGGGTTTGCTCTAGAGAGCCTCTTAACAGGCCAATGAAAACTAACCACAAAGTCAGATTTGTCCTGAGGAGCCAGTAGTGAATCCCGACGCTGTCAGCAGGCAGTTCAACAGTGTGGCCAGGGGGATACAATGTCTTGTACCCTTCATCAGGTAGTCGAGATGTTCACTTTCTGTCACTTACTTTGACGTTGTGTCGATGTAGTCACACCAGGGGTCCTTATACTAAGCACCACAGGAGGTGCTTTGAGATACTGCAAAGCAATCACTGGCAAGCCACCAGTTGTAGTCTCCATGTGCCTCTTAAAGAGGCCCCCTGGACGCAGTGAGAAGCGAAACAATGTTTCCCCCTGTTGTGTCAGTATCTCAGACGTGGGGCTATTGGATAGACAAGGGCCACGCATGATCACAGACCTATTAAGAAATGAAACTGATCTCCTGAAGGGCTCTCAGTCTGCTTCGCCCTCAGGCGCCTCCGGTTTAGGGTTTTTTTAATCACTACTTCTTCCCTGCTAAGAACAGCTGTGTGGACGTTCTAAGGAGTGTCGTTAAACAGGCGCATCAAGAAAACAAATCCTCTCAGTGTCTTGCATCTCTGCAAGGTTGAGCCACAGATGCCCCTTCTGGACAACAAATATGGACACAACAGACTTAGGGAAATGTCCAAGGATGGCATTAGAATTAGTCACATTAGTGGCTTAAAAAAAAAATTTTTTTTTTTTTTTTTTTTATTTAAAATTTTTTTATTTTTTAGGTGCCACATAATTTTTTTTTTTTTTTTTTTTGGTAAGGTGGGGGGCAGTATTCGTCAGTTCTCTCTGGATTCAAGTTTGGGATTGTCTGATAAACTTGGTGCTCTGTTCGAGAGTGGAGACAGTTGTGATTTCAATATTACTGTATGTGACCTCACTGAGGAGACAGAAGTGATGTTCTGTGTGCACAGTTTGATCCTTCTGATGTACCCAGATCTTAACATAACACCGACTCCAGAAGCCTCAGAGTGGAGATCAGCCAGTCTTGCCATCAACATGTCTCTGCTTTTCTCAGGTAACTATCCAAAGACCACTTCACTAAGAATTAAACTTTGTAAAGTTGACAGGATTTTTTTAAAGTATGCAACTGTTATAAGCACCAAATATACTAATATACTGATATATGTGGCAGAATATGAGGGTTTTTTTATTATACTAGTGATTCGACCCAGAGGGCCTTGTGAATTTCTGATATAGTCTATAACCATGAATTTAGTAATGGTGGTAACAGTTTAAGAATTGTTCACTAAATAAACTGTATTTAATGCTTGATATTTGATGACCACTAATCTAAATATTGAGGTATTGTGGTTCACCAAAGTCAGCAGCCTGAAGAAGGCAAATATGATTTCTGAAGTTTACTTTTTAAAATCTTTTAAAAAGATTTTTGGCATGGATGGCACTATTACTTGAAAGTGACTGCTGTCAGAAAGCTGCTAACTACATAATGACACAGTGGTCATAGACATTTATGGTATCTGAACTGTTTAGACACAGGTATTTGTACACACGCCAGATTGATGTTACCATCACCTCAGCCCAATGCCTCCATCAGCTGGCTTATATGTTTGGAATGAAGAAGCTTATGGAGGATGTTGGCAGGATCTTCACTTTACTCATTCCAGAAGACAACTCCTTCCAACTCAGGTGTCAATGTACAAGTATGCTGTTCGCACAAGTGACCTTATTTTGCAGGAGAATATCCTTCGGTATCTTTCCTGGAACTGTGAATTCCTCATAGGTTCTCCAGTGTGGAGCAGCCTCTCCTTTAACATGATGGATGCTCTGCTGTTGCGCTCAGACCTGGTTGTGAAGAAAAAAATTTTTTTAAGCAAAACAAAGCCAAAAAAACACAAAAAAACAAACCACACAAAAAAAAAACAAAAACCCCCAAAAAAAAAAACAAAACCAAAAAAAAAAACAAAAAAAAACAAAAACAAAAATAACCAACAAAAAAAAAAAAAAAAAAAAAATAAAACAAAAAAACCAAACAATAAAAACAAACCCAACTCCCCAAAAAAAAAAACAAAAAAAAAAAAAAAAAAAAAAAAAAAAAAAAAAAAAAAAAAAAAAAACCAAACCACCCCCCCAACCAACACAAAAAAAAAAACAAAAAAAAAACCAAAAAAAACAAAAAAAAAAAAAAAAAAACCCAAAAAAAACCAAAAAAAAAAAAACAAAAACAAAAAAAAAAAAAACCCAAAAAAAAAAAAACAAAAAGGGCGTTTTTTAGAGGGGAAAAAAAAAAAAAAAGGAGGGAGGACTCCCGTGTAAAGAAAAAAAAAAAAAAAAAAAAAAAAAAAAAAAAAAAAAAAAAAAAAAAAAAAAAAAAAAAAAAAATAAAAAAAAAAAAAAAAAAAAAAAAAGAAAAAAAAAAAAAAAAAAAAAAAAAAAAAAAAAAAAAAAAAAAAAAAAAAGGGGGGAGGGCAAAAAAAAACCCGCGATGACTACAGCTTAAATTTGTAGTGCGCTCCAGAGTATATCTGACCATTAACTTGCCGCTCTCCTCTATTCTTCAGCTCTGTTAATCTGCTAATCAGTAGCTTATGAAATCATGTTTAGTAATCATTTATAATGCCTCAGTGGCACTAACGCTCAATGTACAATCATTTAATGATTCCTTTGAATTCTTCACATAATTTTGATTTTCATTTCATATAATGACTGGAATATTTAATCTGAAGGATGCAATTTGAATAAAAACATTTCTTTCATATACTCTGCTTTTAGTATTACTGTTTATCCTGGTATATTTTATTAAACACTTGAAGTTCACTCTGTCTCTGTCTACATATGATATTTCAAGAGCTTTTTGGATGTTATATGTTTACACACACAAGGATGGTCTTGTGACAGGATTTGGGTACAGAATTAAATTAAGAAAAAACAGTTACAGAATAACCAAAATGCAGGCAATATAAGTGGTTGTATAAATGTAAAGAGGTTATTGCACAGATATGTGATTGTACAATATTATTTACAGGTATGGATTATGATTGTTATTTACAGATGTATAATCAAATATGTAGCAGTATACCGTTGTGTTGGGCATGTGGAGGTAAACAACTTTAATTATTCAGATTTAATATATTCTGATGGAAAAAAATGTTCTGTGTCTGGCAGTTTTGCACTTGGTACTCTCAGCAGCTGTGAACCAGAGGGCAGCAGTTTAACAAAAGGGAGTGGCGCTGGATGTGCTGGAGTTTTTATTCTTCATTCTGGAGGCATAGAGGGCTGCGAAGGTTTGGCAGGGGGAACCAGTGATCCTCTGCCACCCTGACTGTCCGCTGTAGTTTCCTGATGTCTGATCGGCAGCTGAACTATACCGGAGCGCGGATGAGCATAGGACAGATCAGATGATGGCCGAGTAGAACTGTTTCAGCAGCTTCTGTGGCAGGTTGAACTTCTTTAGCTGATGAAGGATGCACAGTTTCTTCGGGCCTTTTTCACGATGGAGTCAATGTGATTGTCCCAATTTTTAAGAGAAATGGTGGTGCCCAGGAACCCAAAAATGACTTGCCGCCACAAAAATGTCCATGATGGTTAGTGTGCGGATTGGGCTGAGGGCTCTCTCTGGGTCCACAATCATTCCACCTGTTTGAGTGTTAAGCTCCAGGTTGGTTGTAAGGTTCAACCTTCAGTCTGTAAGTTAGACTGGCCACCATCCTTAATGAGGCCTGATGGTATTGAAAGCCGAACTGAAGTCCACAACAAGATCCTTGGCGGCGGTCCTAGGCTTTGTCAAGATGTTGCAGGATATATGTTTAAGTAAATAGTGGAATGTTTCGAAGCAAACAGGGACTTTACACTGCTCCTTACACTGAGATCTGTTGAATATCTGTGGAAGATTGGGGCCAGTTGGTCAGCACAGACCTTTAGACAGGCAGGTGAGACACCATCCGCCTGAGACTCGGCTCACATCCTGTACAGACCCTAAATGCAGAAGCCAAGGGCAGAGAGGGAGAGGAGGGTTGCTGCATGAGGTGTTGGTGTAGGTGTGAAGTGCAGGAGGGGGTTGCAGGAGGTGTTGGTGTAGTGTAAAGGCAGGTCAAAGTGGTGAGGTGTGCGGTTGGGTTTTTCAAACCTACAGTAAAACTCATTCAGAGCCCCCACCTGTTTGTTCTTTAGCTTCATTCTTCTGTTACTAAGTCTGCTGCCATTTTGCTTCTGTCGGTGGATTATTGTTGGTTTATTCACATTCTTGTAGGAGAGTTTACCGTCTAGTTAAGCCGCTTCATTTTGCCTTAGTCACTGTTGATATACTTTGTCCTGTCTTCCTGCACTACTTGTCTTCATGTCTCAACTACTTTACTCTGGTTTACATAAATGAGAATTGTCACGTTTAAATGGTGTTGTGATGAAGCACGGTTTCCAAGTAAAGGCCCTATTAAGATATAACATCATTTCATAATGTGTGAAGCACATGGATTACTCGTCAGTGTGCACTGTAAAAATTTCCAGTGCAATTGATGATTGTAGATTCAGAGGAGCTTTTTGATAAGACAAAAAAGGACGTGTTATGAATAGTGTTGTTTGATGAGACAATTCTGAGAAATACATGAAGTAGCTGGGTTTATAATGTTAAGACTTGCACTGTCTCACCAAGGCCTTGAAATACTGCTTTTGTCTCACATCAATGAAATGATTGAGCTTCACACTCACACCAGTTGCACAATTCCCTTGTTCTTTCCTTGGTGCTGTCACACATTAAGAGTCTGGATAATATTACAACTTTGTTCTTCATTGTTTGAGGAGACTAAAACATTAAACAGCTACAGTGAATACATACTATTACCACAAATATGTTTCTTTAACTATAGCCACCTTTTGTATACCCCAGAGTAAATTTTTTATTATAAAGCATTTTTTTCTTTTTTTGTTATATGGTCACATTAAAACTGTTTTAATTTTTTTTTATTTCACTATGCCTTTGTTCATTTTGTTGCTTTATTAAATGCCTTTTATGTTTATGTTTTCAATTCTGAAACATAAAAAACTTTTTTCAAAATATTCAGATTATTTCAATATATTTCAAAATAGAGTTTAAAATATTTTTAGGAATTTACATTCAAAAGTCTGTTGGGCCAAAAATGTTTGAATAGGTAAAAAAAATAATCAAGTGTGTTATTTTAATTTTTTAGTAGTAACAAATTCAAACACATGCTATTTAAAAATAATAGACTTAGACTTACACTACCGTCAAAAATTTAGGATCACTTGACAAGAAATGTTTGTTATGAGCTTTAAAATCTTTTAATATAAAGGTGTGTTTCTGTCGTTTGAAATTACATTTATAGACAAAAGGTTTTCTCCACAGTCCAAAGACATGCCAATCAGGTTAAATTAGATGCTGATTTACTGGTGTGAGTGGGTGTATAGCTTATGTAATGGACTGGCCACTTGTCCAGGATGTTTCCTGTCCCAGCATGAGATAGCTGCATTTTTACCAAACAGTGAATGTAAAAAAATCTGTAGGTGATTTTTGTGTTTCATACTACAAGAGGCTGCTGACTCAGTTGGAAGGTAGCTGGTTGCAGATTCACTTGTTATATGAGGTCCCCGCAGAGGTTTATTAACATGCAAAGGGGGTCTATAATATCTGAGGAAAGCAATCAATACATCTTAATGAGAGTTGCTGGACTGAAACAGGATCCTGCTTTCTCCTGAAATATAGAAAATATAAGCCCATTTGATGGTTTTAAGAATCCCTTATAAAAACTGCAGCAGTGATAAGAAAAGCTTTCAAAGTGTTCTTTAATCAATGATCAAGCTGTTTTTCCAAGATGGGGAGCAGGCCTGATGTACATCCATCAACCCATAAACCATCAAGAAAAAATAAAAATTAGGGTTGATGAGGCTGATGTGTGTTTTAAACACATTATAAGAAAAATCTACATCATTGTCATTTTAAACTGTGCGTTTCTCTTAAGAATGAACCTGTGAACTTTTTCATGGAAATAATAATCTTGTAATTAAATTACAGTTTGGTATTCCTGAATTTGGTTGAAAAATTTCACTATAACAACGTCACCAATGACAAATGTGTCTCAGCTGTGTGGATCACTTCTCCTTTCTTCAAAACCTATAGCATCAGTTCTTCTGTAGTTTTGGATGATCGTAGCATTTGCATAATGTTTACAAAACAATACAGTTGGGAAGTACAAAATAAAACATATTTCATCAAAGCTACCATTTTGTAAGAACAATGCCTTGTTTAGTAATCTTTAGCTGATTTACATGATTTTATAAATTACATAACAGTTGCTTACTTACACTTCAAATTTTTGTCAGGCGCCTACCAATTAAGGGCAGCACACTTCACAGATGTTACAGAGGAGGTCTCACCACCTCCTCCACACCACCAGAGGGAACTGTCAAGTATTAAACAGTTTCTCCTATTCATCTTTTCATCAAGCCTCAAGAGGAGACTACGACAACCGAGCAACTTCTGCCTCAAGAATACAGACTTAAAGGAGGCATTTAGCAAGAGCGCTTTAGCTACCTCTCACAGAACTACTGACTGTGCAATTGATCTAATTCCCGGGGCAGCATTACCCAAAGGAAGGATTTTTCCTTGTCTCAACCAGAATCCAAAGGTATGAAGGCCTACACTGAGGAGGAGTTCGCTAAGGGATTCATCCGTTCTCAAGTTTCCCTGTGGCAGTGAGGTTTTTCTTCGTCAAGAAGAAGGACGGAGGTCTTCAACCCTGTATTAATTATCAAGGTCTAAATTATATCCCTGTGGAGTTTCGATATCCGTTTCCCCTTAGTTCCTGCCGCCTTAGAACAGCTATGCAAGGCAAAATTGATACCAAATTGGATCTATGCAATGCATATAATCTGGTTCACATACGAAAATGGTATGAATGGAAGACAGCATTCTCAACAACCAGTGGTCATTATGAATTTATGGGATTCTGGGATTTGCCAATTTTTATAGAAGATTCATGAAAGGACTTAGTTCAGTAGCCGCACCTTTGACAGCATTAACTAAATAGAGAACCACAAAGTTAATCTGGTCCCAAGCTCAAACTGCCTCTGAAGATCTCAGCTCTCAATTCACTACTGCACCCATTCTTCGTCATCCTGATCCTGAGAAACCCTTCATTGTAGAGGTTGATGTATCTAACACTGGAGTCGGTGCCATTCTTTCTCAACGTCACGGTTCATCTCCTAAAATGTTTCCATGTGCCTTTTTCTCCAGGAAGGTAACACCTTCAGAGCGGAACTATGATGTGGGCAATAGAGAACTGTTAGCCATGAAGCTAGCTATGGAGGAATGGAAACACTGGCTCGAGGGCTCATATGTCTGTCTATCCCCCACTGGTTACTTCAAATATTGTTTATTGAGGACAACAAACAGAACTTGTAAACTAGTCTGCGCATTCTTGACACTGAACTGTTAATGATTGATACTAACATATACTAACATGCATTACTTACATATAGAAACAGGAGGTTGGCATGCACCCCCACCCAAAACAGTACTGTGCTGAAATCCACGTGCTCTGGTGAATCCTGGGTAGAATATTTTTCAGGGCATATTTGTATGTGTCATCAGAGTTGCATGTGTTCATTGATGTTCATTGATATAGCTAAACTATAGAATCAATTTACTTGTCTCACCCTCTGCAGCTCTAAATATGCATTATTAGTCATACTATTAGTCAAGAAGAATTTAATTTATGATAGAAAAATGGTAGATTTATAATAGTTTTGCTTACAAATAATTGAATTAGGCTGAATGTAAAAGCTAAAAGATGAACTTTGTGATAATCTGATGTCCCACAATGCATTGTTTTCTTACTGTAAAGTACTGTGAAGATGTACTTGCAATACATTGTGAATTTCACTTGTAAGTTTTCATAAAATTTTCGTGTGTATGAACAGTATGAATTTAAACAGTATTGAAAGAGTTTGACACTAGCTTGCTGAATTTTAGTATGCATTTACCCTTCAGTAGCTTTCATAGTAACACATAAACACAACACTAAAGAAATTGTGGACATTTGAGGTGGACATTTGAGCAGAAGGACTGTGATGTAAGGTTGTGTCGTTGATTACAACATATACAGGAAAGCTGCTTGTGTTCCGCTGATTGCTCACCACTCTCCTCACGGCTGTATAACCCTTTCACTGATGGGCCTTTTCCTGTGACTCATAAATCACACAAGCTCTCACAGACGCTCTTCTTACACTACATACCTCAATTGTGTAGCTACTCTGTTTATAGCAGGGAGCAGCATGGATGTCTTGAGCTTACATGATGTCATTAGTGAGCTCTTTTTGTATGCTTGACGGGAAGCAAACCAGATGTGGGCCACTTCTCTGGAAGTGTAAGTGGTCAATTTGAATCTGTTATGCCTAACGGAATTATCTTTCTCTCTAATCTCTCCAATGCCAAAGCCTGTTTGTACTGCTGTATTTAAAAGCCCCATATCCCACAACAGTATGGTAGATTTATAGTGTCTATTCTAACATGGCCCAGGGGCAATTTCATAAAACTTCAAATTCTGTGACTGTGAGAAGAGTTGTGCTGTCTCATCTAAGTGATCAAACTTATAGTTTTTGCTTGCCAGACAATTAAATGGGTGGGAAAAAATCTCAAGAGTTTACACTGAATGAGGAACCCAAGCCATAATTAGAGACCAGAGTTGGGGGTGGTTTCTTTCGATTTGGCCAGAAAGCAACCACTTGGCCACACCCAGAATGCCCTAGCAACAACCCTGGAGCAACATCGAAACCACCCAGAGCATCATAAAAATGGCAAGGTTTGGTGTAAATCTGGTTACCTAGCCATAATGCCCAGCTGCAGTTGTAGTCTTCAAATAATTGCCAGTCACAACAATGAACATTTTACTGGCTTATGAGGCATTCAATTAACTGTCAAAGCAGTAAAAGTTTCCCATAATACAATGGTTGGTGGTAATTGCGACCAAATCATAAACTGTTTATTGAAAACCTTTTTAAACTTTCTTCAGATTTTAAAACCATGAAACAGTGGTAAATAAAGTGTGAATCACAATAAATTTCCTTGTGGTTTACGGGAGGGCATTTAAGCGAAAGCGAAGAATGGCACTTGGAAATTCCCATTATGAATGCCTTTAAAGTGAAAGGTGTTCCTGCCTGCAGCAAATAGCCTAATTCATTCTTGGTGACCAAAATGAATTAGGATCTAAGAGTTATAAGTGTGATCTCCCATCTACACGAAGACAGGACTATAGCAGACACAAACTGTCACCTTTTGGTATGATTTAGTAATATATCTGATAGCATGCTGTTTACTTTACTTTAAATCTGCTATTTGCTAATGTAAGCAGGGCCAGCTCTAGGCATGGGCAGGGGTGGGCTAAGCCCACCCAATCTGAACTTATTTTTACATTTGTGTAAAATTATTATTTTTTTATACTTTTGTGTATAAAAAAATAAGAATTCTTATTATTTTTACATTTGTGTATTGATTAAAAGCAATCTGAGGCAGGCTCTGTGTTGAGAAGTTCGAGTAAGGGCTGTAGAATGCCCCGACCAATCACAAAACAGCACCAGTAAATTGCAGTATTTTGACTGGCTAAAAGCAACAAAGCATTTTAAACTCAAGAGGCGGGTGGGTTCAGTTACAGTCACAAAGAAGCAGACGCTGACAGTCTCACAAGCGATAAAGAGCACTTAAAAGTGATAGTATTTGTGTGTGAATGCAATGCATGGATGCATTTGGTGCTTATAAAGAAGCTCACTAGTGGCTGCAGCAGCAGTGACCATGGTGTGGCCTGCTGTTGCTTCACAAACTCTATCTTCCCCAGCTTGTCCGACTCAGTCTATCTCAGTCCCCCAAAATCACGCTGCTTGTGGAAGTGAAACACTGGACCTAAATTCAAATATACCATCTCAGCCAAAATTAAATAGCCACCTTAAACGTACATTAGGGTCCATATTGTGGGTATTTAATGCTGGATGCTACCGTTTGCGACAGTGGCTGGAATACAGTGTATTGCGGGATGCATGCTTCTGTTTCCCCTTTTGCATGTTCAGTGTTGCTAATGAGATTGGAAGCTTTCCAATTGGAAAGCAGCACTGGAACGCGACAGGGGTTTGCAAAAGCATGCATCCAGCCAATGTCATGTCATGGCAACATGGTCCGAATTAAAGTGTAAGGAGGCATCTGGGGAAACTAGACTGCAAGCTAGTGGGTGAGGTGTAGTTAAATTTCTCTGTATTAATGAACAAGGGCTGCGTAGAACAACAGAAACCACATCAAACAATGATAGATCTGCATGCCTCTTTGTTTACTTGTTTGAATACACTTTAGAAAAGGATGCATTTCTGGCTGATATAGTAAAGGGTATATACCAAAACATGGTACAAAACAAAAGCAAAGTGTTCCAAGGACATTCAGAACAAAATAATTGAAAAACACTGGCTGATATGGTGCTTTCAGAAATTAAGCACAGATACACAAATGCTGACGCAGAGTTTTGCCTTAAAAAATGACGGGACATGAAACAAGTGTAATGTGGAAAATTTGTCTGTAATGATTAGGTTTGTATGCAATTTATTGCCACAGGAGCATTTGATTGGGTTTCCTGACTTCCATTAACTAGATGCTGAATACATTTCCACTCAAATACTGAGCCACCTTTCTGCTGCTGGCTACAGTGCTGACAACATAGTTAGTCAGTGCTGTGATGGTGCCTCAGTGATGAGTTGGGTATGAGGCGGTGTGCAAACCCTGCTCCAAAACAAGCTTGGTCGGTAAATACCTTACATTCATTGTTATAACCACCAGCTACATTTAATCATTGTGCATGCCATCCAGTGTGATCCATGTGGGAAAAAGTTTTTTTAATTTTAACTATTCCCTATATAACTTTTTCATCATCACTACATGTCTGAGAAGTATGATGCTTCTTTTCTTAAATGATTACTGGAAATTCGATGGACAAGCCATTATGATGTCACAAAGTGCATAGTTGAGAATGAAGATGTTCTTCTTAGCATTCTCAAACATTGCAGAGGATGATTTTGCCACCACTGACCTGAGCAGTGAGGCAGCAGGCCTTTTAATCCAAATCAAGTGCTTGGAGTCCTGAAACCAGCCAACACTGAATAAACAACTAGATGACAGTGTTGTGTTGTCCACAGTGGGCCATACTGAAAATCCTACAATACCCCCCAGTCAGTCTCTGAAGAGGTCCTTGCTTTCCATTCTTGACAGGGCTATCGTTGAAAAGGAAAATAGATTTTCCACCAAAAACGTTGACTTGATGAAAGCAGTATCTTGTCTAGTGGACATCTAGTGGATTTCTAGATGACACATCGTTGAGCCCTCTGCATGTGCTTGCTGGCACTGCAGATAGTGTAAGTCTGGAGAATGAAATTCTTGTTGCCAAACCTATGCTTGCCAAAAGTTTCCTGGTGAAACAGACTTGTCAACTTTTTGCAAACACCTGCAAATTTACAAAGAGGCCTTTCCAGAGCTACATAAATTGTATGTAACTGCCCTGGTCATTGACATGTTCCCAGCATCATGTGAGAGCTTGTTTTCAACTATGTCACAGGTTTGATGTATGTCACACCCAAGAAAGAGCCATTTAGTGATTCTGGCCCATGAGAAGTCAATCACTAGTAGCTTAGATATGGATAAATTTGTTAGGACTTTTGCTAGAAAAAACAGGAAACTGATGCTGTAGATAGTTAGTAATGTATATTAGTATTCCCTCAAAAGGAGTATTTATTTTTTTTTGTTTGTTGTAGTTTTTCCACAATACAATGTAATGTAATCCACTATAGATGTAGTCAGATGTAGTAATAATAGTTTATTTTTGTCATTGCCTTTACTGTTTTTGCCATGATAAAGAGTTTGGTGCTAACATAACACCCACTACCCCCTCACATCCACAAAAAACAAAAAGAAACAAATTCATAAAAAAAGAATATATATATATATATATATATATATATATATATATATATATATATTCTTTTTTATAAGAATTTGTTTCATAGTTTTTGTGTTTTTGTTTATATATATATATATATATATATATATATATATATATATATATATATATTTTTTTTTTTTTTTTTTATGGAGTTTTCCACTGTTGTCTATTGGTTTTTCTGTTTATGATTTTTCTGTTGATAAAATACATGTATGGAGGACCAATTCCGCTAATAAAATAAGCAGTTTACATAAAAATAAGTAATATTTAAGTAATAATCTTTCAGAATATGATACATATACGATGCTGCTAGACAGTTAAATCAGGGAAAACAGGGAACTACCAGGTCAAGGAGCAACTAAACGTCAAAAGGCTCAATGTTGCCCAATATATTTTTTTGCAATACCGTCCTAAAATCTGAATTAGTCATACTGTTGTCTGCCAACCTACAAATGACAAAATAATACCAACTGAAAACCTAAACCGTGAGGATATGAGTCAAAAGTCATTTGCAGGCTACAGATGGGAGGAGCTCAGAGACAGACATCAATAAAACGCAAAGACACTGAGAGAGTCAGAGCAGCTGAACTCGATCCGTTCAACACATATTTAAAGCACTTTCACCAGATCTGATACAACAGCTTTTCAAAATCAGCCTGTCTTAAGAAGCAACTTGTTTGAAAATTGACGCGTTTGTTTCTCTTAGCAGATCTGTTTTTAAAGTGCTACAGATTTTTCATTAGAGTGATTAGTAAAGATGATCGGCTCCAAGGTTTCTCTGCTGCTGTTCGTTCTGTGTGGAGCTGTAGAGTTTACCGAAGCCTGCAGCTGCTCTCCAGCGCATCCACAGCAGGCGTATTGCAATGCGGATGTCGGTAAGATTCCATGCTTTTAACTGTTTCATATCCATAATCATTGTCCATGCATTAATGCACGTGTTTGCCTTTACCATCATTGATTGTGCGTGTTTGTACGTGTTGAAATTCAGCATCAGTACCCCTAAACGGAGCTAGTCTTACTAAAGTCTTGTTAAAATGCATAGCGTTTTAAAAATAATGACGCCATTGTTTTAAAATGATTTAAAATATAGGCAGTGACTTCGCAAAAATGGGAATGTTGCTGACATGTAAAGAGGCGCAAAAAACTGGATCACTTGACTTATTCTTTCGGCCTTTTCAAAGATGATTAACTGCAAATGCCTGACTTTGAAAAATGCAAACATTTCTATTGTTTTTTAATGCATAAAGTTCTTAAGAAGTAGCTAATATGAACTGAAGCAGCACAATGGGCTCTAGCATACAGACTGATGTAGAATTGATACTAATTTCAGTTATGTTGTAACTATTTGAGAGACGAGATGTTAAATGACTGTAGTAGTGAGATTACATTACCTGGAGACCACATACTAAGTATATTTTGTCCATGCTGCATTCTCACAGTATATACTATACATATGCTATACCAGAACCTGTTGACTCTTTTTGGCCATTGCATGCAATAGTGACCTATTGAAAACAACATCCACCCACCACAGTACCTCAGAGCTACATTCCTGTATGCTGCATCATGACACTGGCTATTTAAAACACACCCACATTAATTGGCCTAATTTTGTGATTCTGCCAACAAACAGTTTTACGAAAAGGTTTCAAGATTTTGTAATGCCAAATTGTCAGGTATGTCTTAATAAAGGGCAAGGATTCAAAGAAACAGAGAGAGTCTTACAGAACAGGAAACCATGTTCTTGCAAAAAAGACTGGGAAACCATTTGGTATAGTGAATGGTTCCATATGTTTAACTGGGCAACTTAGGGCAAACATTTGACAGACCTGGGCAAAATGTAGGGACCAGAATTTGGTTGTTGAGACTTGAGGGTATTTTCTGCTTTGATGTGGAACATGGAATGTGTTGAGAAGAGAGGCTGTGATGAATCCAGGATAAACACTGTGTGTGTAGTTACTTATGTTAGAGGCATGCCTGACCTAAGACTGCATCCTGTGTGTCTGTGGCCAACAGAAAAGATGCTCTGTGTTTGGCTTTTAGTACGTGGAGGGTATGTGTGGGTGGATATCTGAGGAAAAGTGTGTTCAAAGGGCAGCAGCCACTAAGTTTATGTAGCCTATGCTTTACCTATATGTGGAGTCAAACATTAGCATGTAAATAAGTGTAACAAAGAATGAGTATTGTCTTAATTTTTATAAGAAGCTTGAAGATAGAAGCTTGAAAGCTTCACACTAATAAACCACAAATCTAATCCAGCATATTTAAACCCTTCTGATATGCTTTAATGTGCCATTCTAAGAGGTAAAGCAAAAAACTGTGAGGGGTGTTTCAGTAGAGTAATAAATATTGAAATAATATTGAGTGACAAGTATAAAACAAGACCAGTAATGATAGTTATCAGGGTGGAGGTTAAAACCAGCGTAGTCAAACTGCCTGCTACAGTCAGACTGCTGACTGGCTTCCTGAAGAGAGCATTCCTCTGACTGCCCTCTGCTAATCAAACACCCATGTGTGTGCATACGCCAGGCACTCAGCACCTGCACAACACAATAGTTCAGGGCACAGTAACAACAGCAGGAGAATGTAAATATATGAATGTGTTTTTCTTGTCTTTTCAGTTATCAGAGCCAAAGTTGTGGAACGGAAGGATGTCAGTACTGGAAATGATGTCTATGGCAGCCCAATCAAGATGATCCAATATGATATCAAACAGATAAAGGTTAGAGAAAGTGTTCAGGTTCTTATCTTCTGCCGGCATTTACATTATTTGGACATCTATCACATTATTTAAGTCATAGCTTAATAAAATAAAACTGAAAGTTTCTGCCTTTTAATTGCAAGCTTTACAGAAACACTAACTGGAAGACTTGTGGTGATTTGTGGTTATTCTGACATGAATGCAAGATACTTTTACAGTTATAGCCTGATTCTGATATTTGACTCTACGTGCCATCACCTTTCACCAGATGTTTAAGGGCCCTGATCATTCAATTGACACGATCCTTACAGGCCCCTCCTCAGCTCTGTGTGGAGTTAATCTTGAGAGCAATGGCAAAAAGGAATACCTGATTACAGGTAACAATAACCTTATATTTGCTTTTCTGTTAACCAGAAGTTATACTGGCACCCTTACATTTAAACTCTCTGATTGCTCTGTATAGGTAATCTGGATTCAAATGGCACATTGCGTGTAAATCTTTGTGACTACATTGAATCTTGGGAGTCATTGAGTATGACTCAGAAAAAGAGCTTAGGTCAGCGTTACCAGATGGGCTGTGAGTGCAAGGTATGGCTTACAGTTAACATAATAATGCTGTTTGCTAAGTCAAATGTTAATTTTACTACAGGTAATAATTAGGATTAGGGATTTGAACAAATAAGTATTAAACTTTGATATGCATCTCATTCATTAGTAATAGGGAAATAAATTATACCTTTAAATATTGTGATTTGTGGAGATGTGCTATTTTTCTAAGTATTTTAATTAAGATTTTTGTCTGAATCAAACACTTCAGCATCTGCATTTTAACTACTCACTAAACCGGCGAGTCGTGGGGAAGCCCAAACCACATATTTTATGTGGTTAGAGAACGTAAAACCTTGTCACTCTTCTGTCGTGCTTCTGTCCTTACCTCTTTACATAAGCCTTGTCTTGTTTATCTTCAGATCGCTCAGTGTCAGATCATTCCTTGTTCCATTAACGACCCCATGGAGTGTCTTTGGACTGACTGGGTCGTGGAGGGAACTGTTCAGGGCACTCAGGCTCAGTACTACACCTGCATTAAAAGAAATGATGATAGCTGTGCCTGGTACCGTGGAAGCGCTCCACCTAAAAGAGAGTTCCTGGACACTGAGGATCCATAAACAATTTCCCACTTCCATCACATATTCAGAAAGCCCTCACACAGCTACCAGCCCTCTTATTGCTTTAAAAATATTTTATACATGTAGGTTTCACAAGACCTATCATAAACATGTTCTGCTTTATTTTCCCAAAATCAAAAGAATATATATGCATGTTAATATATCCAGTAAAGTTTCCCTCTGGTGATTAATAAATATAAATGCTTTTAATGACAGGCACAAAACTCTGAAATCTTTTTAATTTAAGTATGGTTCAAGACATCAAAAGCTGTTTTTGGTCTTTTTCTCACAGTGCAAAGCAGATAGACTAGACTAGAGCAATCATGCCATATAATTGAAATATGGGGCATACAATTTTAAAGCATTGCAGACTTTGCAGGCTTGTATTTTAATGAATGACATTCTAGAGGAATTCAAAGAATTAAACAGTTAAAGAAAGCTTTAGCAATGAATATCTGAATTGAGTAAATGGTGTGTAAAGAATGTATAGTATGTAATATATAAATTGTATACTGTACTGTGCATAGAACAACATGCATAGATCTTGCAATAGTTTATGTATTTTGAAATGTACACAGGATTTTCTAATTTATATCAACATATTTGCTCTGAATGTGCAAGAAAGCAAATGCTGAGTTTTTCTTTATTGATATATTTTTTATTTTTCTAAGTGACTGTGATAAAGTATTGGTTAAATTAGTATGGGAATGCTTTCATTTAACATGTGGTATTGCTTAGCATTCCTCGCAAAAAATGCATTTATTACAGTGTGTTATGAAAACTTATGTCTGGTTCTTTTTTGTGTAAGGCCAAAGATTTTTCCATAGTATTTTTGTATATTTGTTTTTGCCCTGTTTGTAATCATTACAAAAGAAAACTTTTAAGTATATTGGGATTTTTTAGTGCTGGACCCACTTGGGAAGTTTTGAGCACTAGCCTTTGCATGCCTTTATGGTTTATTTTTATCTCCTATTTTTTGTAACTAATTGGTATTCATGAATAAAGAAGCAGAAATGTCCACTCAAGAACGTTTCTTGAATATCTTGTTCATCAGTAGCCTTGCCTTCATTCATATGCCTTGTCCATGTTGACAAGAACTGTTTTTAACTTAAAATACATTGATGGTTTGCTATTACAGCCATTTTAAGTGCCATAATAATAGAATGTGAAGCTGATGTCACACCGTGTTGAATTCTGGGTAATATTTTTTCAACACCCTGCCCTGATTATAAACAATGTCACCACTGTAGGTCATTCCTGCTACATCTCGAATAGTTGTAATGTATTTTCGCCTTAACTGATTAAATCCCACATTTTATCGCTTAATAAAATAATAACATTGCTGAGTGTTTTTTGTTGTATTTTATTGGGTTGACAATTAACATTACCTTTGATATTTGGATTGTTTTTAGATATTTCTACCATACGATGGCTAAAGCAGCAGCGAGTACCAGCGTGACAGTGTTTTCATGGCAACAAGATACACTGTGAACGTAAAATTCGTGAAATCGTGAAACATTAAATTATCATACAGAGCAGTAAAACAGCCTTTCTTTCCTGCAAACGATACCACAAAAAAGCCAAAAATAAAACAAATGGTAAACAGTTACCTATATTAATTTTCAATGTCAGCAGCAGAGGCCGATCCTCTTAAAACGTCAGAGCCGCCCCAACATGCAACGCGGTGTGACGTAGTTTCACATTCTCAATAGGAACTTTGCATATGCTCTTTATTTTCCATGATGAAGCAGTAAATATACAGACTAATAAAAACGTGAATAATACAATTATAAATATGATAAATAATACAAATAAATACAGCCTATAAACATTCAGTAGCCGTTAGACATCCCATGAGTTAGAAGGGTCCGCGTTAAGTTACACAGAGATCGATTTCTGTTGTGTGATTGGACATTCAGGGTATGACTGATTCATGTCGTCATAGTCGTTCTTGACATTGATTGGCAACTAAATCATGCCAACCACGCAATTACACGCCCTTTTATAATGCAGCATGGCGGAGAGAACGTAAGAAAACGAAGGTTTCTGAATAGCAGTATAGCGTTTAACATCAAAATAGCGATTGGTGATCATTCGTGGATGGGTACGTACGGCATGTTTCAAAGACTTGCATGGTCGGTAACGCAGATCTTTGGTTTAAACTGTCAGAAAATGTCTGCATGAGGGTCTCGAACACATTGCAGCAGTATGAACGCCACGTTCGCTTTGTGTTAAAGCTCAGGTCAGGAAGTGATCCGTCATCTATCAGTCATAAACATTAAGCTTGGCTTGCCTTGATTTTACTGTCCGGTGTTTTACCAGCAGTCATCGCGTAAATGTAAGCGAAAACAGCCCAGTTGACGCTAAATGAGACGCAGCCCGTGGATGATTAGCCTGTATGTAGTTTGACCAGCCGTGATAGCTCTCAAAAGCGCTAACTAGCAACTGTATCGAGTGAGCTGATAATGCTAGCGAAAACACACTGTATATATCTTTAAATGGTGTTTGTAGTTAACAGTGCGGACTGGTAAATGAAAGGTTTTAGGTTTAAGCCCAGGTAGGGTTGATTCGTAGATTGTGTTATTGCATGTGTAATAACTTTGCTGAAAGTCAGCTGTGCTATCTTCGTAGCTATTTTAAACTAGGTGTCATCCTAAACGGTTTGCATAATGGCGAAAGTAGGTATGTTTTAAATCTCATTATTCTTTATTAAATTATTAGCTGGATTAATTTGTGGTGTATAAAGATGGTGATTGTAAACTTCTATAATGCAAACTCCTTAAAACCTTGTTGGTTGCTTTTTTTAGTTGCACGCGCATGTGATGGCCAAAACTGCTGTCTAGGTAGGCAGCTTTCTGTAGGATTCGAACACATCTAGGTGAAACACGATACGAGTTCATGCATTGAGTAAATATGCCTGGTTCGAACGACGCATGAAGCAGAACTTACATCCTTTAATGCTAGACAATGAATGAGATCAGAAAAGTACACGATAATGTGATAAATAATCAGGGCTCAGAGGACACGTGTTCAGGGCGGATGTTCACCTCAGTGCTGTACTTTAGTATGTTGAAAATCAAATTCCACAATAAGATGAAATAAAATTATTAAATTGAGTGATTTTGAAACCACAAATTTATTAATGTGTAATGTAACTTTCCACAAATTATGAGCAATTATTATTTTACACAATTATTCACAAAATTAGTGCTGCTATCATATTAGCATGCCAAGTCATGTTAGCAGCATGTGTAATTGTGTAATCATGTTAGCATCATGTTAAAACAGGTTATGTGCACAAAAGAGAATCTTTCACATTTACTGTAAGTGATTCTAAAGATTATGCAGTTTGCGGGACAAATAAGGGAAAAAAATCTGGTCATCAGATTTCTTCATTGTGCGCTGTAACATTGTGAACTATGCAGAGGTTGCGCTACAATTATTTAAGTTAAGGTCTTTTTTAACCGTCATTTAAATTCCCTTACAGTTCCTGTATACAAGCATTTCATTTGTTTAGATTTGATTTCCGTGTCTGAACACATGCATGTCAAAGGTGGTCTGTCAGTAACAGTCATGTTTGTTTCAAATGCAGCAGTCAGGGTCTGTTGGCCTGCAGTGAATTTATGCAGTGAAACATCTAGTGATCAAATTTTAAATTATTAAAAACAAGTTAGGTTGCATTTGAATTTATCTTTTTTGCACTGTTGTTATCAGTTTGGACAGCCCATAGATTTCTGTTAGCTTTGTGTTTTGTGTTTATAGTACTTGGAAAGTATTATACAAAGGACACTTTGCATTGATTTTGGTATCATGGTTATTTCAGCCAAATAGACTGGTCATGTTCTTTACTTTGCATTTACCTAAAAATTGCCTTTAACCTAGGATATCTACTAGCTAGAAACTACTTGATAACCAAGTCATCCAATTTCTAAATACAAAAACATTTTTTAACGTTCGGTTTACAACACAAACGGTACAGTTGTCCTAATTTCCTCATTTTTGTTTCCCGTCAGTGACACAATGCCAATAGTGGACAAACTCAAAGAGGCCCTGAAACCAGGCCGCAAGGACTCTGGTGATGAGGGTGACCTGAACAAGCTTCTCGCTTCATCTGCCAAGAAAGTTCTGTTGCAGAAGATCGAGTTTGAGCCAGCCAGCAAAGGCTTCAACTACCAGCTGGACACACTCAAGACGAAATATGTCATCCTGAATCCCAAAATCGATGGTGCAGCAGCCCAGAGACCTCCTGAACCAGCTCAGATCAAGAGACAAAGTAAGATCACAAAATTGCTTTCTCCCCCAGTGAGATGTTACATCTCAGCTGGTACTTTCTGGTTCAAAAAAAGTCTAATTAAAGTTTAATTAAAAGAAGAAAGTGTCTGGTGTGATGGTACCTGGTTTTGTCTTTCATTCAGTCTCAGAGAGCCTCGTTGTTGGGCAGAGTGATGGGATTCCGGCTCCGCAGAAAATGCTCTTCCCTGGGAACAAGCTGTCCATGAAGTGGGAGCGGGTGTATCGGGTTGGAGCCGGCCTCCACAACCTGGGAAACACCTGCTTCCTCAATTCCACTGTGCAGTGTCTCACCTACACGCCACCTCTTGCCAACTACTTGCTTTCAAAGGAGCACAGCCGCTCATGTGAGAAACTACAATAACAGTTGGACCAGAAACATGCTCTGTGCAGACACAAACACCTAGCCAACATGTTGCAAGCGAGTGTTCCACTTGTACATGCTTGATTTGCGCTATTGAGTTTCTAAGCACTAACAAACCTCAGTTCTCAAGGGGGCAGTAGAGTTATAATTATACATCCTTACAATTAAGTTGTTGTTTAATTGGTTGTGTGTTGACAATTGAATTAAATTCATATTTAGCGTTTTTACAATTTTGGATCGTCACAATACAGCTGTACATTTGTGGGAAAAGGGACCTGGGGGGATTGATTTATAAGCAGGAACTATATAAAATGCATAGTATTATTGCAATTTTTTCATAAGATTTGCTGTAGCACTACAAACATTAAAAGTAATTATGTATAGGATTGTAAATGGAATGTTAATTTTAAAGTGATATTAAGTGTCTTGATATGTACTAGATGCTACATGACTTATATACAGTTAATACATGCTTTTCAAACTGTTGACCTGAAAGAAAACCCTTACCATAGAAGACACTTGGATTGCGATATGATTTGCGTTGTAACGTCTGAGAAAGCAGTAACTTCTGAGCTTGTGTCTAAGTTTTTGTGTTCATGTACTTGTTGTGAAGTATGGTTTTGGCCTTATACCCCTTTTTTATTATAAAAGAAAAGCTGATCACATTTATTCTAATGTTAATCTTTCCTATTTGTCATGGGGGATTGTCTGTGACTATCTTTTCAAGGTCACCAGTCGGGGTTCTGCATGATTTGTGTTATGCAGAATCACATCATCCAGGCCTTCGCCAACACGGCCAATGCTATAAAACCAGTGTCCTTCATCCGAGACTTAAAAAGTAAGAGTATTTTTTTAATGGCTGATTTTAATACAATGCTTTCAAATGTCTTCATACACACTGATGGTTGCCTGTGACTATGTTGAGTCAAGAGATGAAGTTCCCAGATACTCTTGGGAGTGTCATTTTCCTGTTTTGTTGCTTTGCATTAGAGAACTTTTTCTTTCATTTGAGTAGTTTTTATTTTTTTGTTTTCTCTGGTTCTTCAGAAATCGCTCGTCATTTTCGCTTTGGCAGTCAGGAGGATGCACATGAGTTCTTGCGTTACACTATTGATGCCATGCAGAAAGCTTGTCTAAACGGATATCCAAAGTAAGAGCACTGTTTGAGTCACTGGACCCTGAGAGCTTGTTTTATTGGATCACAGAAAAAATTAATCCTTTTATTCACAGACTAGACCGGCAAACACAAGCGACCACTCTGGTGCACCAAATATTTGGGGGTTATTTGAGGTCGCGGGGTAAGTGCAAAGCACCACATCTGTTTCTAAGCTAAACCCGATATATTGAGCTGTAGGATAGTTTACCCAAAAGAGCTGGGAAATTTTTAAATGTTCATGATGTTATAAAATTAATCAGCATTTCAAGTAATATGATTTAAACACACTTTAAAGTAACTACACTGGTTTTATTGTTTTTCTCTCCTCATTTTTTGTGATACGACAGCATATATGCATGTTTTATTACTCATGCTAATTAATGCATGATTAATTAGCAAAAAAGTTGAGAGGTTTTGGTACTTTCTGTGAATTCATCTAAATTCTGATATGTGAAATGTTCTCACGTTTTTTTGTGCTGTGTCTGCAGTTAAGTGCTCTGTTTGTAAAAGTGTGTCAGATACCTATGACCCATACTTGGATGTTGCTCTGGAAATTCGGGTATGACTCTGACTGGGTTTTCTAAAGCACAGTGTTTCAGCCAAGTCACTATGATGAACAACTTGAAATGTCCACTCAGAAAACTTCTCTGAATAACATTAATTCTCTCTCTCTCAGCAAGCAGCCAACATTGTCCGTGCCCTGGAACTGTTTGTCAAGCCAGATGTTTTGAGTGGCGAGAATGCCTACATGTGTGCCAAGTCAGTATTCCCATATTCATATGTTGTGTTTTATGTAAAGAAGTTGCAAAGCCAGGGTCTGGTGTTTCTGATCTCTGGTATTTTCATTTAAATCACTTTTATGTATTTTCATATGTATATGCAATTGTAGCAATACAGATGTTCTAATGTTATTTAAATGCTAAGTCAAACTCTTAGGTGAATACATTTTCCATAAATTATACATCAAGCTTACAGCTAATTGATCTGTTAGTGCATGTTCTAAATACATTGCAGCTTTCACATTTCCTGTTTCTCCCCTGCATTTGTATAAAGAGCCATGGCACGAAATGCAGATCATTGGTGATTTGTTTAGATTATATTATCTGTTTTTTTCTGAATGTTTCAGTGGCACATAAACAGTTTGCTATCTATAGGACAAATCTAAGGAAAAGTTAAAGTCCAGCCCTGTTTTTGTCCAAAAAATATAATTTTTTTTGGAAAAATCCAAAAATAGTTTAAATACTAACACACTGACAGATCCAAAACACATGTACACACCAGAACATCATGACTGTGCTTATTTGACACCTCTGCAACCTGCCAACCTGTGTTTCCTCATGCTCTTTTTCTGCACTGTAGATGTAGGAAGAAGGTTCCAGCAACTAAGCGTTTCACAGTTCACCGAACATCAAATGTTCTGACCCTGTCGCTTAAACGCTTCGCTAACTTCAGTGGAGGAAAAATTACCAAGGTAAAAATACCTCACCGGTATATAGACATAAACAAATGCATCAAGCCACTAATTTCTACCATGATGTTCCTGTTAGGATGTTGGTTACCCAGAGTTCCTGAACATTCGGCCATACATGTCTCAGAGCTCTGGTAATCCAGTGATGTACGGCCTGTATGCTGTGCTTGTGCACTCGGGCTACAGCTGCCATGCTGGACATTACTACTGCTACGTCAAGGTGAGTGACAATTTACTAGACGGGATCTTTAAATTAATTTTTGGTCAAACCAGAAATTATCCTGTATTATTTGATAAGTGTTCTGTCATTATGAAGGTTGTCCCATTAAATCTTTTCTTTTTTGGGGGAAAATAAGATAAATAATATCACAGCATACTTTATACAGTCCAATCAGATTTAAATGAAAGCCACACCTTTATTTCACAATAAGTATTGTTACAATTAGAATTTCTTAATATTATGTAAGTTCAGCGGATTGTAAGTGCTGTTTCATGTCTATGTTCTTTTTCTTAACTAATTTATTGTTTAATATTATGACTGTAACTCTTGTCCTTTCATAGGCCAGTAATGGACAGTGGTACCAGATGAATGACTCAATTGTGCATTCCAGTAACATCAAGGTTGTCCTTAATCAGCAGGCCTATGTTCTCTTCTACCTGAGGTAGTGTTCCTACTATTTTTTCTGTTGTTAAGATTACATGAGCCCACAGAGATGTTGTTTGGTAGGATGCCAGAAAAGAAGAATACAGAGGCTTCAAACACAAAGCAGAACATAGTGCATTCTGGAAGAACTAATCTGACTCCCGAGCAGCTGAAGAAGAGCACCCTGAATGGACCGCTGTGTTCACCACAGGTTACGAAGGTAGAAACAGCTGACACGATATTCGCATTAGATAGTACAAGATGGCTGTTATTAGAAGGGGTGGGTTCTTAAAACCTAGAGTTCAATTTAACCTTAGTGTCACAAATAAATGCTATATAGTTTTCATCACCCAGTAGTTTTCTTTTAAATGCATAAAAGGCCCGCAAAGTACTTTTAACATGTTTACAGCCAAAACGTGTTTGTGTTTTGTGGCGATATTGTTGCTTCTTAGAGAAGTTGATTATTTAAATAAAATCATTGTTTTTGGTAGTTTATAAACAATGTCAAAAACTGTTCAGCATCAAGCTTTTAGTTAACACATTTTTAACATTTTCATGTGTATGTTACAAAATTGGTTATGAAATTTAACACGATAATTAGTATTTCTTTTTCAGTTTCTGTTAATTCTGTTTGTCTGCCGGAACAAAGTATTTTTGTGTTGTTTTTAATCTTGTTTTCTGCAGAAACTTGATCCAACTCAGTTAAGAAAGATCCAGTCTGTGGATGGGGGTCTTGGTATTCCTGTAGCCAGGAATTGTTTGGGGGTCCAGTCTTCCAGGATGTCAAATGGTATGGCTGTCTCTTATGGTCTAACCAAGCTATCTGGTGGGCCTACAGTGATCGATGAGTCCTTTAAGAAAGTAAAGAAGCCTTTACCTCAGCCTCAACCTCGAAGCAGCACCCCTGTTCCATCACATGGCCTTCCCAAACCCAGCACTGACAGAAGGAGCAACAGCGAGGTCCACAGCCTGCCATCATCTACCTCACTCAAATCCCTCTCTGACACCTCCTCAGCTGACACCTCTGAGTCCAAAGTGAGTCTCTAAATCTCCAGTGTTTTTATTCTAAAACAACGAATAAAACGTCTCTACAGGTAATTCTCTATACGTAAACTGGAGATTCGGCATTGGCTAATAAAATTAGATCTTCCTCACCAGACTTTTGACATTGCACATAAGCATTTATTCAAAGTAACAGTGAGTGCATTCAACATAACATACGTTTTATCAGTTTGTGTGTTTCTTAGAGATCCAGCGAACTAGCGCCACAGAAACATGCAAGACAACTGAAAATAAATATATATATATATATACACACACATACGTATGTACTTACATTAATATATGTATGTGCGTGTGTGCGTGTATTACACACATATATCTAGGAACCTGTTTGAACCATCCTTGCCGTGCACTTCAACCAAGCTGTCATTCTTTCTGTAGGTCACTCAATGTCATCCTACAGTTTTTGACTGACATTTGAATGATTTGGCGGTCAACACGTTCAGTGGAGGGTTGTTTTTGCCCTTTGCCGGTCTGTAGTTTTGTCCTCAATGTCTGAAGCTTGACCTTGTTCTTATGAGCCACTGTCTTTGAAAGTATATGGATGGAAGCAACCTGAAGCTCACTGTATCCCTCTGCTGGTAAAGCTAGAATTAAAGTTAAAAATTAAAATGTCCTCACTCAAAACTTTTCAACTCTTTTGGCATGGTCAACAGTTATTTTTTGATTCCACTTACTTCTGAGGTTCTGCTAGCACTGTGCTTTTGATATCCAGCTGGTCCTTTTGCAAGGGGATAGTGATGACCAAAACCGTTTTCTTTGTTTTCTTTATTATATAATATTTGGTTCAGGTGATCACTTAATCAATACTTCATTAAGCAGAATGAGATGTGCCTCTTGAGCAAGGCACCAAGTTGTTACCCCGAATTGTTCCCCTGGTGCTGCAGTGAATGGCTGCCCACTGCTCTGGGTGTGGGTTTACAGTTGGCAGTGTTTGTGTTCACAACTGACTACTTTGATATGTGTGCACTAACTGATGAGTAAAATGCAGAGGATAAATTCTGAGTATGGGCCTGCATATCACTTTCATATTATTTGGTATTTTGCCAGATTCTAATCTGTTCTTGATCTGTTGTCGTCTACTTCTACACATCTCTATCAGTGTTTTCATAGTAAACATTATTTTTAACATATGAAATGCAGAATTGTGGGTTACATTGTTTTGCTGTGGTTTGTGTTCACTATAAGGAGTCGGTGGGCACAAGGAGCGCTCCTGCTGGTGAGGTCTGCAGTATGAACACTCCAGCATCTCCCGCTAAAAGCACAGAGGGGGGGAAGGTCAAACCACAGGCCCTCACCAATATCACGTCAGAGAATGTCAGCACCATGTCCCCTCCGCCCGCCAAACGCCTTGCCCTGTCTGCCAAAAAGGTCAGTTCAGCAGCCCCATCTGCCCATTTCATCTACTGATGCTTACTGATGCTTTTTTAGTGTTTGTGTGCATTGCCTTCCTGTGTTTGTCCACTTCATTCCTTATAGATCAACAGGTGTTAATCAAAACGTATGACGGTCTATACCAGCAGACATACTTGTGTGGCTGTCAGTAGGCAGATCTGCTTTTAACAAATTTAAATATTTAAACAATGTAGAAGCATCGTATGCTGTGGAAATAGGGAGAGCGATGTCCTAACAAACAGGAGAGAACCTGTTTTGAGTTGTAGTTTAGTTTGTTTTATAACAGTGTTGTAAGTGATGATGTGGGGTTACAGGTGTATTACAATGGCAATGTACTACCGATTTACAATGGCCTTGAGTGTGCCTTCCCAGCTCATGTCTGCTGTCAGTTCACAGTCTGCACTTCCTTTTTTTTTTCTTTTTTTTTGGTTTTCCTTCTAACAATTTCTAATTCTTCTCTGCTTACACTTTCTTTTCCCCTTCACCCTTCTTATTTTGTTTTTTGTTTTGATCTGATTTCCTTCCCGTTTGGGTCCCTTTGTCATTGTCACTTTTCATGGCTATGTTTTTTTGTTTTATATTTTTTTAGACCACAAAGTTTTTATTTATGTCAATAACTGCAGGCCAGTCTCCAGCAGAACCCGAGCAGCAGTACTGAGGCCCCTCCCACCTCATCTCTTCATTTGTTCAGTGACCCTGCCTCACCTTGCCCACACCACAGGTACCAGCCACTTTCTAAATACATGGGCAACTCACAAGAAAACAGAATAACAGGGCATATTTCAGCCCAAAACCAGAAGGAAAACATAAAAAAAATAAACAATTAAGGTGACAATTTCATTCTTATTAATTTTTTTTTTAAATCAATATATTAATTAATCAAGGTATTATTTGTTTGTACTACATTGAGTGTAATAAACAGTGTTGCTTATTACTGTACTAAATTTTTTTTAAAAAAAAAGATCATGTTTTCATATGTGTAAATGTAACATCATCTCTTAAAGACTGTGGGGAAGGGCCTGTGGATTTTTATTTGTGATGCTGACTAACTCATTCATTCAAGTAACAGTTAATTTGTTAATGTACACTGTTAATGTTGAGCAGTGGCTGTAAACAGAAAAATGTAAACATCCAGTTCTTGTTGTTGATGCCAATCCCTATTATTATTATTGGTTAATATGTTTAAAGCTGTGAGATGGTTTTCGGTACTTACTTCAACATTGCTTTCTTGTTTTTAATGTCTTTAGAGTTCCAGCTCATTCATTCCACATGCAGTCTCTATCTTCACCTCATATCTCTATAGATTCAAGTCCCCTTAAAAGACCCTTCCCCACCCTGGAGCTGCTCAACCATGCTTTTTCTCCAAAGACCAATGGCTTTCAGCCCCAACCACCCACTACTCCCAGACCAATCCAGAGCCAGAACCTTTCAGCCTTAGGCACAGGACTCGATCTGGGACTTGTGAGTCCCACGGATAAAAAGAAGAATAAGAAATTGGAGAGGCGACAGTATGAAACAGAGCAGGATGCCCTCGAAGCCTCAACACCAGAAGAACCAAAGCAAAGTATTGAAGACAAGAAGAAAAGGAAGAGGAAAAGAGAAGAAAAAGCAAATAGTATTAAGGTACAGAGAGAGTGTGTAAGGTCTCATCTTGAGTCCCATCAGGATGAGGATTGGTGTCTTGGAGAAACCTGGAGCATTGTCCCAGCAGTGGAGGGCAACACAGAGCAGTCTGAAAAAGTAGGTTGTCAGATAAGGCCTCAGTCAATGTCCCGGGCTGACCAGCCTCTGACGGACCCTGTCCTCCTGAAGAAGAAAAAGAAGACAAAGAAACACAAACTCATGGAGCCCCTGAAGGACATCAAAAATGGAGCCACAGTTTCGAAGTGGTCAGTTTTGTAATAACACAATAATGTTTAATTTAGGATTGTTGCATCATCTGAAGTTCCCTCACACATTATGCCTTATTAGCGCAAACACTTCATTCTGTGTTACAAATGACAGTTGTTTTTTATTCAATTCAATTTCAGTTCAATTTTATTTAAAAATAAAATTATTTTATTCAATGTTGCATTGTCAAAGCAGCTTTACATAAAATATAAAACACAGAAAACAGAAAAATTATCATGCATGTACAACATGGAAAACAGAGTACAGAGTACCAAATTTGTATTGTACATTATAAGATTTATATTAATAAAACTAATTAGGGATACTTAATGTAGTTGAATTATGAATATAAAGTCAAGGACAATAGGGACAATTTGAATAAATGGACGTGCATCAGAAATCGCTGTCATTGTGTGTGAATGCTCATACCTCATGAAAGCTCATGAAATAACATGATAGATGACAGGTATCCTATTAAACAAGATTACATGCTTAGAAAGACGATAAATTGTATAGGGCAAGGGTATAAGAAATTTGCAATAATACCACAAGATATCTGAACATTTGCATAATGAAAGAGAAAGGGAGACAAGAAAATAGTATAATAATAGTCTTTAGGACTGTAGTTGGATTATTATGCTTAAAGCAATATTAACCATTTACAAAACATTAAGCCAAGTTAAATGTCGGCAGTTTCCCAGTAAGCAAGCTAATGGCGCAACAGTGGTAGTGAACCAAAACTCCAATGATGTACCGATGGAGAAACTTGAGAAACAGCGCCTGGGAGAAAACAGGCTTAACCAGGAGGGCCATTTCTCCTCTGGCACGTTAAAGCTGCAGTTCATAACTTTCTTGGATGAAAACGGAGAACTGACAACACTGATTTATAATTTTAGATTGATTTGAAAATGTCTGTCTAATTTTGTGACTTGTGAATTTTGTATTGTTTAATAGTTTTATTTGAAGCATGTAGAACTTTAGATAAGAACTTTATTACATGTATTGTATACATTTTGTAATTATAATTCTTATAAGATGGTCATTCTTTAAATATTCTAATACTGATCATTCTCTTATAGATAATTGTGTGCTTAAATAGTAATAAAGTTTAGTTTAGCTTAATTTTTTATTTATATTAGTAAAACAAAATTAAAAACTTTGCTTATTATAATGTTAATTATAATGATAATGTTGTTATATTTTTTGCTATGCCCATGTCTTTAAATCTGCTTGTTATAGTGCAGCCTTGTTTAGTGTGTCTGAGAAATGTCTTTTTCTCTTTTCAGCACTGTTATAGAAGTTGCTGGTTCAAACATAGACACTAAAGATCTGAGAGAGACCAAAAAGAAAAAGAAAAAACAAATGGAATTAGAAGAAGAGGAGAAAAATAGAGTGAAGTTGGATCAGATGTGTGGTGTGGACGCAAATAAGCCTGGAAAACTGAGCACAGGTATTAATACACCTGTTGTTATTTACTACTTTACACAGATTTGTGCTGTTTGATTTAAGCATCAATAATAATAATATTCATTCCACTGGGAATGCTTGAAGAGTTTTACAAATAGATTCACTATCATGTCATTCCAAACCTATGAGTTTTTTTCCCTCTGTGGAACATAAAATATGGTATTTAGAGAGATGTCTCAGTGGTTTTGTGTCCATACAATGGAAATCAATGGGTGCCTGTGTTGTTTGATTATTAATGTACTTAATATATCGTTTGTGCTCACCAGAGGTAAAAAGTCATACAGGTTTGGAATGACATGAGTGTGAGTAAATTATGAAAGAAGTTTCATTTTTGAGTAAACTGTCGCTTTAACCCTTAACAGTGAGGGAGTTTTCACAGGTTTGGCTGATGTACTTGAATGCTGTCAAGAATGTTTGGTTCATATGTTGCTCCAAAACCAGAGAGAAGAAAAGTTACATTTTATAAAATAAATATATGCATAAATAAAGTGAAATCTGCCCTCAGTTTTGGGGTTACTGTTTGGTCCAGTTTTAGTACAACATGAAAAACGAATTTTTTTTTTTTTTTAAAGTTTATTTTGAAAACACCTTTGTTGATAGACAGCAGTTCTTTTTGTGAAGACCCTTCATACAAAACTGCACTATGCATATTTCTTCAACAAAAATACAGTACATTACAAAATGGAGTGTCTTATATGCCGAAAGTGTAAATAATGTAGCAATCTTAATTCTCATAATAGCAACAGAATTAAGACAGTAGCAGTGCAGATTTCTTTGTCTTTTGCCCCTAAGATCAGCACTTGATACTGAAGTTTTTCAGGAAAATGAAAGCATTTACATTATCAGAGTAGAGGTTGAATCTGTTATCACTGACAGTAGCTGCATTTACATGGACACTTTGTTTCAATTGAAATAAAATCAATCAGATTGATAAATCTGTACATAGTGTTTACGTGGACACAGGATAAAGTCATTTTTGATATGTGCATATACATAATCGGATTTAGAATTGATTAGAATCGGATTTTGGATCTGTTATGGTTCTGTGGTTCACCCCAATGTTCTTTTGTAATCAGTTTGTATTTATAATGCATGGTTTGCGACGTTTATAGTTAAAGATTGGTTTCACAAAAGCTAAGATATGTAATCCTTTGCATGATTGTGTATAGTAATGCTTGGTAAGGTGCAAATTCATAGTTTTACTAGTATTACTAGCCCTACTAGTTATATTTCAAAACCTTACCATGCACAGATCAGCGCTCTCCTATCTGCAGCACATGCATTGCTTAAAATTCACTTAAGCAAATAAAGCAGATTGGTTTCAAACTGTCCTGAGTCCACATGAACCAGATTTCTGTTAACCAGACAGACTTGACTTGAGGCTTGATTCTTTTTAATGATTCTTTTCAATATTCTCCTAATAATAAATGTCTCTTTCTGCTCCAGCTTCAGTGATCGTTTGGGACAGCCAGGTTCTGAATGGCTACACCTTCAGTCGGAACTGTCAAAAAGCAGAGGGCGAGTTGAGGAAAAGCCTAAGTTCTGTCCCTGTGGGCTGGGATGGCAGGAAAAGCTGTGATGTGGTTGAAGAGCTCCTGAAGAATTCCTCAGATAAAGCTTATGGAACTGACGGTGAGCTAGTGCAAAGAACCCAACTTATTCATGATTGATTTACAACCCCAAATCAGACAAAGTTGGGACAGTATGGAAAACACAAATAAAAAGGAAAGTAGTGATTTCTAAATTTACTTTGACTTGTATTTCATTGCAGACAATACAACAGCACATTATTTAATGTGTTCCTCATGATTTTTATTGTTTTTTCTTCAAAAAAAAAATTCCTATTTTGGTTCCTCCTTGCAGCACATTTAAAAAAAAGTTGGAACAGGAGCAATTTAGGGCTTGTAATCAGGTAAATTGGTTAAATAATGATGTGATTTGAAACAGGTGATTGTAATTATGATTTGGTACAAAAGCAGCATCCAAGAAAGGTCTAGTCCTTTAGGAGCAAAGATGGGCTGAGGATCACCAGTTTGCCAACAAATACATGGGAAAATTATTGAAATGTTTAAAAACAATGTTCCTCAAAGAAAGCTAGTCTTCCTATGAAGACATTTGCTTATTTCACCTTCAACAGAGCATAACATAATTAAAAGATTCAAGGAATGTGGAGGAATTTCAGTGCATAAAGGACAAGGGCGCAAGCCTAAGCTGAACAACCGTGCTCTTCAATCCCTCAGGCGGCACTGCATCAAGAATCGTCATTCATCTATAAGCAATATCACCACATGGGCTCAGGACTACTTTGGCAAACCTTTGACAAGTACCACAATATGTAGTTACATCCACAAATGCCAGTTAAAACTGTACTGTGCCAAAAGGAAGCCCTATGTTAACAGTGTCCAGAAGCGCCGTCGACATCTCTGGGCCCGGAGGCATCTGGGATGGACCATCACACAGTGGAATACAGATAAAAATCATGAGGAACACATTAAATAATGTGCTGTTGTATTGTCTGCAATGAAATACAAGTCAAAGTAAATTTAGAAATCACTACTTTTTTTTATTTGTGTTTTCCATACTGTCCCAACTTTTTCTGATTTGGGGTTGTATATGAAATGAAATTATTTTACTGCCATTTGGCAAACACTAGTGTCTGCGCATTCTGTAATAATGTGCCAATTTTTTTTAATAAAAGGTGTTTCTGCATTAACAATTGTTGAAGAAAGTAAAGTTTAAGTATCTATTTAACTGCACTCTGCAAAGTACTTTTATATTTGTTGTCTTATCCTATGAAGCACTGCTGTTAAAATAAAAATGAAGAATAAAAGCCCCTAAACTAACTTCAAGTTCTTCATGACACATTTGCTTGAATCATTACATTGCAGAAATGTTGACAGTGTTTCGTATGATTTCTGCCCTCAGTGCTTAGTTGGGAAGGTGGACAGTCAGCCATCAGCAAAGATGCCATAGAGGACACCCACTATGCCAAAAACAGTAGTGTCATTGACGAGTGGGACCAGGAGTTTGACAGTGGAAAAGTGAGTTCTCAATGGTGTTAAACAGTGCTTAAGACTTTCTGACTGAAAATGCCATATTACTGCAGGATATTTTAAAATTTTGTATTGTATGCTGCACAGAAGAATGACATCTTATTGTGTCCTATAATGAAATTCTCTTAATTTGACTTTCCACATCCAATATGATGTAAGAAGTACAGTTTAAATCCTGCACTGATCATATATGTGTGTGCGCACTACAGAATACTTGCCAAGTAATACTTATAGCAGCGTTTCCCTTCTATTGAATAGGTAAAGAAAATTAAAAAATACAAAAAAGAGAAGCGAAGGAATGGAAATGTCTTTCAAAAGATCCAGGAGCATCGTAACATGTGGTCTGTCACAGCCCGAGGCAGGCGCAGCAGTCTGGGATATCGACACTGAAAGGTAGAGTCCAAACAACAACCCCAATGTGCTTTGACGATAATCTGTTAGTACTGAGCAGTGATTCTGATTACGGGTGTATGGTTATAGCAATATTAATGCCAATTAGTAGGGCCAGAAGTGAGGACCATATTGTAATTGCTCCTATTATTCTTATTATTATTATTATCATTTATTATTATCCAAAATGAATTTTAGGGGCTAAACACCTTCAAATTCATGAAACTTTGGGGAAGCACCCCTGCACTATGTTCATGTACATGTTCAAAATTTGGTAGGAACTTGTAAAATCCCAATACCTACAAAAAAGACCTAAAACCAGAAAGTCAGCTATTTTTAATTTTCTCTGCCATTTTTGTGCAGATTTTGCCGTTTCCAGGCATTGAACTTGAATGGACTTCTAGGGATTTAATCAGATCAGGGAAATCTGGTCTTGGGAAATTTTAAAGGAGTTAAGAAACTTGAGTTTTTTTTTGAAGGACTTGTCTGTGGTGACCTCCCAAAGTTCAAGTTGTTATAACTCAAACATACAGTGTCTAATCTGCCCCAAACATCATGTTTGACAGGAACCCTGGCCTAAAGACATCTCAATGTCTATAATTAGTTATAGTCATTGCACCACCAGCTGGTAGCAGAAAATGCAGTACCTATAAATTACTTAAATGAATACCTCCTGTATGTATACCTGCTTCAATGCTTATTGTCCACAGATCACTGTTTTTTTTAAAACCACCAGGTGCCAGTGGAACTGGTGCAGGGGCCGATCAATGCTACTTAATATTTGTACTGTTACGCAAGTTAATTTTAATCAGAGACTTAAATTAAGATTAGATTAAGATTAAATTGATAGATTTGGAACAATCCTTTCATTTACAGGAATCTAGTCTTTACCTGTGAATTGGTTCAAAACCATTTTAATCACCAAATGTTCATTGAAGTCCACTTGTGATGTAAGTAAATATTGCTGTTGTGATGTAATATTACAGTAGTGCTTAAACTAATATAAAATTATCCATTATTTTATTTCAGATTTAACATGAACCTGTTGGACGTCTCTGATTCTTCACAAGAACACAAGTCCTCTTGGAAAGCAACAGTACTGTGAAATAAAGCACTGTGGCTGGGGTTATTTATCCAAAATGGCCACCGCTAATAGTGACATTACAATCATAGTAAATGAGGGAGACTGTAACGTTCACCTTGGGTGCTCATTACCATAACATTTCTGATCACCAATGTTTACCAGGGCTTTTATTTAGGCAAGATATGTTAGACTTGAGATGTTGCAGATCGGTTGGCATTGGTGTTATGGCCCACAAAGAGATACCTCATGCTTTGTAAAATCTGGGGAACAATTAAAGCACCCACTTCTTTTAATAACATTGTTCTGACTTAACAAATGTAACTGCATTGTTCTTAATATGAAATTATGCTTTTGTGTTTCAATGTCTCTTCAGATTTCCCCAAAAACATCACCAATTATCAAGTCAAAAAACATGTTATATGCAGCACTGTGCATAAAAGAACAAGGCAATATACTTCATCCATGTAAACTAAAAGAAACTACATGGGCCTTAACAGGAGAGCCAAGAGAGCTGATTTATCTAGTAATTGGAGCAATGAAAATAAAGCAATGTGTTCGATGTAGTGTCACATCCTGTATCTCTTCTCTACTCTCTATGCAACTTCAGCAGTCCCACGGATGATTTCCAAACAGGTTCAGGAAGATTACAAAAGCTGGTCCAATCATCATCTCTGTCTCTTCAAACATCCATGACTTTTAGCAGTACTATTACAAATCAGCAGGTTAAAGTGATGTAGGTTGTTTATTCACAAATGAACTTGGATGAGTAAAACAATGTTGATGCTTTCTTCTTTATAACATTGTACAGTTTACCTTGTGCTCTCTGTGACACCTGGTTCCTTCCACAACCCCCACTCCAGTCATCCTTGCTGTAAAAGACCATCTTTTCCATAAATTCTGTTTTAGAAAAGTTGCCTTTGGTTTTGTTTTTAAAAATGAAAAACATATTGCAAGTTATACTTAAAGATGTTTAAATGCACATTGCTAAATGGAATTAGCCTAATGTATTTAAGGTTTGTTGAATTGTACATGGAAAATGTATTTAACATACATGTGTTTGAAAGACTGCCCTGAATCTCAAGGACCCAAACTAAGTGTGAGAATGTGTCAGACATGTCTATGTTCTGTAGAATGTCTGTGTTCTTTTAGAACTTCACTTGAGAGGCCATGTCTGAAATCTAAAGAACACAATAGTGTCTGTCATATTTTAATTGATGGTTCTGTACCTAATGCCTTTTCTGTCTTTTCTGACAGTCATTCAGTATTGCAAATACATAAATATAGAGATACTGGTGCAATAAAATTGTGAATTTTGTGAGAAACATTTGTCTTTTTAGGTCAAGTAGTCCATTAAGCACACAGTTGGGGGAAACCATGGGACTTTAGTGTTCTTTGTAAGTGCATGTACAATTATTCAAAAGTACAACAACTGGAAGTTTCACAAAGTACTTCAAAAGTTCTTCTTTGTGTTTGTCAAAAGTATCAAGTATCAAATGAACACTTCTTTGTATCTGCATCGGCCCCCACTACAGTGTTAAAGTAAAAACCTATTTTTGTACAAATAACTGTCTACTAAATGGGAAACAAGTGACAGGAAACATGCTCCTATGCAGGTTGAAAACAAAGTACATGCCAATAAATGACCTCATGCACATCTAAATAAACCTCTTGGCTACTCATGGCCCTAGAAAGCATTCTAATATTAAAATACTCTAGGCAGAGGTAGCCTACAATTTTGTCAAACTAGTCTTGAGCTGATTACACCCATATACTCCAGTAATAATCATTAATGACACCTGCTGCAACAACACTGATTGAGGAAACAAACTATTGTCTTTGCTAACAAAACAATTTTATTTCAAACTAAATAAATCATTCAACAGTCTAACAATTACATACCCTAGTCCTCTAAACTTAATCTCACCTAAATTGTGAACAACCATTGTAACATTTTTAATGCATTATTTAAATGACCATAACATTTTCTAAAGAACATGTTAAAAGGTTACTTTAAATGACCCCTTTTTTTTTTTTTTTTTAAAAAAAAAAAAAATTAAAAAAAAAATATTTTTTAAAAAAAAAAAAAAAAAATTTTTTTTTTTTTTTTTTTTTTTTCAAAAAAACCTTTTTTAACAAAAAAGGGCGAAAACCAAAAAATTTACCCCAAAGAGGAAAAGCATGAGAAGTGCTACTGTTTTAACAATCGTTTAGAGAAAACAAAGGCTAGAAAAGGGAGACAAAGCACTCCCTTTCCTAAAAAAAAAAAGCAGAGATTTTTTAAAACAAAGTGCGTTCGACATATTCCAGTCAAGTGATCATGGTAAAAAAAAGATTTTAAATGTTTCTTGAATATTGAGGGACGTGGCTGATCAGGCAGATTTAGGAAGATCTATCCATCAAAGAAGAGCAGCTGTTGTATAGCATCTCTGCTTGGCTACATTAACTGTAAGGTTGAATGATAATTCCTTTTAAGCAATTACAAAGTTTTTAAAATTACAAGCAATTACTTTTATCTAAATACATGTGCTTTCCAGGGGATCAAACAACTTTTGCACTGCTAGCACTACCATCTGAGATGCAGATACTGCAACACAGCTACACATTACTACAACATACAATGACAAGTGGTTTATCACATACAGACAACATAACAAACAACACTATTAGATATAATTGCTCTTCTGGAGGACATTTCTATCTCTGAGCTATTCTGAATGTCGTAACAATAGCCATTTAAATTACATGTAGTTTAAAGATTTCATTCTTATATCAAATCAAATCAAGTTTATTGTCACATCACCTGAGGAGTGTAAAAATCTTGAGTGCAGTTCCAGACAGTGCAATACAGTATGTAAAAACAAACATGTAACAGTAACAAAAAAATATACATATAACGGTATGTAGTATATACAATGACAATATGGACAGAATATACAAAATTACAAATTTACAATATACATTATATACACATGTTGTAGTCTACTTAAAAATATGTACAAATATACATATGTAACAATTTACATTTGAACACACAATATGTGCATTTACATATATGTGTATATGTACGCACACATACATACACACAGTTAATATATTATGTAAAGTGTACATACAAGACCAATGAACAGGAACTCGTAATAAAACCTTGTTATGTGATGTGTGTAGTTAAAGTGCAGTGTATGGAGAAGGCGAGGGGCCAAGACGCGCAACCAGAGAGCACATGGCGAATGTAAACAAAACAGAGGCCATGTGCTTCCACAAGGAACAAGGACCCAGAGCATGAGTTCAGATCCCGACTCCAAGAAACAAGAACCAAGACTAGAAGGAGTCAAGATCCAAACAACATGCTCTGACACAGAACACAGGGGATGTCAGGACCCTGGCAAGATAATCTAGAAAGACTCAGAACAGGAAGCCAGGATCCTGACAGAGAATAGGCAAGTAATAATACGTTGCATTTGATGATAAATCAGGTGCCATCACACTTACTATCTGGGTAGCTGGTTGAGGTGGCCAAATATGGACCGGATTCTGGTAAGAGAATCAGTGATTGGAGAAGAGATTCTGCACAAGGACACATTTATTAATCAGTCTTTGGGTTGTCATCTGCACCAACTGTTATTTGGGTTGGGTGGGTACACATGTCGCCCCGCCCATAACTACTCTCATTGGCTCATAACTACCCTCAATTACCCTTATCTGTGTAGGCTATATAATTGTCTTTTGTTTCATTACAAAATTACAGTTTCTGTATACAGTTAGTTTGTGTGGCATTTGATAATTTAACCTTTAATCCCAAATATAAATCCCAAAGTACCCAACAGTTCTACAACTTTCTAACATCATGAAAAAACATATTTTAGTGTATCATGCTAAATCATGCTAGAATCATGCTGTCATGTTAGCACCATGCTAAGTCATGCTAGCATCATGTCATTTCATGCTAAAACATGCTAGCATCAAGTTAAAACATGTTAGCATCATGTTAAAACATGGTAACATCATTTAAATATTCCCGAGTTTTGCCATGGCAAGCACGACTCACATTTACTTCAGAAAATGTACCTATCTAGTCTTTATATACAATTTTACTCTCTTTAAAAACATCATTCTTCCTTTAAAAAAAGGTACACCTCTCCCAAATCTCCCATCTTTATTATTATATAAAATTCATCCCTCTCATCTCTTTTTGTAAACATCCATTACATTTTCTCTTCAGTTCATTTCTTGTAGAACAATAATGTATTCTTTTTTTACATTTATCTTTTTCAATTTTTCCCAAGTCTAACAGTCCTGTGGCATTAAAAGTAACACAACTTAAAACCATTAAGGAAAATGAAAAAATATCTAAAATCCATCATCTTTTCTCCTCCAAATCTCTTAACACTTTACATTTATTTACAGCTTTTACTAGTCTTTTAGTTTTTTTAGCATTTTATTTTCTAACAGCCTACACATTTGGTGTTATCTTTATCGATCTTCTTCTTATTAGTACTCCTAGTACTAATTAGTATTTCCCCTCTGTCCTTTTCCACATTTTCAGTGCTTTTCTCTCCTTTTGTTTATAGCAAAAAAAAGCCATTTGTTTGCTATGTCCCTTTTCTTCTTGTCCAGAAATTTTTTAAACTGTCAGTTATTTCATTTTTAATCCACTCTGAGTATCTTGTGTTTGTTCCTCACCACTTTCTTTATCTTTCTCACATTCTCTCTCCTCTCCATTGTTTGTTTCTTATTCTGTTTTGTTTTGTTGCAGGTTCTCTGCCTCTTGCTCCTCTTCATTTTCCTTTCTCTTTGTTGTTTCGTTGATGCATTTGGCCGTTCACCTGTTCACTTCCACCTCCTTCCTCTTCTTCCATCCAACACTCGCATTTATTTAAAACTTCTTGGCACTCTGGGCACTTAATGGCATTACAGTCTCGTGCAAAATGTCCCGTCTCTTCACACTTATAGAATTTAAAATCGGGGCAATCTTTCATCAGATGTTCCTGGCTCATGCACAGATGAAAAGGTTTTCACCTGGTGACTGTGCATCACCCTGAAAAATTTTCAGGTTTTGTGCTATATAGAAGACCAATTCTCTGGGAAACCAAACAATTTTTTTTTCCTTTTAATGATGTCCTCTACTTTTCCATTCTTCACTTCGTCCACATTTACAATTACAGTTGCCTCTTTCATCTGTCCTCTTCTCTCTATCTCTTTCATTTGTAGCTCATTGTCCGTATTCCAGTCTCTGTTGTTCCTAGTCTCCACTAGGAGACTGTTTTCCAATTTTAAATGAAATAAGCAGAAACGAGAAAACAAGATTTTGCCTCGATTTTCGTTTTTTGGTTCACGGGTACAAGACGGATAAACCATTTCAAAATTAATTCACATGTGGGCGGTCATGAAATGCCTCTTTCTGCTGATTGGTCGTTGCTGATTAGTGTTAGATCACGAATGAAGAGACAAGGAATCCAGGGTGGAGATGAGGTTTTTATTTAAGACACTTACTTCAAGTGACAGCTTAGAAATAGACTTGAGTACACAGAAATCACAATTCTCTGCCTGCATGCATTTGGCATACTTCCCAGTTCCTGAGGGCACCATGTCTGGTTTATCATTTCTTAACAGAAACATAGGAGGTAGTTAAGCCTTGCATAAAGCTTTGATTATATGTTACACAGCATGAAAAGAATGGAAATGTATATGTCCCCACATTCTACTCTTTAAACATATCAAATATTTGATTAAATACACTGGTTAAATGCAAGCAAATTTCATAATCATTATTAAAACATTCTTTGAAAAGTTTGGATGTCACCAAGCCATACTCTTCCTTTCTACTCTTCCCTTCAAAGAGCAGCTCTTCTCTGTCATACCGTATACCAACGTCAGTTGAGGAGTGTAAAGTTAATTGTTTTGTATTGGCAAAACAATGACACTGTTATTGTGATGTAATGTACAGAGTGTAAACAGAATGCTTCAAATATATATTTCCATGTCCAGTTACCATGCAGAGATCTCAGCTTTACGTCCGTTACTTTGGTCATCTGCTGCTGAATACTGGAGACAATGCATAGTCCAAAAAGACAAAAGAGGAGCAACATAACCAATACAGGACAAACATTGAGATCAAACTACCCCATCCTCCAAGGAGGCCAACAAATAACCCTAAGAGGGTCCATTCCTTGCCTGTATTGTTATACAGCTCTCTCTGCAGATTATGTAACTTTGTCATAAAATTTATTTTGTAAAATTTCCATCTGGGCCAGTTTCCATGGGGATGTAGGTACAGCAAGTATTACTGACCATTGTACAGACACCTCCCTTATCAGCAAGTAAATAATCCAAAACCATTCGATTTTGGAGAGTCATTCTGTTGGTAGCATCTAATTGTCTTCACAATGCTTGTAAAGCCTTGTGAATAATTAGTTATTCTTTGTTGATTGTAATGTAGATAAATAATTTTTGTTTGGTGTAATCCATACTAAGATAGACTCAAACCCACTTGCAATTTCATTTCCTGTGTCCTTTCATGGTGCTATTTTTAGCATTATTAACCAACCTGACAACAGAAATATCTTCCTTTAAAGTCACTCTTGCACATCCTTTTCGATCAATCGGGACAGTAATGTCTTACTACCACAGACCCAGTAAAAGCTGGACACTGCTCTATCTTGCCACCTACGAAAATCAGGGACTTTGTTAACAGACATTCCCATAGATATGGAGTTTGCCCCTCTATCATAAATCGTAAGACACCCAGTAGTATTCCCATAGTCAGTTATTTCCTTTCCCAGGAAACTAATAACATCCTCTTCATACTTCAGATCACTTTTTCATTTCATTCAAGATCAATCACCCCACATGCCACAAACCCACACCTCCGTTAATGTCATTCAGGTGTAACCTTCGCTCTCTCCAGAGTCCCTCGCCCATGCAGTCTCATCCTCTCTTCCCGACGCTTCACAATTCTCATCCTTGGATGTGACCACGGCCACAAACACTCAACACTAACATCCTGTCTAGACATCATCTGTCCTCTCTCCTCCAGGCAAGCTCACGCTACTCCCTCCAATCCATGGCTGCCTGAAGTCCTGCGTGAACACAGGACAGATCTCAGGGCGACCGAGAGAAAATGGTGCAAAACTCAGTAAGTATGTGGCCCTACTGTACTCCTTCTTCACCAAGATCCACTCTGCTAAGACTGCATATTACACCACAGAGGTTGGCTCATCTGATGCTCTGTCCTCCTCTACCTCCTCCTACACCCTCCTTATCAGCAGATAACTTTGCAGACTTTGATAGATTTTGGTAGGCTTTCTCACAAACAAAATATCCATAAGCAGCCAGTTCACACCACCACCAACTCCCACACCTGACCAACCCACACACGGCGCTACTGACCTCTTTTTTTAGGCTCACCTCTGAAGCAGAGGTGTCCAAACTTCTATCCTGTCACCCCAATACCTGCCCACTTGACCCAATCCCCTCCCATCTCATACAGGCCATATCAAGCTCACTCATACCATCACTCACACACATCATCAACTCATCCCTTCTTACTGGCACTTTTCCCTCTGCATTTAAGCAAGCCCTGGTTACTCCACTGATAAAAAAGCCCACACTCGACACTTCCATTACCAACATTATAGACCTGTATCATTCCTCCCATTGAACGGGCTGTTCAAAACACTTGAACGGGCTGTTCTCAACCAGCCAACATCTTTCCTCTTACAGAATAACCGTCTTGACGACATGCAGTCTGGCTTCAAGAACAACCACTCCACCGAGACTGTCCTGCTATCCGTCACCGAAGCCTTGAGGACATCTAAAGCGGAGTCCATATTCTCTGTACTATTGCTACTTGATCTGTCTGCAGCCTTTGACACGGTCAACCACCAAATCCTCCTTAACACCCTGTCCTCGCTGGGGATACATGGATCTGCACTCCAGTAGTTTCAGTCCTACCTCTCCGATCTCTAGTCCTTGCATACAAAACCACTACTGGCTTTGCACCAACCTACCTTCAACTCATTTACATCTACACCCCTTTCAGATCCCTATGGTCAGCGAAAGAATGCCGCCTGGTAATACCTTCTTCAAAGGACACGGTATCACTTGCTCGCAGGTTAATCTTCACTATCCCTTCCTCCTTCCAATAATCTCCCAAACTCTGTTCAGTCTGCTACATCTCTCACTAAATTCAAAGAACAGCTAAAAATCTGCCTCTGCCTCTGACACAGGTATGAAAGAAAAAAACTACTAACCTGAACTACCTACTTTCTGTAAAAATTATAACTATGTACGACTGATGTTATTGCCTTCCTACAATTTACTGCTTCGTTGTTTTCCTCACTGTGTAAGTCGCTTTGGATAAAAGCGTCTGCTAAATGCCTAAATGTAAATGTAACATTTAATCTTGTTCACTACTTCCAACCATATAACATCAGCTGCGTTTGGAGGTATCTCATCATCTCAAGCATACAAAAATCGATCAGTACATTCTTTTAAAGGATCATTAAATGCATTAAATTCAGTCAAAGACATATACTTAAGGCTCTGTACGCTTGTATACTCCCTTGGCAAAGGACCTACTAGTTTAAATGTTTCCTATACCTTTTGGTAATGTATAGGGACTATTAATCAATGTTTTAGAACTGGAAGTTTCTGACATATAATACAATCTCCTAAAAGGGCAGTTGTCACTGTGTAATTTATGTATTGCCACCAGGAATTTCCACTTCCTGTTATCAGTCATAATGGATCGTTAACTAGAGAGAACTGAGTCCTCCCCAGGACATTTAGTAGTGCCAAATATTGTGATGATAAACAACATTCTGTACTAGTTGAATTAAACTCAACATGTATGAACTGGCCACATGAGAGATAAAATCAGAATCACAGACACTACTAATTATATCAATAACATGTAATGGAATGTCTTTTGGTCGATACTGTTGTTTCTTTCCAGATCAACATTGATCCTACATAAAATAAACAAAGTGAAAATGGCACACAGGAATTAATGTTCTGTACAAATAACTTCCCCTTTGCTAAATTGTATGGTTAGGTTAGAGACTGGATAAACTACAATGTCTCGAGATCAGCAGGTCACACATGAATGGTCTCCATGGCAGAAAGCAGTACTTTGATGCTCATGTCGCTAGTCGATGGCTGTCAGCTTTACTGAGATGTTTAAACACAGTTGGCATGTGCTCAGGTTTTGTACAACAGGAAAAACATAAAACAGGAAAGCAGTGTGCAACAGAAAGTTGATAAGGTCAGCTGACGTCTCTCCCTTTCACTTATCAGCCTTTAAACTGTGAAGTGTCAGCGAGCAAGCTAATGGGGGCAGTAAGTGAGTAGATTTCTTCACCCGAAGGATTGGCCTCTCCCTCCCTAAAAGAGAAAGTTCTTTCCCTGAGCTCTTATGCCACCATGTCTGCACCAACACTTGACACAGCACGACAATGTGAGGCGTGTGTCAGGGTCCTGGCTTCATGTTTTGAGTTTGAGTTTTTTTGAGAGTTTCTCTTGGATTCTCTTGCCAGGATCCTGACAGAACTGCACAACCTCATCTAAGGGTTTCTTTTTCATGGTTTCTGTGAAAACTTTCAAAATTTCATCAACTGTCCAAGCTTCCCCATAATTGTTCCCCATTTCAAACCTATTTAAAAGCTTCTCTTCATGTTTCTGAATGTTCTGAGTAAACAGAAGTTTAAGTTCAGGTGGAGTTTATTATCATTTCAACCATGTACAAGTACATAGTGAAAGAAATAATGTTTCTCCAGGATCTAGGTTCTACATAAGCACAGAACAACACAGAACTACAAGGCTACATAATTTATACATAATTTATACATAAAGTGCACAAGTGCAAACATGCAGACAAGCACAAGACAGTACATGACTTCTGGGGCAAACAACGGACATAGTATGTCCCAGTGCAGCACTGACCAAAGTGTTAACATAAGTGTAAAACATACGACTATGTGCAGTATAAGTATTTAGCAGCCAAAAGTATTAAACAGCAGCAAAAAATATTTAATGAAAACCGCAGGGTGGAGAATAAACAGATGTTTGTGTGTAGGGGTTTTTTTCCTACAGATCCAGTTCTATGTATGAGTCTGATAGCATGGGGGAAGAAACTATTGCATAGCCTGGTTGTGAGGGCCCGAATGCTTCGGTACCATTTACCAGACGGCAGGAGGGTAAAGAGTGTGTGAGAGGGGTGTGTGGGGTCATCCACAATGCTGGTGGCTTTCCGGATGCAGCGTGAGGTGTAGATGTCTGTGATGGAGGGAAGAGAGACCCTGCTGATCTTCTCAGCTGTTCTCACTATCCACTGAAGGGTCTTGCAGTGCAATTCCCAAACCAGGCAGTGATGCAGCTGCACAGGATGCTCTCGATAGTCCCTCTGTAGAACGTGGTAAGGATGGGGGGTGGGAGATGTGCTTTCCTCTGTCTTCTCAGTAAGAACAGGCGCTGTTGGGCTTTCTTTTTCTATCGAACTTGTGTTGCGCGACCAGATGAGGTTCTCCACACGGTGAACACCAAGAAACTTGGTGCTCTTGACGATCTCCATGGAGGAGCCGCCGGGGTTTAGCGGAGAGTGGTCATTCTGTGCTCTTCTGAAGTCAACAACCATCTCTTTAGTTGTTTAGTCTCTTAGAAATCACAACTACATATATCTCTCTGCATGCTCAAGCATTTGGCATACTTCCCAGTTCCCAGGTGCACCATGTCTTGTATATCATTTCTTAACAGAAACATAGGAGGTAGTTCAGCCTTGCATAAAGCTGTGATTATATGTTACACAGCATGAAAAGAATGGAAATGTATATGTCCCCACAGTAGCCTAACTGTTGTAGCCTACTTTGTTGTAATTTACATGCATATTTCTGAAATGATGGACAGTAGCCAATTTCCAACACAGCGAGTGGGAGCAGAAAGAGGAAAAATTCAAAATGGGTCTTTATTATGACAATTTGCAATAGGTCTACAATTAAAATGTGTATTAGCCTATACCTACAGTTATATGCATAACTATGTTGGTATAATAAACTATCCCACATCTACTTTACTTTTTTTTTGAGTATTTTGTGCGACTTTAGGATTCTTTTTTTGTTGTGTTAAAAAAATTACAGGTAACCTTTTTTTGGGCTTACCTAAAATATTGTTAGGAAAACCTGACAAGCAACTTCTTTTCTTTATATTTATGGTTGCTGTTTTTTTTCCAATATACTGTTGCCACTGTCTGCTCGCAGCTAATAGCTAATCAGTGCAATAATAAATGTGTACAGTTATTTGTCATTTTGCCTACACATACCAGTGGCGGCCGGTCAATAAGGGCCGCAGGGGTGCTAGAGTTTCCCAAAGAAGAAAGCTACTTTAATGTTAAAAATTAGTTAAATATACATCGCTTATTAATAACGAAATAAAATAATTTAGTCGTACTATTCCACTGTTAGTCACTGTTATTTTTAGTCAAAAAATAAAAACTGTACTTTGTTCATACGTGTGTACGGGGCCCCGGACTATGGAGCCAGATCACTACACAACCATTAATCATACAAAATATAATTAATAAATGCACAGCATGATTCACATGTACAAAAATCAGATTCATAAATTTAAAATACGATTCGTAAATTCAAAATACAATTCATAATTTACAAATCGTCACACGTGCATGGATTGCTTTGAATTTGTGTGTGGATTTTTGAGAGCTTCCTGGCCGGTTGAGATTCACACATCTTTTTTTTGGGCAATGTCCTCATTAGCCAATCACATTGAGCTTTTGATTCACCAATCATAACACTGACCCTCTGACTGGCGTATTTCAGATTGTCCTTTGCTACCTGAACCCTCCCACTTTTGATTTTAGTGAATCAATATTGTTTTTATATTTTTGTTCTCATGTGATTGGACTGTTCTTAATGAGTCTCATTCCAGCTCACTAGCTCAGCTTGTCATTTGACTGACAGGTACTGATCAAAGCGAAATATCTTGAAATCAAACAAAATTCAGTTTTATCTTTGCAACAATACCCCTTTAAAAGGCATTCGGATGAAGAAAAAAAGAGAGATAAAGGAGCTTGGACCAGATCGACCCAAGCAGCAAATTCAGCAGCAGTCAGGTGATCGCGGTTGAGCCTACACTCTGTGCTTTTCCACCACTTTTTATGGAAAACAGAGTTGGCTAGCTAGATGCAATGTGTGCCATGACTTTTTTTGTTTTCCCTGTTTGCTGTTTCAAAGTCTTGCACTGAAACACTGTGGACAACAACGAGGGTTTGCGACTTAAAACATCTCTCTGAAAATTTGCAAGCCAGAAAGAAAGGAGAGCAAATAGTGTTACTGGACAGTGATTAGGCAACTTCACAGTGTGTGTGTGTGTGTATGTGTGTTTTGAACCATTATCATGATTACTTAACTCATACTGATAATACTACAATAAAACTGATACTGATAATAAAACTACTACTGATAGTAAACCCACATTGAACTCAAATTCACTGATTCATGGTACATTTATTGCATTCTTTAACAGTTGACTTTAACATTAACATTTTCAATATTTTATCTAGCAGTAATGATGCATAATCACCTGATAAATGGCTATTTACAGTCCTGTATTACTAACAGTTTAATTTTTCAGTTTGTTTACTCCCCCTCCAAAATTCTTTTTAGCACCAGCCAGTGTGACATACACTGTTAGACATTTTAAAGTTTTTTTATGCACAGCAACTGGTAGCCAGTGAAGGGCAATGAGAAGAGGTGTGACATAGGCCCTTTTAGGTATCTTGAAGACCGAGCTGCTGCATTTTGAATTAATTGTAGTGGTTTGAAGGCCAGCCAACAAAGCATTGCAGTAGTCCAGCCTTGAAATGACAGGGGCCTGGGTTGCATGTTCAGTGAGGTAAGGCCGGATACACTGAGAGAATAAATGCAGTTCAAAAGCTGCTTGAGTTTAAAGTGCACTGTTATGAGAAGAGTGTGTCCCACATCAGGGGTTACTCTATCTGGCTTGCATATAGATGCAAATGTAATTTTACATTTATATTGTGTTTCTAGGCTACCTTCATATAGAATGTGCTTAAGTTTACCAGTGTTTATTCACACTTTAGTGTACCTCGAGCAACTATTCCTTTAAGATGGTTCTTTCTTCAAAAACATTGATGCATAAATTTATAATCTAGCAGTTTATTAGCACATTCATTTTTCTGTCAATGTTTTGTCAACATAAATTTTTATTACAGCGTTTAAGTTAAACATTTTTTAAAGTTTTTAGTTCAAATGCTGGGTTGCTGTTAATTTCAGAAAACCACTAGCCACAGTGGTTGGTGAACAAAAAAGTTAATGTCAAGCCCTGGATTTAAATTAAATAAATTTAAAAATTTTTTAATATAAATTTAAGCATAGAAAATGGTCATATACAGTATGAAAGATGAAATATCTTTTTCTTTTGAATTTTGCTATAGAAAAGTGTATTGTTTACATGAAAGATAAAAGTGAATACTAGAGAACAGACCTCTGGGATGTTAGTTAGAAATTTTAAATTTACCATCATTTTAAGTTGTTTTACTTTCATGCTTCTATGCTGCTATAAGAAACACAGCTGAAGTTTCTCCAGGTACCTGAGGTTTTACGTTAAAATACAGCAAGTCAATATAAGTACATAAACTCAAGCGTACTAAAGTCTGTTTTTAAGTACAGAGAATGAGACAGAGGCAGAGGTTGGACTGAGGCAGACACACAAAAAGTGTCCTGGTCAAATGCTGAAATTACAGCTGTAATGAGACATTTTAAAATACATATAACCAAAGGAAAACTAGCCACACTGACTGAATGCCAGCAATTCAAAACTGCTGAGGATCCTGTATTGGCAAAGCGCACTGCACAAAATATAAGAGCTTTTGTAAGAAATTGAAGAATTCGTTTGAAAAGGAAAACACAAAATAATTAATACACTTATGTTTTGTTTGCTCACAATGTTTTTTGTTTACTTACCTTTGGCAGCTTCTAGAATTGTTAATAAATACTGATAAATACTGTGGCAACGTGTCAAACTTTAAAACCCCATTTAGGTGTATTTAACACACTTAACATGCTTGAAATGGCACAAATTTTGGCACACACATCATACTGGTTGGGAGGGGAAAAAATTTTAATGTGGTTGGGGGGCCTGTAGGGTTATGGGGTGAGTTTTTGCGGTTTTTTTTCAAAAGCTTGGACATGGACGAGGTTGGGAGGGCACTGAATCTTTAAATACTCCTCCTAGGGGACTTAGGGGATTGTCATTTACAACATACTTACTTAAAATAGATTTTGAAATAGTCCTCAATTATTTTGTGAGTGAAATTCATGTGACAACTATGCATCATTTTCTAAACAGCACCAGGTGGCAATAGTGCTGTAGTGCTTGGACCATCATCACGGTTGCAGCTATATTTTTATTTTGGTTTGTCATTGTCATGTCAAAATTAAGGTTTTTGTTTGGACATGGTTCTCCAATACTGGAGTACCATGAATTATGCCATGCAATGCCAAAAGAAATGTGTTCTACATGCACATTGGTGATGACATAAGATGAACGCCATCACAAGTCATGTGAGTGTGAAACCAGACCAATGCTGTGGGGGTAGTGTGGGTGGGAACAATCACATTTGGAATCTCAAGCAAATGTGTCCAGTGTGAATGCCCCCTAAGTTGTTCAGAATTAGGAGACTATACGAGTAATGAAGCACTGAATCATATAAAATTATTTACACATGTAACAAATGTGACGGTAGTACTTACACCTCTGGGACCAACAGTTAAACAGGTCCACTGAGTATCCTTGTCCAATAGCTGCTGATCATTGATTGGCTGATGGCAGGTATGTTTTTTAACTTCAACAACTGCCCTCATAAACACTTGTGGGAGCTCGGACAAATGAACAAGTTTGTTAACCAATGTTTCCATATTTACAGACAAATTCATGTTTTGTTCTGTTATAGCCTTGCTAAGTGGCCAAGCTCCACTTTGTTAAGCATGTTACCTCAAACTGAGCCTACAGCTGAGTGTGTCAAGTTCCGTGAATATGTCTTATTCAGTTCAAGTGTTAGCCATATAAGTGTCCACATCTTCTTGAATCACAAACCCCACTTACAAATTTAAAGAACACAGACCATTGCAATGATTTCTCTAAATCTATAGCTGTAGTTTGGTGAGATTAAGGATGCTTTTAAACTGCAGCATCTGGTGTAGACCATGGCCAGTTTTCTTTATCTGGTTGCTGTGAAAGCCATTTTCTGAACTCAGTTTTGCACCAGTGAACTGCATCTCTTTCCAGTATAGTGAATCTGCTTCGAAATGTGTGTTCTGGGATACCAAGGATCAATTAAAAGCAATCCATCCTAAATAAAATATTTTTATTTTTGGTCACACTTATTATATTGGATAATACTTACCTCAACTGATCATGTTGCTATGTACCTAGCAACAGTGGTAAACAGGTAACTCAAAGTGGTACTAATGTTAATAACACAAACAGAGCCAATAAAACAATGAAACAAGACCAATTGGTAGAACAAGGTCAGTGAACAATGGGGTCAGACTAAGTTTATATAATATGGCAAAGCAGGATGCAAGATCTACAAACATGAAGTCAGTTTCTTTAACGCCCTTATTGAACATTACAATTCAATAATTACAATACAGTGTACATTTTCACTTCATTTTAGAAGAACACAATTGACGAACAACTGTGTGAAAAAAGGCAGAATGAAGCATTTTATACAGATCTCTGATACTGTGGCCATATATAGACTGCAGTTAAAGATCAGTTATTTACAGGTGTTAAATAAATGCCAACCGTATTCGACAACTCATTTTACTCCCAGAAATTCAGATGACAAACATTTTCAATATATACATGTTTACAAAACCAAACCACTATTCAATGTGATGAAACCACTCTTTTGAACACTAACAGCTCATCTGAAATGCATGGCTCTCTTCAAGGAGTGGTACTAAAAAAAAACAATTTCACTTTATTATTTTTTCATAATTTCAAACATAAGCCCTGTTAGCTCAAGGTGACCAAAAGAGAGCATGTTGTTTAAAAGAAGCAGCTTTAAATACGACAGCATGATGGCACTTCAAATTGCCAGGTGATGAAGTTTCTATAGTTATTATCTGGGTCCGCAATTCATTGTTCTATTACGTGTGCCAATAGTCAGTAGATCTGCAAAACGAACTGGCATGCCAGGTAAGTGAAAAATATCCCTTACCTGGCATGAAATAATTTTTAAAATTTAAACTGTGATGTGGTTCATTATTGTTTTAGATTATTTAGTTGCTATGTATCTGTTTTCCTTTATTTTTAACTAACAGTAAAGGTCATTGCATCATTTACATGTTTTTTAGCAGATGCATGTCTTTGACAGGCTATAAATCTTGTGCTGTTGAAATCATAAATTGTTGCAATTCCTTATTACATTACTGGCCAGTAACAGTTTCGAGTATTTTTACTAAAAAAAGAACACTATGTAATATTTTACCAGCAGTTAGCTAACCTGAAATCACTACAGCTATTCACTGGATCAGAGATTTGTCCCGTTACCATCCTCCTGTCATGAATGTCAAATTACTCTGACACACACACAGAGTAGAATTCCTTTGTTTCAGTCCCAATGCAGTACTGGTGGCCATTGGCATTGTCCCAAGTTGTAAGTACTCCTGTTACATGTTTCCTTAATCCCACTTCCTCTACCAGAGTTGTCTTCCTGTGTATGTGGGAGGGGCAGACGGAACCTGTAACAATGTTATCAAATTATATATGCAGTCCTTTGATAGAATCCATGATGCCATATGTATGAACAAGATGCTTAGGAACTTATAGAGAAAGGTAAGCCCAAAACATTAAAGATCCAGCAGTGTTTAAATGTGGGTATGGGGTACTTTTTCCATCTTGTGTATTTGCTGCTAAAAGCTTTTATTAGTTTAATCTGATCACAGGAATCTGCCTCTTTGAAATTGTAGTATCTGTCAGATGAATATGCTGGAGTTTTTTATATGATTAACAGCATATTTTTTCCTTGAAACCTTTTTTAACAATGTGGTGATGTACACACGTGGACAAAATTGTTGGTACCCTTCCATTTAAGAAAGAAAAACTCACAATGATCACTGAAATAACTTAAAACTGACAAAATATTAATAATTTACTTAAAATGAATAAAAATCAGACATGCTAAAGCATGTTAAATGTATACAAGGTTATAAGACCATCTCCAAGCAGCTTCATGTTCCTGTGACTAAAGTACATATTATTCAGACGTTTAAGGTCCATGGGACTGTAGCCAACCTCCCTGGATGTGGCTGCAAAAAGAAAATTGATGACAAATTGAAGAGATGGACAATACGAATGGTAACCAAAGAGCTCAGAACAACTTCCAAAGGGATTAGAGGTGAACTCCAAGGTCAAGGTTGTCAAGAACACGGTAACTACTGTGAAATATGGACAAGGTTTGGTTATGTTCTGGGGCTGCTTTGCTGCATCTGGTACAGGGTGTGTTGACTCTGTGCAGGGTACATTGAAATCTCAAGTCTATTGCTTTGATTGTGGAAATTGGAATTTTAATGTTTTAGTAATTTTCTTATAATCATTTTCTTATAATCATTTTCTACAGTTGTGTGCTGAACAACTGTATTCATTAATTTTAATCATTGTGATGTATGATTAAGGGAATTTGGCCTTTGTGTTGTCTCTAAATTTATAGTCCTGTGAAACAAAGTGTCACAATCTAAAAACAATAGTGATCTGATCTGCTTTAAAGCTTGTATTGACAAAACATCCCACAGTGAAGCACTGTACTGGACCTAGAGGTCTTCTCACGTCCTAAAATCCATACCCGACCCGATTCACTTCTTACCCGAACCCAATGTGCAAAAATTATTTTTTAAAAGAAAAACCTGACCCGAGACAAACCCGATGAAATTGGACCCGAGTCTGACCCGAATGTAAACGGCATTGACGTGTGCACAGCCTGCAGCCCTGCAGTCAGGATAAAATCCCACTGTTCTGCTGACTGAATTGGCTGCTGCTGCATTACTTTCATGTGTTTATTTACTTATTATTACTTTATATTTTTGTCTGTCTGATGGATACAAGTTATTTCTGAGTTTGGCTAAAGAAGGAAGGTAACTCAGTCAGTCGCGTCAAAAGTTGGCCACCACTTCTCCTCGCTGAAGCAAAAATTGTCTGTTTTTGTTGTGAAATCGATTGGTTCGTCTGCTTTGTTTTTTGTGAACATTTCCATCTCACTTATCAATCTCTGGACTGGATTTATAATCAAGGTTTTCACCTCTTTTTGAACTCACCACATGCATTACACCCCTGTGAGCCCTCTGCCTGGACTGACAGTGTGCTTGTACCACTTAACTGTGTCGGTGAGTAAATCTCCACTTTCTCATTGATTCGTCATGCTCAGTATTGTCTATTGTTTGTCTGAGGCTTGGCTAACGTGGTACTACGCGGCCATACTTCACAGCACTCACGCGCCCTTGACCTGGATCTAACTCTGTGTGTTCATCCTGGGTACTGCCGATGGGTGGGTTTCCACCTTCTCACCACACTGTGTCCTGTCTGTGTAACACTGTCTGGACTGTGTAAAACTCTTAGAATTGCTCGCCGGCACCTATATTTATTGCTCTCGAGAACGACTCCTGAACATTAACTGCTGTTCACCTGCTATTATCCCTTCTGTCTGGTCTCACAGATTACGCACATGGAAGTTGTCCTTTACATATACATTGCAGAGTTTGTTTATTATCTCTAAAGCCACTAGAAAAGACCAGAGATGACTCTGTGCTTAACAAGGGTGTGCAGCAATGTGGTAATTTTCCCCTATTCAACACTCAGTCTTTAACTGGGAAAGGAACGTTTCTCTGGGACTTCATCACTCACAATAACTGTGATATATTTGGTTTGCTCTACTGGTATCGACATTACTGCCTTAAAAGGCTCTGACATGGGTATTTCTGATCATAAACTGATTGAATTGTCTCATAATTTTTACTTGTTTTCTTGTAAGTTTTACATGTTAAATCCTTGATTGATTATCGTGCATGGAAGCTGGTTGATCCTCTGTCATTTTCTGCTGCACTCAGTGATTCCCCCCTCTCTAACTGCTGCAGTCTTTCCAGTGCTGAAGACATTCTTAATGTGTATGATGAAAGTATCTCTATTATTTTGAATAATTTTGCCCCCTTACAATTTAGACAGGTCTCATCCTCACGCACTTCTCCTTGGTTCAACACTGAGCCTAGGGCAATGAAAACCAAGGGCCGCCAGCTAGAAAGGGTTTATATGACAACTGGCCTTAACGTTCATTCCTTGGCATATACTGAGCACATTAAGCAGTACAGGATAAAGCACAATCAGCCTTCTTGATAAAGCACAATCATCTTATTTTTCTACTTTTATTACTGTCCAAAGTAAAGCGTAAAACATCTTATACCTGTCAACACCCTACCTCTGTTCCCACTAGCGAACCTCTTTCTTTATGCCATGCTCAGAGCTTCTCTAGTTTTGACTCTACTGTTCCCTCAGTGGTTGATGAGATAATCAGGCTGTCTAATTCTTCTACTAGTCTTATTGATCCTGCACTTACCTCTTTACTGAAGAATTGTTTGCCTGTTTTGTCACTTCCCATCACTTATTTCATTAATACATCAATGTCATCTGGAACTGTACTATCTAAGCTTAAGATTGCTGCTGTCACCCCGGTTCTTAAAAAGCATGGTCTTGATCCTTCTTCTGTAAGTAGCTATAGGCCCATTTCAAACTTATATTTTATCTCTAAGATATTAGAAAAAGTTGTTGCCCCCAAGTTACAGGCCTTCTTAACAGCACACAATCTCTACGAGTAATTTCAGTCTGGCTTTTGTCCTTTACACACAGCACTGAAACAGCTTTGGTTAAGGTTCTTAACAATCTTCTCTTAGCCACAGACTCTGGTGCTCTTAGCACTCTCCTTCTGTTATATCTCAGCTTTTGACACTGTTTGTCATGAGATACTCCTCTCACGGCTTTCAGAAATTGGTATTACTGGTGCAGCCTTTGAATGGTTTTCCTCCTATTTGACAGGGAGGCAACAATTTGTCATATACCAATCGGGGTTCTGTTTTGGGCCTGCTGCTCTTCACTATTTAAATGCTACCAATTAGACAAATAATACAACGGTATGGGTTTAACTTCCACTGTTATGCAGATGATATTCAGATTTATTTTATAATATACTAAGTAATAAAATATACTATTTTATTATATAATTTGAAAAACAGCAAAATAAAGAATACATTCAATCAACAATACAGGATATGAGATCACACATAAGCATGTTAAAACTGGGGTTGAAGCATTTGTCAATGGGAAGAAAACATCACATCAAAACACTATTCACAGGTAAAATGTAACTTATCCAGATAGTCCGTAATGATGAATTCCTTGCTGCTGTAAACCAGTGAATTAAAGTCTTGGAGTGATGTGAACTGTGTCATAGCATACAATCTTACATTTCTCAAACCACAAGATCACACAAAGATTGGAAGTAAGATGTCCTGATGTTAAATAGCCTTTTTTGAATAATGCTCCTTGGTATTGTTTACAAGGACTAAAGAGTCTTTCTACAAATAAGCAAACAAAATTGACATAAGACCATATGTAAATAAACACACAAAAAATAGTCAGGGCTCCTAAGAGTGGCATGCAGACACCATCAACCATGCTATAGCACCAAACCAGTTTAACTTCTATCACGACCCTACTGATATACTAAAGCAGTCAGCACAACACTCCCCCTAGTGTCAGGTAGTAGGTGTACATGTGACAGGACAAGTCTGTTAAATACCCCCCTCAGAAGAAGGTTGACTATAACCATAACATGGCTCAGATTTTGTACATGTACAGTTTCCACAACATTATTATCATCAATGTACTTCAGAGTACAATTAACAAGCAAGGCATGCCCCATCTGGTGAAAATCTCCTAAAAGTAGCATCCAAGCTATTTGCAGCATCTTGGCTTTACGCAATGGAAACATTTCTACCCATTTAGAGCAATAGTCAACAACCACAAGGAAGTATTCATTTGGTAAATTCCTTGCAATACTTCCACACATCATTTCTCACATTCGGCCAATATGCTATGTCAGGATCAGCACTGTCCTTGGACTGGGCCTCTTGAATCAGTTCTTGTAATTCTGGGTCTTTTTGTTGATCTGTGGTAATTTGTGCTAGATCCACTTGCATGTTGCTTGGTAGCACATTGGATGTTTTGATTACTGCAATAATTTCCTGAGGAGTATGGTTGTTATGCACTCTGGACAAGATGTCAGGCACCACATTGCATTGACCTTTAAGATATTTTATTGTAAAGTGAAACTCTTGTAATCTTAATGTCCAACGGGTGAGACGTGATGATGACTTTGGGTGTTGGAACACCCATGTCAGTGCTACATGGTCTGTAGTAACTGTAATTGAACGCCCCTCCAAATATAGCCTCCACTTTCCCACAACCCAAATTACAGCTAAACACTTCTTTTCAGAAACAGAGTAGGCTTTCTCTGCTCTTCGTAGTAAACATGAAGCATAGGCAATGACCTTTTCTTGACTTGTCGTTTCCTGAGTGACTAACGCACCTAATCCAGCCTCTCTAGCGTCTGTTTGTACTGTGAAAGGTTTGCTAAAGGGGGTTTCAACATTAGTGCTTGGGTTAAATCCTATTTTATTGTGTTGAATGCATGTTGGCATTGTTCTGACCATAACCAAGTAGATTTGTTTTGTTTCAGTGCATGCAGCTTTTTCAGAGAAATGTGGAATATAGCAGTGATACTAACCAACAAGCCCTAGAAAGCATTGCATGTCCTTGGGTGACTGAGGGTTTGAAAAAGTGACTACATCCACTTTTGCTGGATCTGTTTTTATTCCACTGCTTGACACAATGTGACCTAAGAAGGTGAGAGTCTGTTGCATAAAGTTACACTTGCTCAGGTTAAGGGGTTAAACTGGCTTTATGGAGACAATAGAAAACTTGCTGTAGATGGTAGAGATGTTCTTCCTCATTCTTGAAGAACACCACAACATCATCAATGTAGACAAAACAGCACTTGCCTTTGAGTTCCTCTTAGAGCCTGTTCCATTAGTCTCTGAAACATTGCAGCAGCAGTTTTGAGCCCAAACGGAAGATGACAAAAATTTATATAGCCCAACGAAAGCAGTTATTAATTATTAACGTAATTTCCACTTGCCAGTATTCACTTTTCAGGTCAGGTATACTAATTATTGTGGCACCATGCAAGGATTCAAGAATATCTTGGATTTGTGGCATAGGGAAGGCATTAAGTTTTAACATTCAAACCATATAGTCCACACACAGTCTTGAACTACCAACCTTTTTTTGGCACTACTACTACAACAGGTGCTGCCCACGGAGAAGCTGACGGCCTGTCAATCTTCTTGTTCAACAGATTATTGATTTCAGATTCGATAAACTGCTGCTTGTCTACAGATATTTTATATGGGTGTTTCCTGACCGGAACTTCATCAGTTTGGTGTTTTACCAGGTTGGAATGTCCTATTTCATGAGTGCATACTGCAGGCTATTGTAACATTAACAACTCTAATTGAGTTTTGAACTGAAAACTTGTATTAGCCTGTTGAACCAGTTTTTGGATAGATAGATTGGTTTGATTGGATGTAAGGGGGATAGGTAAGGCTATATAAAAACTTACTGTTACTTGGAGACCATGTGGCAAGAAAGGAAAGGCTTCTTCCTATCTCCCTTCACTGGCAGGTATGATGTATTTTGCAGTAAGCAAAGTCCCAAATACACTTCTTCCCCCTTTGTTTCCTGTCTTGCAATCTTCTAGTCGCTTAAGTGAATAGTCTTCACTTAAGGACTGCAAGAAGACTTCTAAAACTGCTTCCAACTCTTCACATGTTGCTGTTCCGCCAGCCACCAGTCTTTAGCAGTGCCTTTGAGCACAGCAGTCAAAGCAGCCAGAACTTCAGCATCACTGAGAGGTCGAACTGCAAAGTACTCTTCACATCGCTCAATGAAGTTTACCTCTTCCTGCACTCTTACTGGGGGATTGTACAGCAAGGATGTATGACTTTCTGGACACACTGATGGAATGTTTTGTACACTTTAAGTTTGATTATGAGAAGCTGAATATGGGGTAGAGCAACTGGGAACAGTCTGTGTGGGGTTATACACGCGAGCCTTGAAAGATTTGAAGCTTATTTTTCTGAACTGGAGTGAAAAGGAGTTTTTTGTTTTAATTAAATGTGTACCATGTCATGTTCTGATACAAGTTTCTCTGTGTGTGCAAGCTGCCCATTGCACAGACACTAATGCACCCTCATACCATCAGATGCAGGCTTTTGAATGGAGCACTGATAACAAACCAGATGGTTTTCACGGTTTCCAAAAAGAATTTAAAATTTTATTCTGTCTGACAACAGAAAAGTTTTCCACTTTGCCTCAGTCTGTTTTAAATGAGATTTGGCCCAGAGAAGATGGCAGCGTTTCTGGATCACGTTCACATATATCTTTGTATGTATGTATATTTAATTCAGCTCCTTGTTGGTTCTTGACTTTGATTTATTTCTTGTGGTAGTTTGTATTCTTGAAGTTTCTCCTGAGTGTTTTTAATTCTTTCAGATGCACATTTTTGCATTATGCAGCACAAGTTCAAATGTACTGCTGGATCTTTAATGTCATGGGCCTACTTTTTCACTGGAGGTCCTGGACATTTTAATTAGATGCATGACATCATAAATTCTATCAAATACCAAAGAGCTAAATGATTCAAAACTAGACTTCCTCTACTAGAAATTAGCTGTGGTTGGCTCTTTTAAGACATTGGTCCAAAACAAAAATCAACATGAAATGGTCACTGAGCACAAAATGTTATGGCCATCCCTGTCCTCTGACCTGAACTGTATAGATAATTAGTGAGGTGGCTAAAGAGGGAGAGAGCACCAACATTTAAAGGATCTGGAGAGATTCTGTATGGAAAAATGGTCTCCGATATCTTTTCATAAAACTCATATTGTGACCCCCCCACACACACACTTTTGTTTTACTTTGATTAAGCATTAAATTGTTGTGTTTTCAAATAAAAAATATAAATGGATAAACAATCAGCCTTCTTTGCTTATCTGTTTAATTGTTGAAGGAATTAAAACAAACATTAGAAATGACCATGACAGAAATTTCACTGACTCAGTTTGGTCTACTGTTTATACCTCTTTACAACCTATGGAATACTTTGCATTAAGAAACGGCTAATGTTTCAGACTGGCTTCTGTGCTGCTTGTTGACACAAACTTTCTTGGTCAAAACTTGGAAATCAGGCATCACTTTAATTCAAGGCAGGCCATGTCAATCAAGCTTGCATCAACAGACAGCTGTTTCTGACATGCACTAATCCAGTCTTGACATATATTACAGAGGTTCTATTAAATCCCAATTTATTCAGCCACCATTCTATTGTATGGCTGCACACTGAATTTAGTCTTGTGATTGTCTTTAGTGATATCAGTTACATTGTAATCTTCATTTCTTGTGTTTTTCGGCTTGTTTACAAGTAGCAATGTTAATCAAATTTGGTTTTGATTAATAATTTATGCATGATTACTTGGTCTGTTTTGTTACCTTAAGGAGGTTTTGACTTGCTGTTCTTCCCGCTTTGTACAGGCATGGCCCACTACACTATATCGCCAACACTAACGGAACACTTTATTTAATAAAAATATAATATAATTTCATGACAGTGGTCCTGACTAAATTAAGCATTAAATCCCCTAAGGTAGTTTATTTCATCTCGCCCATTTTTATAATTTTTATTTAATGAGCAATGTCTTGACGTGGTTAGAAAATAATTTAGAAAAACTTAGGAAAACTTTTGAAAGTGTTTGAGCTGAGTTTGAGCTTCTTCCCATACCATTTTATTTCTCACCACAGTTTTTGCATTGTCCACTGCAAAACTGCTTTGGAAGAATTTGAGAAATATAAAAAAAAAGCATTACAGCAAACTAAACAAAACTGCTTGTTTTAATGTTTTTGTTATTTCTGGTGCAGATATAAAGGAATAAGTTATATCAATTCTATCAATTTCTTTATTAGGGCAATTAAGAAACATGTTTTTATACTCACTGCTCCTCCATTTAGTATCATAGTCATCTCAGTGGGTTGGTAGACATTACTTCTGAAAGGCGCACTGGGTCTTGCCACTGTGTTGCCGTTATGATGACTGCCACTCCTCAACCCTACAGTAGAGAACAAATGTTAGCATCTGCCATTAACACATTAATAATCTTTGTGTTTATTTGTACCTGCAGCATTTTCATCAAAAGCATATCCCTGGTTCTCCACAAACTGCCTGTGTGAAAGTGGGATGTCTTCTTCAAGACTGGCCTCCCTCAAGCGTGAAGAGGTGTGGGATGTGTCAAAATAGTCTGGAGCCAAAGCCAGAGGTGGTGCTTGCAGACAGGCGTGGGCTTCAGGAGCAGCGTAAAATAGCAACAACAACCAGCCCTGTGCCACCAGGGCCACAGCCAATGCTGGGTCATCCCAGTCTGGAGACTTGCCAAGCTTTTTGTTTCCATAGACATAGAAGCCAACCCAAACCACCCACAGGAGAATGGAAATCAAGCAGGAGACCAGAAGCCATACAATGTTACATTGCCACTTTCGTGTCTTACCACACAACGCTAACCCAGCAGATACTATGGTGGCTAGCAGGAGTGCCAGCACATAGGAACAGGCGAGCGCAAAGTCTAGAGGCTGGTACTGGCATGCTGGGTGACCTTCCCGAAGCACTGTTAGGAGAAGCCACTCTGCAGCAATGATACCCTGTACTGCTGTAAGCCCTAGTGCTAACCCAGCGAGCATACAACCACCCGGGGTACGAGACTCATGTGCAAGCCTGCGCAGCCTCACACCCTGTGCCAACATGCAGGAAAAACAGAGGGAAAAAAATACCCCCCACAGAGCACGTCGCACCACACAAATGCTTTCGTTGTGTTCAATAAGGTATACAAAGCTTAGCCCAAACAGCCCGATAATGCCCATTAATAGCAGGAGAATCGTTCCGATTCCACTTCGCTTCTGTGCATCTGTCACTAAGTTCAGGCGACACAATAACACTAATGTCAGTAAAATTGAAGCTAACACACCAGACACTGCTACGGCCTCCACCACCACACCCCACATGGCATCCAGGTCGCATAAGAGAGTATAGGGTCGTGTAAGACCAAAACCACAGCCCCATGGGACAGCTGGTTTCTCATCTTGACACAAACCCACATCCAGTCCAGTGAGAAGTATGAATAACACATGAAATATTGACATCTAAGAAAGAGAAAAAAACAGCATGTAAGAAAGACAATCAAAATCATGATAATTAATCATAATCAAAATGTTCAGATACACTGGCCCCAAAAATTGTGACTCACTAAATATAATGCATTAGATTAAAGGGCAACTGGCAGACAAATTACGCTGTTTGTAATGTTTTTTCTACAGTATTTTATCTGTTGGTTAGAGCTGCAATATGTAATTTCCTTTGGTTAAAAGAATAAAAAACAATTATTTTTAGTTACTCAGCAAGTACATAACAGATCAGTGTTTAATACAATCTGCTTACTTTACCCCAATTTGTAACAATAAGTTTATAATAATGACTTAATATTTGAACTTTAAACAAGACATAAATGGTAAGAAGCAATCCCACCAGTTCAGTCAACCTAACTGTCTACCACTTCATTATCATAGAAATAAAGGATTCACATCTTAGACTTCCGAGTCATGAATAAATGGTCAACATCTCACAGAATGGGACAGAGTCATTAGATGTTCCTGTATTTATCCTGAATGCTCAGTGCAATGTGTATCACTTTCATATTTATTAAGATGAGGAGAGAAAGAGAATCAGATTATCATAAAGTGACTGAAGTTTGCTTTCCCACAAAATCTTCTCTAAAATAAATGGCAGTTTCTTTATCTAGTGCAATGGCATTCAGACATTAAGAGGTGTGACAAAATGTTTTTTTTGTTAGTTTGTTTTTTGGTCAGCAGAACATCCGAAAATATTTTTCAGTAAAAATGTAGCTTTGATAATTGAATGCATTTGAAAGGTAAATGCAGTTTCTTTTGGATTAGCCTATAAAACAACATTATCAATGGGGAACCCACTAATCAATTAAGACACCCCAAACATCATGTTTTGTTATCCAATACAGTGACATTGACATTTATATATTGACATTTATATGTGACTTAAGTGTCTATATACTTTCTGGAGAAACTGAATTCCCAAAGGGATTCCTTAACACATATTAACATATATAACTTACCTTTAAGATATATTTAGCGGCAAGACAGCTGTCTTGATAATTATAAGAGAGATGGACCCTGCACAGCCAAAAAAACATGTTACATATACATAAAAGAAAACATGTCTGTAAACACTGTGGTTAAAGCTACATTTTATGCTACTGGTAGATTTTATACATGTGAAAAGGAACAGTATTGTGAGTTTATACTACAGAGCTATATGGCAGCTCAAAACATATGTGAAAGTTAGGGCACACAGTCAGTAATATATAAAAAACCCATAACATAAAAAAATAAAATAAGGTCACATTTTAAACTCCAGTGGGTTTGTATGTATGTAATAGGTCCACAATGGTACATGTATCTGTACTACACCAAACAGATACACAGCTTAATTGAATTAAGATGCTGTGCAATCAAAACAATCCAGAGATATTGATGAAATGAAACAGATTTGTAGAGAATGGAGCATAATTTATCCTTGTCATTGTGCAATGCATATAAGCAGCTTCAAGTTGTGTTAAAAGCTCAGCCAAATATTGAGGAGCCAAGTCATGCAAATTTTTGTAGTAAAGCAAAAGGTTTTAAAAATCTCCACAAAACCCAATCAGTATAAGGATTCAAAATCAGAATGTGCTCACTTGCCCTATATCTGGTCATGAATCACAATATTAGCACCCGCACTGTTAATCTGTCATTATAGCTGAGCCTGATTTCTGAAGTGTTTTCCTCCACTTCTGCGCCATTGGAGCTTTGGTTTCTTGCTACTGTCAGCTCAATATTGTTATAAACACTGCTTTTTGTGAACAGAGCTGTGTGTGAACAATACATAAAATGCAATGGATAATTTAAATCATATTGCTGACTAAAGACTTAATTTAAACTGCACTTTTGGTTTATGGTTCTTTAAATGAGGTTGTAAGAATTTCAGCACTGATGGCATGAAGACTTGAATTTTTATCCTGTGAACACAGAACTATAGCCTGAAAAGATGTGGTTGTGGTAAAAATTGCTGTTATCTCAGTTTTCATTAAACATATTCATTAAACTTAGCATGTTGCCTCTGTCTTCCATATAAAAAAGCATTTAAGTCCATTCATAACAGACATGTTTTAAAGAGCACAATAAATTAGGATAAGCCTAATGAGTGCAGATTAAAGCAAGTGACTGCTGCAACCTACAAGCTGGTTTGTGGTTAAGAGAAATTGTTGTCATTATAAAAAAATGTTAAATATATTAAAGACTTTTGTCATGTAAATCCTTCTAATGGGCAAAATATAGAACTGCAGCCTACGCATAGGAGATAAAATGGTTGATCATTTAAAATGAACTTTTACTCTTGCTTTCATCAAATATTGATGAAACTTAGCATGTTACCTCAAATTGGTCTGTTTTCCACATATTAAAAGTATTTGCCAACTTGAATATGTAGATATGTATTATTTGGCATGTCTGTCAGCACCTAATACAGAGACGAAAATAACATTTACAAAATTTTGGCAATTTGTCATAGAAATATAGCGTTTGTAACATTTATAACAGCTGTAGCACCACCTATTGCTCGATTCACACAAAAATTGCAAGCTGCTTTAAAATCAAAAGGTTCATGAGCTCTCCTGGTTTCTTGGTCTTCTGATGTTTTGTTTATGGAGTATAGACTAATTAGTACATTTTGCCACACCTATTTTCCAAATTACCCTGTTATAGCATTCCAAAATCAAACATTTTTTTTATCATTATTGACCTAGAGAGTCCATAGAATTGTACTGCAATGGTTTTATTGATGTTAAGTGAAAAACCTAAAACTAGTTCACAAAAGTAGGTTTTTAAAATATTCAGAAATATTTCAAATTTACAAAAGGAGCATTAAACATTTTGCCTTGCGAGACGACAAGCCAAGTCTGCATAGCTACATTTACAAGCGGACATTGTATTCTGCTACTACAGACAAGATGAACTAGAGACAAGGAGATTAGTCAAGTGTCTGTGAAACAGGTGTGTTTTGAGTTGTTTTTTAAAAGTTGTGATGGTCTCAGCGGATCGGCTGGAGGCATTTAAAATTATTTAAAACTATTACTACTGTGTTGAAACCAGACATGACCAGACATGAGTTAGGACACAACAAAACCTGTTCACCATTCACCAGGAGTCTGACTGACAGGCAGTATAACCAATCATAATGACAACTGTTTGACAAAGCTCACAGTGAAGTACCAAATTCTGAAAAATTCTGAAAAGGTCCTTTTCACACATACTGGTAACATGTATACCTCAAATGCACTGTTAGTTACTTTGAATAAATACATCTTTGCAATCTAATGTTATTTTTAGTATTATTTTCTTAATAAACATTTTCCTGTTCAATTTAATTGCAGTTCTAAGTTTCTCATGTCTAAATTGGGCTTTCATTGTGCCAACATGGCACATGACCTCCAGAACCCCATCACTACTGTTCTGCTGGGCGCGGGCTCATTGTCTCTGCAGTCTATTTCTGACAGTTTAAACAGTAATCAGTATCAGCTTCAAAGTGCGTTCATAAATTATGGACCAAGTGGTGAGACAATTGGGGAACCCAAAGGTGAAGCGGCTGGTGAGAGAAGCCAGAGTGAAGCCTTCCTGGGCAGAGCTCGGGGGCCAACCAACAGCAAAGCATGAAAAGAGTCCTCAGTATGGTTCTGAGAATAACGAACCAAAGTGACATTGAGGCAAGGTGACATCTCGACTAAGGTGACACAGGTGACACCAGGGAAACCCCCTTACAGAGATGGGCAGGTGGAAAAGTAGCCCAAGTAGGAAAAAAAAGAGCTGGAAGACTTGCGCAGTGAGGGTGGAGGCAAGGAGCTTTGAAGCGCTAATTATGAAAGGTCAACAGAATCAGGGAGCAGAGCTAGTAAACCAAGGAAGCAGGATGGAAGCAGTGGAGACAAAAGAGTCAATGAGCTTGGTGGAACCAGCAGAGACGATGGAGTCAATGAGCTGGGCAGAACCAGCAGGAAAGCAGTTAAGTCCTGTGTAGTGAATGGGGCCATCAAGGAGTCGAGGAACAAGGGAGTGGACAGATGTCAGGGTGGGGAGGTCAGATCAAACAGATGTGTTATGACAGGCTGAGTGAAATTAAATTCAGGGGTGGGGATGAGTGCAAGAGCTAGTTCTGTAGCCAAATCAATAAGCAAGCGCTCCTCACCTGGCTAAAAAAAACACATTTCCAATATTTGTAAAACTGCATTTTTCTATCTCAAAAATATATCAAAACTATGACACATTCTCTTCAAGTCAGACTCTGAAAAATTAATTCATGCATTCATGACATCAAGGCATGAGAACGTGTAAACATGACCAAATTAGCCCACTTTTGTCCACACTGCACTGGCTGCCTATCAAGCATTGTATAAACTTCAAAATTTTACTGATTACCTACAAGGCTCTAAATGGTCTAGCTCCTCAATATCTAAACAAGCTCCTCTTTTATTACAGACCTTTGAGTTTATTGCGATCTTAAAATTCTGGCTATTTGATAATACCCAGAATTTCAAAATCAAGCGCTGGTGGTAGATCCTTTCAGTATTTGGCGCCAAAACTCTGGAACAGTCTTCCCAGTAATGTCCGGGAGGGAGATACATTATGTCTCTTTTTTTTTTTTTTTTTTTTTTTTTTTTTTTTTTATTTCTTTTTTTTTGTTCCCCTTGCGTTGTGTGAGCCTTTTTTGTGTTTTTTTTTTTTTTTTTTTTTTTTTCTTTTTTTTTTTTTTGTTTTTTTTTTTTTGGTGTTGGGTTGTTTTGGGTGTTTTTTTTTTTTTTTGTTGTGTTTTTTTTTTTTTTTTGTTTTTTTTTTTTTTTTTTTTTTTTTTTTTTTCTTTTTCCCTTTTCCCCTCCCTCTTGGGGGTGTTTTTTTTGCTCTTCTTGTTTTTTTGTTGTTTTTTTTTTTTTTTGTTTTTTTTTTTTTTGTTTTTTTTGTTTTTTTTTTTTTTTTTTTTTCCCCCCCCCTTCTTTCTTTTTTTTTCTTGTGTTTTTTTTTTTTTTTTCCTTTGTGTGTGTGTTGTTTTTTTTTTTTTTTTTTTTTTTTTTTGGTTTGTTTTTTTTTTTTTTTTCCAGGGATTGCTTTTTTTTTTTTTTTTTTTTTTTTTTTTTTTTTTTTTTTTTTTTTTTTTTTGTGTGGGGGGTTTTTTTTTTTTTTTTTTTTAATAGAAATTTTTTTTTTTCGGTCTCTCTGGGGGGGGGGTTGAGCTTGTAAATCAGTTTAAATCTACATTAAAGACCCACCTCTTTAATCTAGCCTACACATAGTCCTACGGATTTATTACTAAAATTCCATTATTAGGCTGCATTAATAATTAGGTAAACCAGAACGGGGTCTTTTCATAGGTACAGATGTACTGGCTCCACACTAAATCTGTCTTGTCTTTCATTTCCCAAGGTCCTTTAGTCAGCTGGATCCAAACTCTGAGACCAGATGATGGGAGACAGGATGGTGCGACCCCTGAGACAGATCATCGGGATTTGATGGACTTCTTTAGAAACCTTACCATTATACACATACCTCCAGCATAGTTTTGATACTTTGTTCCCTACATAGTTACAGCAGCGTGCTGTTGTAGCTGCAATTAGAAACATTATGCTTTTATTTTTAACATTACACATTATGCTTGTAACACTACGCTTATATCTGTTGGTAACATTTCTCAGTGCCAGACAAATTGTCAGATGTAATTAGACCCAACAGTTTCTTATCAATAAGTATCTATAAAACATTAGAACTCTCTGTTTGTATCCAAGAAAGTTACAAATTGCAGCTTTAACATGCTAGAGATGAAATTCTCCAGGCTGAGCCTGGTTTCTCTCATTTTTTTTCTCCAGCTATACCCGCAATAAAGTTTTGGTTCTTTGCCACTGTTGCCCTGTTGGCTTGCTTACTGGGAGACTGCTTGACATCTAATTTAGCCCAGGGTTTGTAAATTGTTAATATTGCTTCTAGAGATATGATATAATTATAGTCAAAAGGCTCTTCTTTTTGCTACTCCTTTGTCTCAAATTGTCTACCATTCTCTTTCATTGTGTTCTATTTCATGTTTCATTTTGTGTATGTATTTTACTTTTTGTGTTGTGTAGATTTTAGGGTACTGCTTGCAAAACTTATACACCTGGCCTCCATAAGAGGTTATCTTTCTATGTGCCATCTCCATGTAAGCTGGACTGGCATATCTTGGCTTAATATGATATTGTAGTTTTTATCGGTTCAGTCAACCCTTTATTCATAAACCTACTATAAACCTAGAATGCCTAATTTGTTTTATTAATATACATCTCACACATTGAGCAGTAATTCCATGTATTCTGTGTTGAACATGTCTGACATTTGTTCCCGTTTTATTTTTTTCTATGTAAAGCTGTTCTGAAGCAATGCAACATTGTAAAAACATTGCTTCTTCTATAAATAAAATTGAATTGAACTGAATGATTGAGTGATACAATTGTCAATTTTTATTTTGCACTCAAGGCACATCTTTACATAACATTTTCTACTGTCAGGCTATCATGATGATAAGCTATTTTGTGACTTAAATTTCACTTATATTCTACAATAAAACAAGAAAAATCATTCCTGCATTTTTTGAGAGTTTTTTGAGATAAAATGAATGTGGCAGATCGTATGAAGAATTAATCTGAAAGTTCATGGAGATTTCTGCTGAACAGAATTATATGAACAAATGCAAAATAATAAATAAAATTCTTTTGAGTGATTAAGGGACATGTCAGACTCCTGCTTAATAGCAGCTGGCTGGATGGGGTGGCAAGTGCAATCTAATAAGAACCAACTAATTCAGTTTTCTGTGGTCATTTGAGAGCTTTAAAAGATCAAACTTTGGCAAAATGTTGATAATGCATAAAACCAGATCTTTATGACTAATTCCATGAAAATAAATATAGCTGCAAGCAGCGATGACGGGCTCGTAGCACTACGCTATCAGCACTCAGCGCTTTCAGAAAATAATGCATAGTTGTTACGCGTACGCAGGGAATTCCAAAAATAACTGAAGACTATTTTAAAGTCTGTTCTGGCCTTTTGTAAAGTAACACACTTCCGGCTGCACAACTGGTAGTGCTGTAACAAAACATACTTCCCAAGTTAAGAATCCCAATTGTTGAGATATCCTCTCTAGTTTTGGAAGCTTGATAGGAACAATATATGTACCAAGTTTGGTGACCATAGGTAAAACTAACTCCGCTACTTTAGCCAAAAGAAGGTACAGAGCTCCCCACCATGCTCATGTCTGGCTTAGCCCAATGCTGACCACTATACGTGTGTGCTAAATTTCATAAAATTTCATTCTGAAATGACTGAAAGTTGACTATTTTAGAGTTTGTTTAAGTGACGCACTTCCTGTTGCCAGTTGGTGCCATGACCATCACTACCACCCACCATTGAAAACAAAGTTCAATATATAAAAAATCCCTTCACAATTTTGAATCTTTAATGTCTTTGCTTGATGCTTACAATGTTTTGTGATAATTACATGAACTCTAGTAGTATTTAAAAGTTTATTGCATGCTTTCAGAAAATACAAAATGGCCAGCTTCCAAGTTGGGAAGAGCTAAGGTGTCAGTGTGTAAGTTCAGGTCACATGAACCAACACGTATCAAGGTGTGCATGTATGTATGATATTTCCATCATCTTTTGTGCCCCGTACCAGGAGGTGTGCCAAGCCCCTGCCCAGCCTACAGTCATGTGAAAAATTAGGACAACCTAGAAAGCATGTGTATTTTGTAACATTTTTTAATATATGGTTATTTAGTCTCAATTTTAACAATACAGAGATTGAGGTAACATAACTAAACAATTAAAACTGAAGAAAAATCTTTTCAAGATCTTCGTAAATGTAATTCTACAAAAATGCCTATTTTAACTGAGGAAAAAAGATAGGACACCCCAGCCCCTAGTAGCTAGTGTTACCTCCTTGGCTGAAATAACTGCAGTGATACACTTCTTGTAGCCATCTACCAGTCTCTGACATCGGTCTGAGGAAATTTTACCCCACTCCTCAATGCAGAATTTTTCAGCTGTGAGTGTCGGAGGGGTTTCTTGCATATACAGCCCTTTCAAGTCACCTGATAGCATCTCAATGGGATTCAGATATGGACTTGACTCGGCCATTCCAGGACTTCCATTTCGCCTTTTCAGCCAGTCTTTGGTTGATTTACTAGCATGTTTTGAGGCATTGTCATGTTGCATGGTCCAGTTACGCTTCAGCTTTAATTTTCTAACAGATGGTCTCACATATGTTCTTCAAGCACCTTCTGATACACAGTAGAATTCATGATGGATTCTATGATGGGGAGAGTTCACCAAATCCTGCAGCAAAGCAGCCCCAAACCACATGACACTTCCACCTCCATACTACAGTTGGTATGAGGTTCTTTACCTGGAATGTTGTCTTTGGTTTACGCCAAACATGTCCTTCTTTGCTCTGGTTCCAAATAATTCAATTTTTGACTTATCTTGTCCAAATAACATTATTCCAGAAGTCCTGTCTTTGTCAGCATTCTTTCTGGCAAATGTGAGTCTGGCCTTTGATTTTCCTCGTAGAGCAAAGGTTTCCTCCTCGCACACCTCCCATGCAAGCTAAACTTAAGCAGTCTCTTCGATTGTAGAGGCATACACTTTAACATCAACACTAGCCAGAGCCTGCTGTAGGTCCTGAGATGACATTTTAGGGTTTTTGGAGACCTCTTTTAGCATTCAAGTGTCTGCTCTTGGGTGAACTTGATGGGGCGACCAGACTGGGCATGTTGGCCTTTGGCAGCTCTTTTTGCCTCACCATGGTGCTCACTCTCATTTCAACAGTCAGGAGCACACCAAACTAAATGTCTGAGGTTTGATAGGGTAGCTATGTGAGTGGAATACATGTGAGGGTGTCCCTAACCTGCCTCAGTAAGAATTTGCATTTTGTGGAATTACATTTTACAGAAAATCCCTCTTCAGTTTTAATTATTGTTTAGATATATTACTTAATCTCTCTGTATTGTTAAAATTGAGATTAAATATCCATATATCCAAAATAGCAAATGTTAGCAAATATACAGGCTTTCAAAGGGTGTCCTATTTTTCACATGACTGTATGTTCCAGCCTTTGTCCAGCCCTAATGGCTGACGCACTCTGATGTGTGTCCCAAAATTTCAGGAGCTATGAGTATGTTTGCTCATGCAAGACACATCTCACTCTATTCAAGATGGCGCCGAGCATGGCAGCCGTGAAGCTGGTGTTTCCACGACATACTACAGTTTTGTGTTTATTTATCTGTTTATTTTTGGGCGTAACCATGTCTTTCGCGGCGTGGATGTCGCTAGTTTAATTGTATATGACAAACAAATATTTTATATAGCTTGGATATTGGCTATAATTGGTCGCCACCGAAAACCGACTTTGAGTTCCCCATAGACGCTTCTGTTTACAAACACCAACAGAGCCCTTGTCTGGACGGCCCAGCAGCGACCTCGGAAACGCACACGGAAAGAGGAAAGAGAGCCGGTGTTCGCTCAGGCTGAGACGCCGCGGCCTTTCGACCCCGCCCCTCACCATTCTACTGGCTAATCTACAGTCACTGGACATCACTCTGCAAACTGGAGGGCGCAGATTCCTACTAAATAGAAACGAGGGACTGCTGCATTATCTGCCTATGGAAACCTGGATGTCTGCGGAGGTTCCAGATCAGCCGACAACCAGGGGTTCTCGTGCACTGCGCGACAGGCAGGAGGCGGCAGGAAACCGCGCACCCTGAGGCCGTTCATTATAAATGGTGACTTTAACAAGGCCAACCTCAGGACAATAACACCAAAATTCTTATGCATATAACATGCAACACACGAGGAAACCAGATTTTGGATCATTGTTACTCTTCCTTCCGGAATGGCTACAGGTCCCTCCCCGCCCACCCTTCGCAAATCGGACCACTCTTCCGTGCTCCTGCTGCTGCCCGCTTACAGGCAGAAGCTGAAACAGGAAGCACTCACACATAGGACGATCCAGTGCTGGTCGGATCAATCAGATTCTATGCTACAGGGCGGTTTTGATCACGTGGACTGGGAAATGTTCGGTCTGCTTCCGATGGCGACATCGAGGTTTACTCGGATACCGTTCGTGTTTCATTAAGAAGTGCATCGATGACGCCGTGCCAACCAAAACTATCCGGATCTACCCCAACAATAAACCGTGGATAAACAACGCCGTTCACTCAGCCCTGTAAGCGCGGACATCTGCGTTTAATTCTGGAGATGCGGAGGAGTACAAATGCACCAGCTATGCCCTCCGGAAAACCATCAAAGCTGCCAAACACCAGTACAGAGAGAAAGTAGAAGATCGGTTCAACTCCAACAGCACAAGAAGCATGCGGCAGGGAATCAACAACCCATCACAGACTTAAAGAGAAATAAACACCCCGCTATGAACACTGCTGCCTCTCTCCCGGACGAGCTCATTTTTACGCTCATTTTGAAACAAATAACCCCGCCCTCACGGAGAGAGCTCCCGCGACCGCTGATACAGATGCGAGTGCGCTCTCTGTCTCTGTAGCGGATGTCACCCGGTCCTTTCGTCGGGTGAATATTCGCAAGGCTGCGGGTCCTGACGGCATTCCGTAAAAAGACGGCATTCCTAACGGCATTCCGTCCAAGATCTCCGTAAAAACACCTTCTAACTGGGCCACGCATGCTCTGAGTACGCGGCCCAGTTAGAAGGTGTTTTTACGGAGATCTTTAACCTGTCCCTCTCTATTCGTGGTTCCATCATGCTTTAAAACATCCACCACTGTGCCTGTACCAAAACAACCAAAGATCACACACTTGAATGACTGGCGCCCTGTTGCTCTGACGCCCATCATCAGCAAGTGCTTTGAGAGACTGATCCGAGACCACATCTGTTCTATACTACCTATACTACTTAGTGCTGCATTTGACACTATAGACCATGGCATACTCTTAGATCGACTACAAATTCACATTTGCATTCAAGGGCAGGCATTGTGTTATGATGAATCAGAAGCACGAAGATCCATTTGCAGCTTTATTTACAAAACAGACAGGCAGGGTAAAATACCAGCAGACAGGAATAGTAAAGACAAGGCAAAGGCATAAACGAGGGACAGGCAATGGTAATATAATATAATGGTAATATACTAATGGTAATATAGTCCGAAATAGAAACAGAGCCCTCCCCTGCGAGCAGCTCCTGACGCGAGAAGGGAATCGACGTTGGGGTCGTACTGCGAGGCCGAGGGGCCGGTTTACCCGTATGGGTTCTATGAAATTTCTCCGTGAGGGTGGGATCCAGGATATCCCCAGCATTAACCCAGGACCTCTCTTCTGGACCGAACCCCTTCCAGTCCACAAGTACTGGAGAACACCACCCCTGCACCTGATGTTGAGCAACTCGTGAACTCAATAGGCCTCCTTGCCATCATCCAGAATGGGGGGAGTCAGCTTTCTGGGTCCCTCCTCTGACTCTCCAACCATAACACCAGCGGGTTTTAACAGAGACATATGGAAAGTGGGAGATATGCGATAACTATTAGGTAATTCTAACCGGAAAGATACTGGAGTTATTTGTTTAATGATTTTGAATGGACCGACATACCTAGGATTAAGTTTCTTGCATGGGAGTTTGAGGCGTAGATCTCTTGGATTTATTTCTGTCATAATATCCCATTGTACAGGGGCAACGAGAAGTCTTTCTGGAATGTCATTTTCCTTGGCCAAAGGAGGTGGGACCTCATCTGACTGGCGAGACAGGCATCAGCTTTAATGTTTTGATGTTGAGGGCATCAGCTTTGATATGTGATAGGTAACTGTGAAGTTAAATTGTGTGAAAAACAATGCCCATCTAGCCTGTCTAGGATTTAATCATTTTGCTGACCTAAGATATTCCAAGTTATTGTGATCAGTTAATACAGTGAATGTATAGCCTTCAAGCCAATGTCGCCACTCCTCCAAGGCTAGTTTCATGGCCAAAAACTTTCTAAAAAAAAAAGCTTTCTATTCCCCACGTCGTAATTCCTCTCAGCGGATGATAGTTTGCGGGAAAAAAGGCACATGGAAACATCTTAGGGGGAGAACCGTGGCGTTGGGACAGAATTGCGTTGACCCCAGTGTTGGACGCATCAACTTCTAGAATAAAAGGCTGATCTGGATCTGGATGATGGAGTATGGGGGCTGTAGTGAGGGGAGATCTGGGATTTTCAAAGGCTGCCTGAGCTTCAGAAGACCATACCAATCTAGTACTCTTCGATTTTGTTAAAGCAGTGAGTGGTGCTGCGACAGAACTGAATCCTCTAATAAACCTTCTATAAAAGTTAGCAAACCCTAGGAAACGCTAAAGCTCTTTTACAGTGTGAGGCCTAGGCCATTCTGGAAACACTTTAACTTTTCCGTCATCCATAGCTACCCCCTCATGTAACCTAAAAATGAGGTGCTGGTACGATGAAATTCACATTTTTCTTTCTTAGCGTAGCGCTGGTTCTGAATTAGCCGTTTGAGTACTGCTCTGACATGACAAATGTGTTCTTCTAACGTCTGAGGGTAAATCAGAATATCATCAATGCATCATTCATAAATGACTGAAAAACTGAGGGGCTGTTGGCTAGACCGAAAGGCATCACAAGTGTCCACTGGTGGTGGAAAAACCGGTTTTCCATTCATCTCCTTCTCTGATGCGTATGAGATTGTAAGCGCTGCATAAATCAAGGTTTGTATAATATTTGGCCTGGCGTAACTGTTCTAAGGTGGCTGGGACCAAGGGCAATGGATAACGAAATTTGATTGTAATATCGTTCAGACCTCTGTAGTCAATGCAAGGTCAAAAACCTCTATCCCTCTTCTTAACAAAAAAGAACCCAGCTGCTACCGGGAGTTAGAGGGAGAGATTCTTCAAGTGGTTTCCAACAAGGAGCAGTGTTTGTGACATGTTAAGTCCCATTTAATTATCTTTCCCTCTGACCAGGTAATGACAGGATTATGCTTGTGTAACCAGGGCAGACCAAGTATCAGAGTGTGTTTAGGTGAGTGGATAACATAGAAACTGATCTCTTCAGAGTGTAGGGCACCATTCTGTAGTTTAAGTTCTTCTGTGATCTGTTGTATGGTACCTTTGCAGAGGGGTCGTCCATCTAGCGCCTCCACTGCTAGGGATGAATTACAAGCTATTAGTGTAACTTGATGCTGTTGAGCAAATTCATAGGAGATAAAGTTGCCTGCGGCACCGAAGTAGGCCGAAGTAGAAGTAGTTTTATTCGAGGTAGTGAGTTCAAAAGAGTTCAATATATTCAGTGAGACTCTTTCCCTCTTCCCGGCAGGCCAGCTCAAATTGGAGTTGCTAATTTAATCCTTTGCAGAAAAGTAGCTTGAGTGTGTCCTCCACCCAACTGGATTGCGTCGAAAGTGTGCAAAAGGTAAGAGCGTACTCAGCTGGCTTATTTGAGAGAGGGACAGCAGTTGTTCACCAGGACATTTCCCCTCTGCCGGATGTTCGGAAACCTCTCGGAATTGTTTGAGAAAGTCTTTGAACGTCACAAGGGAAGATCGACCCATTAACTCGTCAGACAGCAGTCACCCAGCCGAATGCCCTTCCAGAAAGTAGAGAGCTGATGAAGGCTATTTGACTAGATTCTGTGGGATAGAGAGAGGGTTGTTGGTTAATGAACAGTTCCTCCATCAGCGTAGTTAACTGATTCAGTTTCTGGTGATAAGCAGCTAGCTGAGAGGCTTGATTAGTTAGCTCCATAGTTAATCGGGAAACTGCTGCTGCACTGTTGTATGGCGAAGTCTTCTGTAATGATGGGTCAGAAGCACAAGTTTCCATTTGCAGCTTTATTTACAAAACAGACAGGCAGGGTCAAATACCAGCAGACAGGAATAGTAAAGACAAGGCAAAGGTGTAAACGAGGGACAGGCAGTGGTCGTGGCAGGCAGAAAACAATCACAGAATCCAAAACAGTATAAACAGTCAGGGCAGGCAGCAAACAGGCAAAAGGCAGAGTAAACAGTCCAAGATCCAAAACACAGTAAATCCACAAACTATGAAAAACGCTCAGAATTGTCGCCGGGGCAAAAGACTTCGCAAAGAGAGTGAGTCCAAGCACAGCTTAAATACTGAGGGGAAATGAGGAACAGGTGAGCAGGAAATTGTCAATCCCCGGTATGTGGCATTATGGGTAATGGGTATATATTATGGGTAGTCTGAAATAGAATTAATATTCAGGAGACGGTTCCCACTGGTGTCACGGAGGAGGTAGAGCAGGGACCTTCTCCATAACACATTGCAGTGGTTTCGATCCTTGTCTGACCACTACCATTTTGTTCATTTAAATCATCTAAATTAATGCCAGTGAAATATGGCCTGCCTCAAGGATCTTTTTTAGGCCCTTTGCTATTCACATTATGCATGCTGCCCCTCGTTAACATTATTAAAAGTCATGGGATTATTTTCCACTGTTACACTGACATTTATTGGCCAAAACCCATGTAAACAGAAGATTTTTTAATACAATTTTCAAATACAAGAATGTAACATTACCTCATCCAGTACAGTTTTGTCTTTTAAAATCATGTGGCACATATTTTCTTCCAATTTAGAAACATTGCTAAGCTGTGTAACATCCTATCTGTTCCTGATGCAGAAAAACTGGTTCAAGCATTTATGACCTCCAGACTGGACTATTGTAATGCACTTCTGTAGGTGGCTGTTCAGCATCCTTAATAAACAAGCTGCAGTTAGTCCTTAGTTCTTACCAGGTCCAGGAAATATGACCATATCACACAATCCTAATTTTGTCATATCTACACTGGTTACCTGTTCAATTCCGTATTACTTACAAAGTACTAGTGCTTACTTATAAAGCCTGAAATGGCTCAGCCCCTATGTATTTAATGGACCTTCCCTCACGCTACAAGCCAACACACTCTTTATGCTCACAAAACTTTGGACTTCTGTTTGTACCCAGAATCGCAAAGTCCAATAAAGGCAGCAGAGCATTTTCACATTTGAAAATGTCTGATGCGGTTCAGGGCTCTGACATACTTCAAATCTAGATTAAAGGCACATCTCTTTAGCTAAGCATTTTCATAATGCATCTCATCACCTTGTATTTCCATTTTACCTCAATTAAGAAAAAATGATTATCTTTTTATGCTCTTAACATTACGAACAGCAGCTATGCTAATTATTTTCTATTTTGTGTTTTTATTTCGGGATAATATCAATCCCAGGGAAGCTTTCAGATTACACCTGCTCCAGTATGTAAATGACTACAGATGATCCAACAATGTGTAGAGAGTACACCGACCCATCTGACTAACATCTGCAGATCTTGCAATTCTTAAATCAAATCACTACAAATAACAGTCTTCTGGCATTTCTGGAATGCAGCTGTAAAACAATATGTATTGTACAAAATACAAGTAAATGTGAATTTCGTTGTGTCTTTCTCAGTTGCTGCCACTGACTGGGGAGGCACATAAGGTAATGTTCAAGGCTTTTATTGGGAGACTAGTGTAAAATGCCTGATAGCGCAATCTGCTGTTTTGGTATAGGAAGTTGCACAGCTGCACATGCAAGAAAATCACATTTATGAGAATATCAGGTTGATATCACAATCTAATAAAAAAAGGTGTGTTGTGAAACAGTTCATTTTCTCTCATGAAATAATAAGCATGGACTAAAAAACAAAAACATTACAAAATGTAGCTATTTTTTTTTTTTATTTCATTGGGTCTTTATAAGGCTCTCAAGTAGTACTGTGCAATAGTGACATTTCCACTTTATAACATTCCAAAGTTTCTACAAACTTTTGTCATGTGATGTTTTCCACACCTTTCCACAGTGCAAAAGAGGAAAAAGCTTAAGTCATGGTTCTTTGTGCAATGACTACCATGGTAACAAAACTAAAAAAGACAAAAGAAAGAAAGAGGTAGGGGGTAGGGATGGTTTGTTGCACATCTTTTACTTATCAACAGTATGCTCCCAACCTCAATGCAACACCTGATCACTAATGTTGTGTAAATGTTTGTCAGTTCATTTTCTGATTCACTGTCTGTATCACTGGAGGATATGCAGTGAATGGATATGCTTCGCCCTCTCCAGAGCACCCCCATCCAATCTGTTCCCACTCTTTTGTGTTGCTCTTCTTACATAACAAGGATCCAGCTCTCACCATTTCTGCTGTATGGCTGACAGGGAGGCTTTGTCATGTCAGTATGTCTTTTTCTAACTAAAGCTAATAAGGGCTTGAGAGATAATAAAATAGTAAGCTATTTAGTCTAAATTATGGGAAAATCATAATTTTGTTATGTGGACAATATTATTTTTTTTATTTCTTTACTTTATTATTATAATTTTTTATTTTTGTATTATTAACATGTATTGTATTATCAAATTGTTTTGTCCAAATGCTGCATCTACATCATGTGCTAATATTAACAACACCGAATCCTATCCTTAATAACTGTTGTGCAGCTTTCCAGATTTGTCAAGCACAATAATTATTTTACCCATAATAGAGTAGTTTAGAGTAGACAACAGTCTACTATATATAATAATCCATAACGGTCTTGCTCCTGTCTTCCAACATTAATCAAACACAGACTGACAATAAACCCAAAGAAGGCATTTGTGTTCATTTGAAGCTTAACTCTGCAGGATGGCAGATCTCCAGGACTGTGCACACCAGAAACAAGGCTGGTTTAAAGAAACGCAGAATGCAGTGGCAGTGAGGGAGACAAACCATTAAGTCCTTTCAAATCATAAACATGATTAGCTTTACTGCATTACTATATGTTAATTAAACTAAATTAAAGCTAATTAAAAGTTTTTTCACTCTCAGAGAAAGTCATATATACATTATTGTCAGGCATACATTGATACTTTGCATACATTATTTACTAACTGAAGAAATGCTCAAACACATAATCTGTTAATTGTTTTGAATGAAAATAAAGATTCTTTGCATTTTAATGCTTCTCATCCATCTATAACGATGCCTCCACTGATTTTAGGTCATCAATAAATCCTTTAAATGACAAATGAAACCAGAACAACGGAACATAAATGTTAACCACTTTGAGTAATATCTAAACACCACACATTTCATACGTAATACACTTTCTTCATCTAAAATGAAGAAAGTGGTCATAAGAAACACAATATGAGCAGTTTTTTTTTATTATTTGTGATCTGTTCACTTACCTAGAGAGATTAATTCGTGTGAGATGTGATCGTGGGTTGAACGCGAGCGTACCAGAACTGTCACATTTCGTCTCATGCAATCGCACAATTCGTTGTCCTACTGCTTGTAATCGGTTATTACTACTTATTACTATTCGTTAAGCTTTTGCTGAATTTGTTCATTTTTTATTGGTAAATGAGATCACTGTTAAAAAACAGAAAAAACTAAATCTCTCCCGTACTCGTGCTTCAATGTTGCTGCGTTTGCTTTCATTAGCAATGGCAAATGACAGGCACCTCAATTCTTCAGCATCTTCACATCCAAAATACACACCATACGCATTTGGCTATCGCGATATTTCTTTTGTTTGTCTTCATGGGTTCGTTATTTTTGCTTTGCTTTGTTCGTTTTTTCTGTGAATCTGCTGCGCTAAATTCCCTGTGGCTGTTCACGCTAGTGCTCAGCTGCTCGATTCAATCCATCAATGTACACGCCTCGCCCACCACTGTCATTCACACGCAAACCACCACCGCTCACAAACAAGCTCTGCCTCTCACAGACAACCTCATCTGCCTTCTTGTCATTAGTTTTCTTAAGCAGCATTCACTGCTCCCAATTGCCGCACATGATAACGTCAACGCAGACGACATTTTTATATCGCATATTATAGGGTATGGATATGTAATAATTTAATTATTATTATAATTACTACACATTATTTTATTTTACTAATATGTATATATTATATATGTATATACATCCGTGTGTGGTTAATTTATATTCTTATATATTTAAATGTAATTTCTCGTACACAAACATTTTGTGAAAAATGACTGTTGTTATTTAAATATGAAATTAAGTGTGATTTCTTAAAGTACATATACATATATGAATTTGTCAGAAGCTTATATTCAAAGCCTCTTACAGTGCATTCACGGTATACGTGTCATCTGTTTGTGTTCCCAAACCTCTGATATTGGTGTCGCCAGACCTTTGAGCTACAGGAACATAGGTATGGAGCTAAAATTGTGTCAAAACTAAACAAACAAATCCAGCATTTTGCAAACAAATGCAATCTGCTTTGCAAAGGAAAATGTTCTTTCAAACAAACAGAAAGCACTTTGCAAATGCAAAAGACAATCTAAGAGAAAATGCAGAGGTGTAACAAATATATGTACTGTTTAAAACACACCTTTCTATGAGATTGTCTCTGCATGGTAATCTTTCAGATTAATTCCTCATATGATCTGCCACATTCATATATTAATTTCTTTTTATTTAAACCAGCTCTCCAAAAATGCAGGAATGTTCCATTTTGAGGGAACTCGACACTGTGTCAGGCTTGACGCTATGTAGTAACGCCTGACACAGTAACGCCTTCGGTGTGACCGGTGTCTGAATCTCATGTCTAATCACACTAATGAAATTGGTGCCTACTGCGTGGCAGGTGCACTCGTGAGTACAATAGGGCACCTGTATAGCATGTCATCAGCTTTTTTGTCTTCAGGAGCCGTTTGTTTGTTCGATTGTCGCACGCTATGTCCTCCAGAAAATGTGTGCTGTCAGCTCAGCATGGCTCAGCATGACAAAAGTATGGCTACGTGGGGATGCCCCCTATTGATGAGAGGCTTGCAGGCTATCTCTCAGTGGGTGGGACATCGTCTCTGCAGGCTCCTACTCTGCCAACTGGGGCACGCTTCCGTCACTTCACGGCTCAATGGCAGGGTGGATGGTATCAGCAGAGCAGGTGCTGCGCTGCACACCATGGTGGTGTTATGTTTACTGGAGGCTGACTCAGCGGGAGGACCTGGTTTAAGGGGAGGGGCTTCCCTCTCTCGTGGCTGAGCTGCACTGCTCCAAGCAGATTTGGCTCTCGAGCCACCAAAGGACAGCAAAGGATACCCGAGCTGAGGCTCCAGTGGGGCAGGACTATGGCACTCTCACACCAACCACTCTCCCCTGCCCCATGTCTTCTCCATCCTTCAAGTGACACAAGCACTCCACAATAAACCATCATGGGTGGGACCGGGTGATGACTATGGAGGCTCTAGTTTCCACCAGTTCTGATGGTCCAAAGCTAGTGCCTATCTAGCCCAGTGTTATGGTCATTAGCTTAGTGTGTAGCTGGGCTGCCGCCTCAGATATTGGCGTGCTCAGCTGGCAGGCGGCCTGTATGCAAGCTCCCTCCAAGAGGAGTTGTAGCTCAAATATGGTGAGCTCCTCTTTACATGTTCCTCCTTTGGCTGGGTTTAACTCTGCAGGTCTCACTCTTGATGAGATCTGTGAGGCTCCCTATTAGAGCTTGTCATGGCAGGCCTGTGGTTACATGCCATCACTAGACTGTAGGTGAGAGCTGGGTCTGAGCCCCATCTCAGACTACCTGTACAGGCTGGCTCCAGGTCCCCACAGCACCAGGAAGAGACCATGTGTTAAGGTTCCCACAGGGTTGGTTTTGATGTGGGCCAACCATCCCCGATGAGCCTCTTTAGATTCCTACTCCCCCAGAGAGTCTTTTTGCTGCCAGTGGTTTGTGTCCCGCTCCTCCTCATCATACTTTGGAGTTTAGGTGCTCGGTCAAGACCGTATTTCGTCTGTTTCATTACTTCTTTGATTGGTCAATAGGATGATGCTTGGGCGGCTGAAGCCCAGCCCTGAGCACGTTTCTTCTGGGTTTTGTACCGCCACTATAGGATGGCAGTCACTCCCCTTGCATGGCATAGTATTGCATTCTTGATAAGCGTCAAGCCTCGACATAGTGTTGAGTTCGGAAAGGCATCGCTCTTGGTTGCAAGGAAGATGAACCTCCTGCCCTCGATATGAAAGTCAAGACACTGCGCCTCATTGCCAAGCTCACGGGCAATTCGTCTATGTCTCCTCTTCAGATGCTGACTTGATGAACATGTTGATGACATGCTTAGCAGGTGCCCTATTATACTTCATAGCCACACTCCGACACGCATTAGGCACTTCCATGGGTCGTTTTCTACAGTAGCATGATTAGACATGAGAGCCCAGACACTACTGGTCACAGCCTAAAGGTGATCCCCATAGCGCTAAGCTCTTTGACGAGGCCTCAAGCTCCCTTCTCAGGGAACCAAGGACGTCTTTTCCACATTTTATTGTAAACTATAATGAAGCCTTTTCACAAAAATCACAAAATAGTTTAACATGTAATCAACACGCATTAAATTAATTTGTAGAATCAAGGAATAAAGAAGTTTGGCATAAAGAGTGTGTAAGAATACTAAATCTTCATTGCAGCAACGGGAGATTTTTAAAAATGGTTTAGAGTTAAGCTGTGTACACACAAAGATATACAGTTTGTAAAATCAAGCATAATAATATATAATATACAACATGTATATTTATACAAATGGTTTGATTCATAAAGAGCCGCTTGTGAGTCATCATGTGTTCATGATCAGGCTGGTTGTATTAATGTGCTTGAAGTCACTAAAATGTTATTAAATTCAAGTCATTTTTTTGACTATGCAGAAGGAGAAAGAAAGTTTTTTTGCCATTACTTACAGGTATACAATCTTTAATCTCATCACATTGAAGCACCTCTGCGTAAATTGAGTTGAGGAACCTGAATAAATTTATATTTTATACATTGGGATACCAGTGCTGTTTTTTCATAGCTAGCTCAGGTACTGAGGAGATAAACCATTGAAGGCCTTGTGGGTAATCAGCAGAAGTTTATATAATGCTTGGCAGCCAGTGCAGACAGAAGGCTAATATGGTTATACTTGTTCATTCTTATAAGAACCTGGCTGCCGCATTTTTAACCAGCTGGAAGTCTTTGTACTAAACCTGCAGGGCAGCCACCTATTAAGGCATTGCAATAGTTAAGTATTGATGTCATGAATACATTAATTAACAATTTTAGTGTTTGACATAGAGAGCATGTGTCATAGTTTAAATTTTTTAAGATGCAGTTTTACATATATTGAAATGTGGATTTCTAAATGACAGATTGCTGTCAAAAAGCACAAACATACATGTTGTTGAGTTTAGATGATTTAATTATTTTTGACAGTTCATCCTCATCTATAGTAGAGAATGACTGGAAATGGTTCTTGGGCAAATTATGATGCCCCTCTGATGTGACTGTGTTGCAGGCATTTGCATGTTTACGATTTTTTCTCCAACAGTACCTATTTTGTTGTGCAACGTTCAATGCGCAATGTTGATAAAATAATCTTTAGTGACAAATTTTGGTAAATTATTGACCCAAGAGATAAAATGTGCTAATTCTTACATATTTTGATTAGATGAATTAGAAAACAGGTGCTGGTTGGCTACATTTTATTTCACGATAAAGATTTTTAATTATCCATACACAAACAAGCATATTTGCCTTAAGCATCAGGAGTCTGATTATCAGGATCGTGACGGGTGATGCTAGCAGACAGTTGGTTAAGCCAGGCTGTCTACTTCCTGGCTGAGCCCCAGTTTGTCAAGTATTAGTAATATTAATAATAAGACTATGTGCCAGATTTCTAGATAAAAGCAAACATTACTGCTGGGGGCCATCTTTTCAGCAGTTTAGGTCTACCCTAAAATTCCAATTATCTATAAAGCCTATACTATTCTGCAAACACCACTTAGACATCCAGTCATTTAGTGATGACAGTCTGCAATGTATTTTGTCACCACGATAAGGTGGGAGGGGGCCAGAGCATCTGACATTGTACTAGTAAGTTCACACACCTCTTTAAAATTCTTTAGTGATCTCTGTGACAAAGATGAACATTATTTCTTCCGATTGATGTTTAAATTTAGCCAGCATGTTTAAATTTACTTTGATTAAGGGCACTTGGCTCCCGGTAAATATCACGCTTTCTCGATCTGTCAATCGGAATGAATTGGCCAGATCTGATCGAATTTTTTCGGATTGTAAGGAGTGGTTATATCCCTTTCTTAACCGATCAAGAGTACATGTAAACACTTCAACAAATTGAAAATTAAGCTAGAAAGTTCTGGCAATGGCAATAGAGTGGCTACTTGTATGCCATCTTGGAATGGCAGGGAACGTGCAATTATGCACTGAGCACGCCAAACATCAAATCCGATTCTAAGCTTTGTCATGCTAACGTGCATACAGTCCAATTACTTTATTTTGCATCCATGTAAACACTGTGTCTCAGTATTCATCAATCTGGATTGATTTCATTCTGATTAAAACAAAAAGTATTCATGTAAATGCAGTTAATGCGATGGACCTAGTCACATCCAAAGTTTGCATCTAAAAAGCCTGATTACTCTTACTATCCTCGAGTAAAGTTTGGATGTGTGTCTCTTATTCTGAAATATTTTTTGTTAGCCTAACCACGCTCCTCATTATCACATGTGAAACCCTCAGCGCTGACAGAGAAGGCCATACTAAACATGTGGTAAACAGGGCATGTGACAATAACAGAAGATTCTATAACTCACAGTGTTTGCATTTTATTGAGATTTAGCACAGTTGTTTGATGAACCCGAGATGATGAAACACAGGAGAGAAAAGACACTAAATACAGAAGACAAGCTAACGGCTAGCATAATGCTAACAGAACTGTGTTATCTATAGTGGATAAATAAAAGCTAGCGTGTCTGATTAATTCAAAATACGATAAAAACTACAAAATAAATTACATTTAATAATTTAGACACCAAGGAGTAATGAGAATGAGAGATTCAGAGCAAGGCTAAACAGTGGCACAAACACAAACCACTCACAGCAAGGCAGATAAGAATCGCAAACCAGTGTTTGTTTGGGTCTTGTCTTTATTGTTATAATAACATGGTCAATAACATGAACAAAATACAGGACAAAAAGGTCAGCTACATTGTTTATCAATTCTGAGAGAATTCTGAAAGAGAAATTAGAAATACTAAATTAAAGAAAAACTTAATGAATTAACATCAGAATACAATATTTTTCATCATTTGTGGATTTACTCTGGTTTTTAACTGAGGAGCTTGTGAAAACTCTCCAGAGCATGCGCCTCTCTCCACTCCGTCTCCTCACTGGCACTGTTCCCATGCCAAAGGAAATTCCTGCCATTTCCACTGCTATTTTTCACTATTTCCACTCAAGCCTTAATAGACTCCAGTGCCACACAGCAAGTTTATCTCCTGCGAATTTGCTCAAAAGAAACAGATAGACCTAAATATTTGCAATTCCTCTCTAGCAATGGAGGCACTATATGGACATCCACTCTGCAAGGGTACCATACAACAGATCACAGAGGAGATTAAACTGCAGGTCTGTGCTTTACACCCAGAAGATAAGCACTTCTATGTTATACCTTACCCAAATCACACACACTTTGGCTACCTTGATTACAATAAACACAATCCTGTTATCTCCTGGTCGAAGGGACAAATTATGAAATGGGGCTCAGCCTTTATTGAACATTGTCCAACCAAGTATTTGCTTCGTCACACGTCACAAGAAGAGTTAGTCAAGCCTGAATAAACATTATCCACTGTATATGCTGATCTGAGAGGGTTTAGCAAGAAGGAACCCTCCCGACTCCTTTCACATAGAGCCACTGATTGTGCTATAGATTTACTTCTCCTAAGGGAAGAATCTTTCCATTGTCCCAGCCTGAGTCTGAGGCTGAGAAGACATACATGAAGGGAAGAATGAGTTAAAGGCTTCATTCGACCATCGAACTCCCCAGTAGCAGTAGGGTTTTTTCTTTGTTAAGAAGAAGGATGGTGGTCTATGACCCTGTATAGATTATTGAGGTCTTAACGACACAACAGTCAAGCTTCACTACATTCTTCCCTTGGTTCCAGCCACCCCAGAGCAGTTACATAAAGCCAATTATTACTCGAAGCTAGATTTACGCAGTGCCTACAACATCTTGTACAACACCTCTTCTACTACATCTTCAGAGATAGCTTTACAAAATGGGTGATCATTTATATAGATTATATTCTGATTTACTCTCAGACGCTTGAAGACCACACCCAGCATGTCAGAGCAGTTCTAGAGCATCTCATACAGAATCAATTCTAAGCCAAAGAAGTGAAGTGTGAGTTTCATCGGACCAGCACATCATTTCATCAGTCATGAGGGGGTTGCAATGGATGAGAGAAAGGTGAAGGCGGTAACTGATTGGCCAAGACCTCACACAGTAAAGGAGCTACAACGTTTCCCAAACTTTGCGTAACTTCTATAGAAGACTTATTAGAGGATTCAGTTCAGTCACAGCTCCACTAACAGCCAAAGTCTAAAGCTATACTGATCTGGCCTCCTGAAGCCCAAGAATCCTTCAAAAATCTAAAGTCTTGCTTTACAGCAGCTCCCATTCTTCGTCACCCAGATCAGCCTTTTATTGTAGAGTTAGATGCTTCTAATACTGGAGCTGGCCTCGATCCTCTCCCAACCTCCATGGTTCTCTTCCCAAGATGCTTCCTCGTGCATTTTTCTCCTGAAAACTATCACCCGCGAGAGAAATTACAACATGGGGAATAGAGAATTACTGGCCATGAAGCTAGCCATGGAGGAGTGGCAACACTGGCCGAAGGGGCTAATCATGCTTTCAAGATGTTAACTCACCATAAGAATTAGAATAATTCTTTCTAATTAGCACTTACAATATCTTTTGGTGGCTAAATGTCTAAATCCCAGGCAGGCTAAGTGGGCTCTGTTTTCACCCACTTTTCCACCCACAGTCACCCAGGGTCTAAAAATACTAAGGCAGACGCACTCTCCCACCAGACGAAGATGAAGCTCCGCAGTTTCCTCTTGAGGAGAATATAATTCCAGAAAGACTCCTCGTTTTCCGTGACAATGGGATATTGCCCGGAAATCAATCAAGCCAACAATCAAAGATCCACCACCCACCAAATGCCCTGATAATCATATCTTTGTCCCAAACCTTTTCGCAGATGATTGCTAACCCAGGTCCATGAATTACCACCCAATACCACATGAATTACCACATGAATTACCTCAGGCCACCCAGGCATTACGGCCACAATTCAATTCCCTGCAAAACTGGTTTTGGTGGCCAACCTTATCATCTAACATTTGATAGATCTAACATCTATCATTAACATTTGTTAATAATCACATTATCTGCCAAAAGTCCAAGACACCTAGACAGCTCCCGGCAGGCTTATTACAACCCTTACCTACACCAGAACGCTCCTGGTCACACATTGCTCTCGATTCCACTACTGATCTGCCCAGTTCGCTTGGAAATACCACCATACTCACCATAGTTGGACCTTTTCTCTAAGGTTTGCCGAATCACAACACTACCCAAGCTACCCTCTGCTGTCAGCCTTACTTACCAGGATATCATCCCCAGTCTAATGGCCAGTCAGAATGTCTCAACCAAGAGATAATCCGGCTTTCTTTGCTCATATTGTCACCAGCATCAAACAGATTGGAGCCAGCTTTTATGTAAGTGGAAGTATGCACAAATGTGCTTGTCAAGCTTGCTGCAGGAATGACTTCATTCAAGTGTATCCTGGGGTATCAAACCACCAATATTTGACTGGTCTGACGAACCCACTAACCTCACCTCTGTTACCGACTGGCTCCAACACAGCAAAGAAGTATGAGATCGGGCTCACACACATCTCCTACATGCTGTAAGACACCAGGACATCAAAGCCACCCAGAACTGCCGCCCTGGCCCTGCAACATACCTGGTCAATGGGTCCGGCTATCTACAAGAGACCTTCGTCTCAAGCTTCCACGCAAGAAACTCAATCCTAGGTATGTCGGTCCATTCAGAATTTTAAGGCAAACAACCTGTATCTTCTCGTTAAGACCTCCTAGTACTTATCATATCTCCCACTTTTCAAATGTCTCTATTGAAACCCACTGGTGGTCCAGTCAGGAAGTCGGAGGAGGGACATGGAGAGCAAACTCCCCCATTCTGGTTGACAGACGAAGAGGCCCACCGAGTTCATGAATTACTTGACCTGAGACGCCGGGCAGCGCACCCCAGTACTTGGTTGACTGGGAGTGGTTTGGTCCAGAAAAAAGGTCCTGGAAATTCTGAGAGATATCCTGGATCCCACACTTTACTAAGGAATCGATAGGGACACACTCGAGAAAACCGCCCTCGACCTCGCGGTAGACCCCAGCATCACTCCCTTCACATCAAGAGCCACTCACGAGGGGGGCTCTGTTACAGAGGAGGTCCCTGCTCCAACTCCTCCGCACCACCAGAGGGAACTGCCTCCAGAATTCTAAACTCTGTTTCGGACTAATTACCCACAATGTAGCATACTGGGATTGATCATTTCCTGTACATCTGCATCTCCATTCCTCTGCCAGTATAGCTGCTAGCTAACGCTTTCCCGCTGCAAAGTCTTGCTTTTTCACCAGCAACAATTCTGAGCCCCGATTATTGGACTGTTTTTGATTCTACGATTGTTCAGCGCCTGCCACGACCCTTGCTAGTCCCCATGTTTATGATTTTGCCTTCCCTCTTGCTACACCTGTTCATTGGTATTTGACCTACTGTTTGATTATCAATAAAAGCTGCAAATGGATCCTGGAAGGCCAGACCCATCATTACATGGATCATCTAGCACCCACTCTGTTGTTGTTTCGCACAGTCATCATGGACCACAATTACTCATTATCATTTGTAGCAGGTTGTCACCAAAAATAACTCCAAGAAATGTAAACGTACAGGGGAATGAAATGACCCAAGACGGAGTTTAGGACAAGGTGAGAAATTAAACAAGTATCAATATTAGGTTATTATAATTAAACTATAGTTACCGCTATAATTAATAACTTGATAATTATGTAATCTAATAATTTATGTAATACATAAATAGTCAGCATTTTTGAAAATGCTGTAGGTACATTCAAATGTACTTTTTGTATAATTGCTTCATACAAAGGTAAAACTGTGCTGCATTACCCTACCATTAATTCGCTAACAAAGTGACATGTATAAGTAGTAATTTAGCATTAATCATTGTTACTTGTAGCTAAATCATAATAAATAAAATAAAATCATGCACGCACATAGAATAAATGAAAATAAATGAAAAGTACATGAATAATAAAATTTAATAATCACATCCATAAACATGACGAGTTAGTCATGTCACGATTTCCATCAGCAGTGGAGATTACACTTGAACGGTGTAGAATGGTATCTACCCAAAAAAATCACCCCATAGGTCATTTGTGTAAGCAGCTTATTCCAACCTATAAGTTATGCACTAAAGATAAGCGCCTTCTGAATTGGCTAAAAAAGACAGTCTCTGGGTTTTAGTGTGACATCAGGAAATGATATTTGGCCCCTTAACCACCATTTTTACAATACTCACAAAAATATGCCTTTGCATTAATGTATTTACCAAGGTTCTCGGATAAAAAACAAGATTTAGTTCAGTTCATTCAAGGTATACGTTTTATTAACATTTATTCATTAGCAGATGTTTTTATCCAAAGGACTTACAAAGAGAGAGAACGTAATATTTGCCCCAAGAACCAACATGCCTAGATCCACGAAGCTACATTTAAAGTAGGAATAGTTCTGATGCTAGTGACAATAAACAGTAGAAGAGAAAAGTTGTTTTTTTAGTTTTAACACCGAAAATGAGGGATTACTTAGATATCTGCAGAACAGGTCTGTTTTTATTTCTTGAAGGTTGTGATGGTCTTAGCAGATCAAATCAAGGCCGATAGCTCATCCAAAAGGAAGGAACAGTGTAGGTAAATGTCCGAGAGAGTGACCAGTACCTAAGTTATTATCATTTGTGCTTCCGGGAACCAAACCAGTTAGCGTTTTTGTGCCACTAATGCGAGCGCTGGGAATTTCTAATTAGCACACACATAAACCCGATAAAACATGACAGCAACTGTTCTATGGTATCGCTTGCAGCTAGTAGAGGTTTTCATTTAGTAAACGCTCATAAGGGTCGTATTGATTGAAGGGGACAAACAATCTATACAGTCATATGGGCTGAAGGATAGGTTGTATAACATAAGTCTATCTGTCTTACTTTTCAAAGTTATTGTAGTCAGCAGGATCTGTTCTGTATTCAGATCAGATGATGGACCCTACTCTGGAAATGACCACAATGCAGCCACTAAATGCCAGTCAGTATAGAACCCAGTGACCAAGGTCCTCGCAACGACCAGAACAACATTGTGGATAATATAAGGCAGACTTTCAAAATTTTTTCATATTTTATATTCCTGGTAGCCTGCTTTTGTATAATCTCATATAAATCTCTTAGCTTTTACAAACTGTATTCATAACCTTCTTTTGCTTGCTCACTGGGAGACTGCTAACATTTAAAGCTAGGGTTTTATACTTTCTTAATAATGCTTTTAACATATTGGCCAAATATAGACATATTTTTGCCCACTTAGTTAGTAATGTTAATGGTAACTGTCAGGTTATGAACTTTAGTTTTGTGTTTCTTCCAGTTTCTGTTTGCCCCCCCTTTAAGTTCTCCTTTCTGTCCAGTTTTCTGTCAGAGGGTGTTTGTGCTTATTTTGTGTTCTGTGGATTACCTCCGTTTCTTCTTCGCCTTCCTTCCTTGAGAGCCTGACAATACATTTCATGGTTTATTTAAAATTCTTAATACATTTCATAATTCTCCTGTTTTGTATGGTTTTTAGCTCCACTATCATGGAAGAGACAGGATATTTTAATATAAATAACTGCCATATACCATGAGAAATTATAATTTAGCTTGGTAGGAATTCTCATCTAATATTTACAGAACCTATGATTTACGGTCAAATTACCTGTAATAATTTTATTTCTTGAAACATTTGTCATTACTTAACTATGTATATATTTGTCCTTTAAAATACAGTTTAATCTCAACAATTTTAGGTTGTAAGAATGCTTGCATAACATTTTCATTAAATAACAGAAATGCTACAAATTATTATGAAAGGTTTACAAATGTTTAAAATGTAAATTTTTAGACATTGTATTAATGTATATTGCTTGGTTATAAGAACATCACGAAACATTTTTTAAGTCTGTAGCATTTTTAAAATGTTACACTATATACCTAAGAGCAATGTGTTTTAATATATATGATATAATGTTAGTCATTTCTAATGAGGTTTCTGCTCCGCTCCGCTGTGCCACTGGAGGAGCCATCACCGGAATACTAACCCGCAGCTATTTGGACTACAATTCCTATAATGCCCCATACCTGGGATTGATCACTTCCTGTCAGCTGTTTACTGTTTGGTGCCTATTTAAGCTCCATGTGAACATGTACTCTTGTGAAGTTTTGCTTTGCCTGGGCTAGAATTCTGAGTGTTTTCTATTGTGTTTTGATTACCTGTTGTGACTCGGATTGTTTATACCCTTTGCCTGTTTGCTGCCTACCCTGACTTTGAATTGTACTTTGGTTTTTTGATTGTTTGCCACCTGCCCTGACTATGTGTTTACTGTTTTGCCTTTGCCTTCCCTTTGCTATTCTGTCTGCTGTGTCTGGACCCCGGCCTGTCTGACTACGAGTCAACAATGCTGCAAATGGATGCTCATGTGTTTGGCCCACCATTACAGTTAGGAAAAACATTCTACTAACCACTGCAAGAACGGTTTTGATAACTTGCTATAGCCAAGGTTCTAAAAATGTTCCCTGTTCACTGAAATATTAAGCATTAAATTAGAGGCCAAAGGATGTGGGCACGACGCATTTAAGAATGCATGCTCACTGTTTAAAAAAATACACTGTTAAATAAATTATAAAACTTAACGCATTAGAAAAGAACGATGCATTACACTACAGATGATAAATAATGTCTTGTAATGTCACAAGACGTAGGAGGCAACTCGAGAAGAGGAGCCCGGAGGAGACAAAAGGTGGATATAGGCAGATTTAAGCCATTTTCCACGCTGGTGACATCTATTAAAGTCAGAATCAGTGATGGCAGTAGATGCTGGTTCCCCAGGGCCTGGTAAGTGGAAATGACTAGGGGAAGGGATTCTTTTAAGAGCATTGCAACAAACAGGCTAACACTAACCCTTACTTCAGTGTTTATATAGTAAGCATTTTGTGATAGTTTCTGTTAAAACATGTCAACAGAGAAGCAATTGCTATAGAAAGAAATGGAAGAAACAGAGAACATACCTTAAGGGTTGAGGTGTACAACGTGTGAGAGAGAATGCTGGATGAGCAGGTTTCACTTACACATACAACTACAGAAATGGTCTTTATAAACACATTGTACTGTATGTTTATTCATGTCACAGAGACCCAAATGATCACAACTACTACCATTAATTCATATTCCTCTTCAGTAAACATGAAATGAGCCATTATGTTTGAGGTTTATGTGGCTGTATTGGTCCCTTACATTTTTAAAGTAAAACTTTTACCAAGGACTTTAGGTAATGCATAACAGAACTTAAAGAAACACTTATGAGCAGTTAAGATGATACATTTATTGACAGTCCTCAGCGGTAGTTAGATGCCTGCTAAGTGCGCCTCTGACGTAGAACAATACTTGCAGACTTTATATGTTTGTATTGACTGTGATACGACTAATTTATATTATCAAAACTTCAAATCATAATAATATTAAAAGTCAAACAAGAACAAACCACAGAGAAGTCTTCTGAACTGTTGTATTTACTTAAATGTTATATCTTTGACAGATTCAACTTTATCTAACCTGAGAATAATAAAAAAATAAGGTAGAATGTGTCATGAATGTGTCATGCAATGAATAGCAACATATACCCCAGTGTTTTCCTTAGTCCTTTAGTGCCATTATCCTTATTCTATATATAAAAGGCAAATTGCTGTAATGGGGGACTTTTTGTATCTGGCATTTTTGCACTGGAAAATTATCTTCTGGCCAACAACAAAAATGTATAAATATGAGATTATCAATATGAGGTTCATTCCTCAGTCACTATGCAGTCATATTATAATCATTCAAATTATATTGTCCTCCACATAGTAGTCTAGGTTTTGTCTGGGTTTGCAGACATCTCTAAGATATTTTCAACTGCAGCAAGCTCACTGATCTGCCACTTAACATCATATTGAGCAAAACCCAACACAGCACCAGATCTGCAATATTAGCCTATTATCGGTTCACACATAGGCTTATAGTCAAGTTAGTTGTGGTAAGGTGACTTACTATGCAATAAGCTACGGTATAAAGCTACCAAACATGCATAATATTGTTATGATCGCTAACATAGCAGATCTGTGGAGAAAATACATTGATTATCATCATTTTTTTATCAAAACTAATTTATTAATGACTCTGAAATAAGAGACCTGATAGCGTATTTTTCACAGTCATTTCACACCCATACTCGTGGTCGTAATTTGCATGTCGTGTGTAACAGAGCTGTTGTGAAAATAAGCCTTGTGTCTGTAAACTGTCATAGTAGTACAATGTTTGAAGACCAACCTCAAATATCTAATATTAAACTGTCATGGCCATAGATTTTGGAATCCAGCCTGACAAAAAACAGAATTACATACAATAGTTTTCAAGTATGCACAAGTAAATTAAAATTACACACAATTGTTCAAAATTATGATTATTTTTGACAGTGATTTTATTCCATACTTTAAAACCTAAAGACTGATTTGATGTAATTGTTAATTTATCTATTAAATTATTATTACTACAATATCTAAACACAATGTCTACATTCTATGTGTCTATTGAATTATGTTTATTGTGAAAACAGCAATAATACAAACTAGAACTAACCTTAAACCGTAGACAATAGATGTAGCCACAAGTCCAGAACACGTAAGGCTACACACATTTTATGTAACAGCACAAAGGAAATTGAACTGCTTTCTATTTCAGTAAAAGGATAGGTTTCTCTTCAAGAAAAGATGCTCAGTTTCGTCAGGAGAGACAATTTGTAAACCGCCATTTTCGTCCAAATTTTCCTCGGCCGAAAAGTCGGGTGTATCCTTACCAGTAATAGAAACATTGAACCTCTGAACCAAAAACACATAAATTCATTTAATTCTTTGTATTATGTGGTATGAGGTTTTTATTAGGATTAAATAAACCATGGATGGAAAACAGGTACAGAATGTACAGGATATACTAAATTATTGATGTACAGTGAAATAGGATTCTGAAAAAAAGTTTCCGTTTATAGGAATGGTCTTGGATTGTGGGTCATATTTAAAATGAACTGGATTTTATGAAGTGCAAATAAATATCAGACTGTTGCTAAGATACAGTAGCAAATCGCGATAAACAGCGTTTCAGTTACAGTTTGGCCACAGGAGAATCCAGATCTGATCTGTTCTCATCTACCCTATTTTAAAAACAGCCATCAACAAACAACTCAAGTAGCATGCTGTTTTAACATGCTAAAAATACGTTATAAGCAAATAAAGAAGGTAGAAGTGTTTAACACTGTTAAAGACAATGGAGTAAGCATCACCAGTAAGATCCTCTTTCACACAAATGAGTTTAACCATGGCAAAGAGCGAGACACTTTCTGTAAGACATAGCCATTGTTACACCATTCCTGAAGGTTGGCTCACTATGCCTGTGAGGAAGAACACCTCGATGAAGAGTGAGCACTGGGAAGCCCGATCCAAAGATGCAGTCTGCTTTAGCTTGAGGAATAGTACATGACATTTTGTTGGTCACCTAAAATAAAATCAGCTCATTATTACAACTACTTTAAATAACCAAAGGATAAATTAATGGTAAACTCCAGAGTTCCCACACTTTGTAGCCAATGACTTTTCTTGATGCTTCTAACTGTTTGTCATTACTAGATAAAATCAGTGTGGCTTGTTCTTCGTACTCTAAAGCCCTGTTTGGATATTGTTTCTTATGGGGACGCAAGGTATTTTTATTCTGCAAACAGGAGTACGTCAGTAATTTTATTGTCATCCAAATCTAGAATGTCTGTTTTTTCCCTACTGTTTTTTGACAATGAATTTGTCCATGAATTTGTTTGTCCATAAACATAGTTTATTACTGATAAGCCATGCAGATTTATTTTTACAGCAGTCCTTTATGAGAACAATTACCATCCGAATAGGGCTTATAAAGCAAATATCCAAAAACAATTTTAAAATATCAGTAGAATAATATATTAAGTCCTATAATTTAAAATTTTATTTTCCATGATGGTGGGAACCTCATGAAACATGTAACATTGATTTATCGCTGACAACCAACCTGACCAGAGTGACGCCTGCAGACAAAACTGGCAGTTTTTCATAAGACAGGTGGTGTAGTAAGAGGTTCCCCTGAAACCCTGTTGCACCTTCAGCATCCTTCCAGCTGGTGATTACAACCATATAGTTGCCTGCGAAAGCACACTGTCAGCAAAGTCCCTCTCCTCGGCAGGCACGCTGGCACCACACTCTTCTTGAAGACACATCCTTGTCTCTCAGCTCCACCACGGCCATGTCAGGCCTGGGGTTTCGTTATGTAACGTGGATGGACATGTACCTGCTTCACATGAAGCACCTGTTCACCCACTTCCAAACGCACGCCTCAAGCTTTACTTCCAGAGTTTTAGGCATTAAAACTGTGACCATTACAGATAGTAGCTGTTTAATCAGTTACAGAACATTTGATTAAACTAGACTCACCCACTGCCACCTGGAAGTTACTGAACTTCCTCACGCACTGAGCTGTGGTAAGAACAATATTCTTCTTTCAAGATAACACCGCTGCAGAACCGCCTGACCCATGACGCAGCACGCCTAAAAAGTACACCAAGATCACCCCAACTAGGTTTACACTGCAATGTTTTGCACTAAAGGAAATTTAACTAAGCCCTTTTTCCTTTAAAAACCACTTATGATGTTAGTAAAAACTTGAAAAGTTTGTATTTTAGTAATATATTGTATCGGAATGCAAGTCACATTCATGTTTTCTTGTGATTTTTAGCAACTGCGTGTTTCAGCGTCCAGAAGTAGTTCAGGGTCGGCTCTGCACACAATGTCAGGACAGCATGTAAAGCGGCCACTATCAGAATCTTAAGGAGAGTGAATCGGTTGTAAAACTGGTCACTAAAACCCTAATTGATTTCTGTTGTGGACAGACTGAGACTAAACACTGTATCGTATATGAACACACTATAAAGAGAAAAAGATGAGCTACTGTTTTTTTTCAATTCGCCAGGGACACTCTGCCGGGCCACAGGTGAGTCCTCAAAGTTAGACTGTAGCTTAGATGATTGCTGTCGGGTCCCACTGTGTTAAACTGCTCACTTTCCACATGGGAAAAAGCCACTGAAGACCAGAAAATAGTTAATCACAAATAGATTTAGCATCGCTCTACCCAGCAACAAAAAATGAACACTTGCTAAGCACCAGTAATAAATGGCCTTTAATGAGTCAATACACATGAAGCAACTTGCTAGAGGATCTGTTCTTTCCATTAAGCCACAAAACAAAATAAAGGAGACAAAATACGTTTCTATTTCATTTACTACACTTTACTCCAAGATACAGTTTTCCCAAAAGAATTGGCTACTTTTAAATGTTGGCGTCTGATGTTTTTGTCCACAGGTTAAAGGCCTGACACATTGCATGTAATTTATTCTGTTGTCCTCTCGAACATGATCGTGAATCATGGAAAGGCAGCATGGGGCTCTTTTTAGGGAGAGTTTTTATTGGCCATTGGGCTGGTTTTCTGAGAAAATCTGACAACCCTAAACAGACTGACTCAACAATGATACAGTACAGAAAGAACTGAATTTTGAAACTTTGTAAAGTTTCACATATTTATGACCGCCACACTGGAGGGTTTATATTGCACACCGTCACTTCCAGCGCCCGTCTGACGGGTAGCCGTAGTGTTTCACTTCCCGGCTGGCACACACTGCTCCTTCTGCTGCAGTTTCCAGCCAAGGGCACACAAGGCACTCATACGACTGCTTTCCTAGCTGGCAGAACTGACTCCAGCCTTAGCAGATCATATCTGTGGGACACACTGTTTCACATCTACATGTAATAAAATCAATGTAATGATGTGAGGATCATAGAAGGGCAAACAAGGAAGGTCTGTGACATAAGATAATAAAGATACTGAACAACATCAATGCTTTTACTTAAATTAGAATGAAATCATTACAGGTAGAATCATTTTCGCTTATAACCAAATTCTTAATTCAATTGAACGAATAAATTAAAGTAATCAGAAGACACTGAAAAACTTGAAATGAAGCAATCAAAACTTTATAGCAAAATATTGCTAGCGATCCAAACTTACCTTAGCTTACGATTATATATTATAGTTTGAGTTTTGAATTTCAAACTATTTACATTTAGTTTTAGTTTTTTATGAATTTTAGTTTCTGTTTATTTTAGTCTTTTTATTTATATTTCAGTTTATAGTTAATACAGATGATGACAGCAATGAGTTGGCTGGGGACAAAGTTATCATTGTTTTTAAAGCAAACTATTCCATATTGATTTGAGATCGAAAGTATTAAAAATAAAAGCCGAAAATATTTTATAAATAATTTTTATTTTGTTTTAGTTAGTCTTAAACCAGTGCATAATGGTTTCAATTTTTGTGTTTATATAATATTTACATAACATAACAGCATTTTCAGTTAGTTATGTTAACTCTGTCTCACAATGGGTTCCCGAAAGCCGACTTACAGATGGAAGTCATAACCCCCTTGACACTGTCTGAACACATCGCTCCATTTTTGCTGGATGGTCAGCACACTGGTCACCACCTAAATCAGTGTGAAACATGGTTAATACATTGCATGATGATAATAAACTGCAAACATTATATTACAAAATCTGTGTCACTTCACTTTAGATATCAGGCAGACTAAAGATGTTCTACATCTTTTATTCAAAGCTACACGCAATCGAAAACCTCATTTTAGTTGACTGACACTTAGTAAACAGTACTCACTGATGTCAATGCAATACATGAAGACAGGTACACTACAAATGTGATGTGGAAACACGTGGTTTTTGTGATCCAATCACAAAAGTTTTGGGACCTGGTTAACATCTGTATTTAGCACTGCCCACTTCTGATTGGATCACCACAACCACGTCTTAATATCGGTGTAAATGGAGCTCAGATCCCCCCATCTTATTGCTTATTTCCCAGAGGAAGTATGTATGTATGTAGATGGAGTGGAAGCATGCATGTACGTAAGTATGGATGCATGTATGTATATGTATGTGTCTGCCTGTCTGCCTGTCATTATTATCAACATATATGGCTTTTGGAATATCGAAATGTGAACAACTGTGGTCAAATTTTGTCCAATTTTAGTAGAGCATCAACTTGTACATCTGACTGTTTTCCCAGGCAACGACACAACAGCAGTGTTAGTTCATCTCTTGCAAATACAATCACATATTTATTTTTATTTATTTTTAAGTAGCAGTGTACAGTAAGCAGAATAATGCACAGTCCACTTCAGGTCAGGATCTAGTGACCGTATGTTATCTGCTAAGACACTGAACAAAAGTCATACTATTTAATTTGACTGACTCTGAATCACAGCAACATACCGACTGATTTCCACTGTTCAATACGAAAAGATTGATGGAGCGTTAATAAGATAAATAAAAATCAGATTTACATGATAAATCAACATGCATCTTGTTTCCTGCAATATTCTCTACTTACCGATGCAGACAGAACGGAAGGATATCCTCAAAAGAACCAAAAACACAATCCATTTAATTTGAATATAATTACAACTGTGTGTAGTGTGTAAAAAGTGTGTAGACAGACTCAGTACAGTCCGATAGTTATCCTGAAAGACCTCTTGTTTTTCATAATCACACACTTCCTCTAAACACTCTCTCCCAGGTTGGCTGGGAGTTTCATCTCTTGCTACCTGTGTTTGCTTCTCCTCTGACGGGAAATTAGGTTATTTGCATCCCGCTTCCAAGAGCCAGGAGGTGCTGGCATGCAAAATGAAAATAAAGAAAAATGCTTAAGCTTCTGGTACAAATATCATCAAATATGTTCGCTAACTGTGGTAGTATCCTTGGAGCTAGATCACTACAATTAATCATACATTTACACAATATAATTAAGGAGTGTTATGACTGGTGAATCAAAAAAATTTTGAATTCCTTGCGAATCTGATTGTGTATTTATGAATCGTGATTTTGAATTCACAAATCTGATTTTGTACATGTAAAATTGTGCTGTGCATTTATGAATTATATTTTGTAAACGTATGATTAATGGTAATGATCTGCCTCATATAGTATCCTGACACTTAAGGAATTTGTGCACATGCGTTAATATAGTTTGTTTTTATGTTTGTATGTATTATTTTATCTTCTGCATATTTTATGCTTCTGCTTTGGTGTTTCCTACACTGTAAAAAAATTATTGCCTTAATTTTTAAGTAAATTTAAAATTTTGTCTAATGATGAGTTGCCATAACATACAAAAAGTTAATGTAAATACATTTGTTTACAAAAATTTTATAGTGTTATATTTAGGTTACTTAAAGTTGGCACTTGTCTGTCTGTGTGTAAAGTGCATATGTGCAAAGCAAAGCGAATTTTTCCCACAATATGGTGTTGACGCTTCTGGTCTTTTCACTGAATTAACTTTTAATACAGTTTTTTTTTTGCTTGAAGGTCTCCAAGTCATAATCTTGGTGGCCTTTCCAAAATTTCCATTCAACTGTTGTATTCTTTTTATCTTATCTCCTACTCGCTTGTTCTCTGCCAGGTATCAAGAGATCCCTATATATACCCATGCTTTGCTCCCAATAAACGAGGTAATTGTAAAACACTTTTGGTGCTTATGTGTCTATTCTCTTCTCTCTGGTACCAGGATAAGAGAATAAGTTCAAATTTTAGCTAACACAGAACAAGTTTTCTTTTTTTTTTTTTTTTGTAAACAGTAATAACAATGTTTTCTAATGATTAAATTTGTTTGACAATTAGTTTTATTTTATAAACTACTCAAAGAGCCATGAGCTTGTGCCTTTTAAAACTTAATGGCCATTTAGTTTTTCCCTAACATTAGCTTAGTGATTTGGCATGTTTAAATGAACAGAACACGATGACAATGAATGTAACTGAGCAGCTCTTGATTGTTGTTCCCACACATTCCCCACACTGGTGAGCACACTGTAGAAAAGATCCTAGAAAACTTGTTGACGGCCTCTTGCTGGGACTGCATTTTGTGTGTGTGTGGATTATGTGGGTGGCAGGACACAGTTAACGAGGTCAATTTGCCTGACTACAATGCCTCGAGAGATGAGACCCAGGTGGGAGCGGGTCTTTATTGTGAGAGGCCCGCACGAACACAGGCAGCTTCCTCAAGAGCTGACTTGCAGCCATTTTTTAACATGTTTTTGCCTTTGTTATGCAACTGGCAAGAGAATGGGGGTCAGAAAGCTCAGGGAAGCAAGAGAATCCATGGGGCTTCTCAGAACTGTTGCATAATACCAAATAAAAAGATAACAATTCACAAAAATATAGCTGCAAGCTGCAATAACAGGCCCTAGCACTACAGTACCATCGATACCTGGTGCTTTTAAGAAAACAGAAAATGCACGGCAGTCACATAGGTTTAACTGCAAAATAATCGATTTTGAAGTCTTTTTAATCAAGTCAGTCTGTTGTAAGTGACACACTTCCTGTTGCCAGCTGGTTGTGCTATACCTAAGACTCACAATAGCTACATCATTGTAAACAGCCCACAACACCACAAGTATTTCCCAAGTTTGATGAAAATCACTCATATGTACATGCAGAATATATGAGACATGTCCTGTTCCATTTATTGCCATAAATTGATTGCCTCACTGCTGCAACACCATTCAAGACAATCTGTTTTTTTCTTGACCAAGTATGAAGCCATCACTTTAGTCAAAAAAAGTTTAGTTAAACTATCACAAATCCATTTAGAACTTTATATCAGCATTATCTCTACATTATTCTGACATTATAATGTATATTTACAATATACATAATTTACCGCTCTTGCCATGCAACATCGCTCAAGATACAAAAAATCCCTTTGCAATTTGAATCTTCAATGTCTTGGCATGATCTCACTAGCTTTCACAAGTTTTGGCAATCCAAAATGTCTGACTTCCTATTGGGCAAAGCACGGGTGTCAGAGCAAAAGTTGTTCGGGTGACATGACACGCAGAGATGGGCTTCCTCATTTTTTCTACTCGCTTTTCTTTTTTAATATTAATTTCAACATTTACCTGCTTTGTCATTTAGTCATTAAAACTGAACATCATTCAAGTTCATGAGGCTTTGTTCATGACCTGATAACACATAACGCTAGTGGAATTTATCGGGAACTAAACGCCGAGGAGAAAAAGAATGCGCTTAAGGTGTTTTTACTTATAACATACCCTTGTCCTAATGTGCTCCTGTAGTTCAGTTGGTAGGGCATTGCGCGTTAGCAGCCAAAGGTTGCTGTAGTTAGGATTACCAGTGGAGCACAACATTTCATAAAATGTGTATAACTTGGAATGTGCTGTAAGTCGCTTGGGACATAAGTAAACAGTTAAATATAGTGTTAGTCTCAGGCATTACCTTACATTATATTTAATGTAATGTAATGCCTGAGACTGCACACTGTATCTTCCTTTTGTATGTATTGGTAGTTTCCCCTCTTACGCTAGTTCCAAACTCACTCCTACACATACGCCCCCTCTCTTACCATCTACATTCAATAAACAAGCAATGTTTTTTATTTGCGATTATGAAACAATTTGACTAGATTTGTGGCTGTTGTGCCCACTCAGCATTTTTTCTCTTTGACCTTAAATCCCAGGGAAAGTTGTGTGAAAATCCCTGTAGAGCAACCCTACCTATTTTCTTTTGAAATACAAAACTGTCTAATTTTATACCAACAACTTTGTCCATTTTCAAGTCACTTAAAATCATCTTTCTCATTCTGATAGCTGAAGTTTGAACAGATCCTTTTGACCTCTGTTTCTCTTATTCTTGTTCTACTTGTGTAATGTTATCAGGTTGCTGTGCCTGGTGACCTGTTCAGATTCAAAAAGCTTATCCAAATACCCACACTTGCAGTCTTGTAACTTGAAAGTGCATACAATACAAAATTCCATCAATAAATCGGTTTTACACTCCAATTAAAAATAATCCTAGAAACATATTAAATCTAATAATTTGAAAGAAAACTAGATAAGTAAAGTTTGAGGACAAACTTTCATTTTGGTTTGACAAAGTAATTTTTAAAATTATTTAATTAGTGAATTGTTTAAAATACTTTAGGTCTGACATTTTCTAAACACAATGGTGACAAGTTCAACATGTTTTAGTATCATCAACAACCTTTAAACAACCTTGACGATACACTAAAGTGCTACGGTGGAGGCTCTCGCACCGCCTCCCCGAACCACCAGAGGGAGCCATTGCACTGAGTACTAAATCATGTTTGGACTACAGTTCCCAGCCATAGGGCCACATTCCTGGGGCTGATTACTCCTGCTCACAATTGATATCACTTCTAATCCTTGTGTATATAAACCCCAGTCTGTGATTAACTCATCGCGGAAGTCTTGTTTTGTTCCGGCTGACATTTCGAGCCGCTTACTGTTGATCGGATTACCTTGTTATTACTCGACTGTTTATCGCTTCTCTGGGACGTTCGGCTTGCCTCATCCGACTTGGATTTAAATGATCAGTCTTCTCTTGATTATTTCGCTGCCTCCGCCTGGCTTGGATTGTTTATCTTTGCGCTTAGCCTAGCCCCTGATATACCTTTTCAGTTTGCCGTTGTCGCACTTCTGCTCGTTCAATCATTCTATTAAACTTCTGCAAATGGATCCTACCGTCTCTTTGTCTCCTCATAAAAAAGCATGATTTTTGCATGTATTACCATGATGCCGTAAATATTTTTACATGACATTGAAACCTTGCTACTACATTTTAACCTGATATTAGTATATTTTAACATGATGTTAATCGTGTTCAACATGAATCTAACATCAATTAACATTGTTAGCAAAATCAATTATCATGATCTTAACACATTTTAGCATGATGCTAGCACATTTTAGCATGATGCTAGATTGTTTGTAGCATGATACTAACATGTTTTAATGTGGGTGGTCATGTGACTTCTTAGTCTTCCTAAGAAGTACGTTTTTGTCAATGGGAAACTGACTGTTCAAATTCGAACAGGTCCAGTTCTGTCTTCGAAAGCCCAATCTGTTGAAAAGAAAACCAGAGTGGAACACCCTGCTGTCTGTGGAAATTTTGGTAGGTGTAGCTTGAAAGCTGTAGCTTTCAATGCAAGCTCCCCTGGCCTTGCACAGAACCCAAAACCACAGAACCAGGTCCACCTCCCAAATCAACTGGACTACAGAAGGACGGAGTCTTCACTCTCCCCGAGCTGAAAAACCTGCCGACAGTGCATAAGCTGTGCGGTTGAGGTGGCCGGTAATGTGAGTGGCCTGCAGGGACTTGATCCACTGCTGACTCCAAAGGAGGGCGGCAATGAGTGACATCACAGCACCCACGTGACCGCACAGCATCCTGGTGGCTGATACAGGCCACCGTCATCAGTGTTATCTGTCTAGACCAACACATGTCTGCCCTGTCCTCTAGGGGGCAAATAGGACTGCCAGCAGCTCCAAACAATTTATGTGCCAATGCAGGTGTGATGCCCTGTCCAGAGCCCAGACACTGCCTGCCTTCGTTGCACAGTGCACCCCAGCCCATGTTCGATGCATCAGTTTTGACAACCATCAGTCTGACACCTATCCTAGGGGAACCAAAGTGCTGGAGCAATATCATATGTATCAACCTAAGCGGAACTACTGCTGCCATATCCCCAATAGCTTTTAAAAGTTTCCTTTAGAGGAACCGCAGGCCTGTTTCTGAACGTAATGCAGGCAGGTAAGCACTGACTGTGGCGCCCTGTCCTCTGCGAGACAGGCGGTCTTACTGACTCCAGTCCAGCCCATGCCGGGAAAAGAGATGCTCTCCACCGGGAAAGCTTGCTCTTTTCCCAGCTGACCTGAAGCCCTAACTGGTCTAAGTGCCGTACTACTCATGTCCCTGTGCTCGTAAAGAGGACACCGCTGAACCTGGCAGGAAGCAGACTGTGCGAGGCCTGTTGACCTGGCTGAAGGCAAAGTTACGACGAGGTAAAGATGTGCTTAATTGCATCCATCTGCTGCTTCACCACTGAGAACATCGTCCAACCCAGGGTGCCCGCCATGACCTTAGTCGATCGTATTATGGCCTGCTGGGACCTACCTCATGCAGGTCTTCTTGAAGCCTTGGCTTGATGGACCTGCAAGATCGCCAAAGCGTGGAGAGCTGAAGCAGCCTGTCCCACGACTGTAAGCCCTCACTAGCCCTCCACCGTTGAGGGTAGTGAGAGCGGACAAACCAGCAAAGTGGTGCGCGCTGTTAAAGGCACTTTAAAGAAGTTTAAAAATAGTTTTTAAAAATTAAAAATGGTCAAAAGACTTTGTGACAGAAAATGACAAGAGGGCGCTTGTAATCGGCATGACTCCAAGGAATCAGAGGAACTGTTGAACTGAGTTAGAGACTCCAAATTTGGTCCAGTAACATTTCATATTATCATCTATCTGTGTGCCTATGTGTGGCTCTATGGGCTGCCTCCCCAGATGCAGTGGCGAAAGAAGAATAATACTAACAGATACTTTGACTCCTAATAATAATCCACCTGTAATGGTACCACTGCTCAGTACCCTCACCATATTGGCTCAAATGCAGAAGAAATAGTTCTTAGCACAGGCTCAAAGTCCTTTCTGTCCACAGATCACCTTCATTCAAAGCAAGTGTGTGGTACAGAACATGGTACAGAAATGCTTATTGTAGTGTACATGGAGCCAACAAAACCTGTGACAGATTGTAGAACTGCAAGATATAACAAAACATTGTACTTCTTTCAAAAACTACATTTATTGACTGAGTGCTTAATTTCCACTTTAACTTTACAGTTTACTTAATCCTTTACTTTAGCAGTTATTTAGCCAAGCATGTGCCTCAAAAATCACAAGATGTCTCTGAAAACTAAGTTAAACCAGGCATTACACAGAAAAAATGCAACACAGCAGAGATGATATGTATTTTGTAAAACTCTTTAACTATTTTTAACCAATTAAGAAGCAACGCAAATTATTATTTTTTATAATTATTAAATTCGTGTTGTCTGCAATTGTAAGTACTTCTTAAAAGAACAGCAGAGAAAAAGGATTTTGTCTGCCTGTCATGATTGGCTAATTACATTGTGCTAACAAGCAACTGAACAGGTGTACTTAGTAAACTGACTAATGAGTAAATATATAGATATATAATATTTGGAGGACCTGAAGAAGTTAAGGCACTAGTTCTAGAACATTTTCTGTAAAGCTGCTTTGAAACAATGTCCATTGTGAAAAACATTATGAATAGAACTGAATTGTATTAAATATGTGATCCCCTTTGTTACAATTTATAAGACAATTAAACAGGTCTCATCATCTAAATATGGATGTATACATTTAATTAAGTTATCCTGGGATTATTGAATGTAGTTACAAGTTTTACCTTGTTATCATACATTCTTAAGTATACTGTTATATATAGTACATTTTGATATAATAATTATCATGTCAGCAAAACACAAAACAAACTACAGATTACCCAATATATGTTAAACAATTACAAGAACCGCTAATAACGAAAATACTATGACCACTAGTGATAGTAAATAGGTTTTGTAGAATGGCAAAGACAGAAGCAAGCAATTTAACTGCTACTTTATTTTCCTAAGTGTGAAAGGTGTGAATGCTTAATTACTACTTTTGTTGTTTCCAGGTGGAAGTTGTTTGTTATTATAGTATACCCATTTTTAATTTGATATGTTGGGAAATCAAGTTGTCAGCTTTTAATTGTATTTCAGTGACGGTTATATAAACATTACAGAAATCAACTTTCTGGCAATCAGGTGAGTATAAATCAATTCATAAAACAGGCTGACTTTAATTTCATACTAAATGAGTTTGTGCTTGATCATTGATCTGGTGATTGATGTTAGTTAATCTAACGCTGGTAAGATTCGACCAATCACACTAAAGCATTTCATAAACACTGCGGGATTTGAATCTGAACCATGGACACTGGGTTGCATTTACTGACACGATGCACAACATCTACAAAGCTTGCAGTGAGATGCATTTACCTGTTCTCATGCCCAATCCAAAGGTCACAACACCAAATAAAAGTACGAGTAAAAATATCCTTCCCAGAAAAGCCATGATGATGGTCTGCCTGAGAAGAAAGCGGGAGACGGTGTGAGTACTGCCTTTACCACTGTTTTCAAAACGCTTTTATCATATTTCTGTAGTCTATTATGTTTCTGTGATAAAACAGCGTAAGTCAAAACTAATGAACATGTTTTCTAAACAGCAAAACCATGGCACATCCTGAAATGTCTCGCGTAAAAGAAGCTCGAGATGAACTCGCAAGAACATTTAATTCGATAGCAACGGCACATAAAGCAAGGGTTGTATGCCGCAGATTGTGGTGTTAATGAAGTTAAAGTGCCGCGTACGCTCATTGTTGTTTCTTACGATATTAGATCGTGACGATAGCAAAGATAACGGTTGACTCACCGTCAGAGTCGATGGCGCAGATCAGACGAGATTCAGATGTGTGACTCACAGTCTGATATACTGATTGACTTTGCTGTTTACGACTATCATACAACGGCTATCAAACCCCGATCAGATATCTGCTATTATTCTGTACTGAAACACCCCACTCTTTTAAATACACCACACGAGGGCGCAGAGGGACATATACTTTCGATCAGTTTTACGCTAATGTACTGTAAAACCCGCATAACTGGATTGTATTGATAGATGATTCAAATTTAATGAATTGTTTAATAAATTGGAGGTAAGATTTAATTTAGTCTACTAAAGGGCAAATTATTAGGACCCGAACACTTAAAGTTTTCCTTAGAATTATTAATATTGTTTATTTTTTTCAAGGTTTTCAGGGACTTTGGGTCTCCTAACATGAACTAATAATGAACTATATTTCTATGCCATTAAATAATTTTTAATATTGTTAATTTTAACAACTACTAATGCATTATTAAAATAAAAGTTGAATTTGTTAACATTAGTTGCACTGAAAACATGAACAAACATTGAACAGCTGTATTCTTATTTACTCACATTTATTAATCTTTGTCAATATGAGCAAATGCATTCATATTAGTTAATACATTATCTAATGGGAACAAATGAAACCTTATTGTAGTGTTAATGTAATCTTTACAATATTAAGAGCAATAATCAACGGAAATAATTTTCTCATAACACTGCAGCCCTGCCCTGTAATTAATTCTTTTTTATTCTTTTCCTTATTTTTATCATTTATATACTTAATAGGCTATGCTACATACATACTATTTTTACATTCATACTACTTATTTATATTATGCATTGTTATATTAAATCCTTCTATTTTGTTGTTGTTATTTTAGGGAAAAAGTATCAAGATGAGATGACTTCATTATCCAGGTCCTGTATTGGGGGATGTTTTCAGCAGACAAGCAATGTATTAAGCAGCACAGCCATATCCACTCAGTCAAGCAGCTGTGCAGAGGAAACAGCCAATGGATTAGCAAAGGAAATTGCACCTGTACCCCCAGATTCATCTAATCCACAACAGTCAACCAGCAACTCCCAAGGCATCATAAAAACATCTGTTAGCTCTAATCCAACATTTAAAGCAGAAATATGCTGGGCAACAAAAAGTTGTAACAAGCCACTATTCTTACAAATCATGTGAGCATGTAGAGGACATTTTCCAAACCATGTTTCCTTACAGTAACAAAGCAAAGCAGTTTAAATGTGGGAAGAATAAAGTGGCATACCTCGCTGTGTTTGGGATAGCTCCCAACTTCTCTTCCCTGATGAAAACCAAAGCCAAGAAAGAGTCTGGTTACGCTCTTCTATTGGAAGAAAGTTTAAATCGGGTGAAGAAAAGCCAGCTTCACATTCACCTGAGATTCTGGAATGATAATCAAGTAACCTTAAGCTATCTTACATCTTTTTCATGTGTCTTCACACTGCAGAACAAATATATATAAGAAGTTTGAGACAGTGTGTTCAGTGTGTTGGACTTTTGTAGTCACCGATGGCTGGAAAAGGTGAAGGTGGCTAAGCGTGTCTACAGATTTTGCCTTCACTGAAAATGTACATCAAAGCTGCCTAAGGGAAAACGGTAACAGAACCATCTTCTAAATCATTCAAGAGTGCTCAGATGATTGTTCAAAGATGACCTCTTCCCAGCAAAGCTCAACTTCTTTCTAATGGTGGCTAGGAAATCACACTATTTTTGAAGTTTTTACAGATAGATGTTTGTCATTAATAAATGTTGCCATTTATAAATGGGCTCTCACCAATATGTTTAGAAGTCTAATGAAATTTTCTACACCCAGCATCATGAAGAATGCAACAATTACCTTAAAAGTTTTTACAAGTTGACTGCTGACCCAGTCAACCACATGGATGTTACTAAACTGAGAGTGGTATTTGGTCACAAAGCACGCCCTGGTAGAGCACATGAAGAAAAACTTGGATGCTAAGAGGCTGGGGCTGGAGTTTAGGCAGAACTGCAAGCTGTTTTGGCTAAAGATTGTCTCCATGCTTTTGAAAAGGCACCACTTAAATATCCTCTTGTGAGAACCCTTTCTGTTTAGGATCCAAGAGTGTTCCTCAAGAGCAAAGAGGTAAGCAACCCTAAAACCCACCACTGTTCTGCGGCTCCATGTGGAAACTGGGCGCATTGAAGAGAAATGCTGAGGGAGTTTGGTCACTTCTATGACCACAGCCTAATGACAGCATCAGATTCCTTTAGAAACTTCACTCCAGAAAGTGGAAGTTTGGATGTATTCTACCACAAACATTTATCCATATATCCAGAGTGTCGCCATCTATGGGAGGTAGTGAAACTTCTGATCCTTTCACATGGCCAGCTTCTGTTGAGAGAGGGTTTTCAGTCAACAAGGAGGTAATGGTGGAGAACCTCAAAGAGCATTCATTGATTTCCCAGATAGTTAAAATCTAAAAAGAAGAGACTAAAGGAGGATATGAGGGTCCTCCTGAAATCTGCTAATGACACTGCGAAAAGCTGAATCACAAGGAAAACTAAGCTTCATCTCAAAGTTCAATGGCCTTCAAAAGCAGGAAAAGGAAAGAAGTCTGGTGACTGGAGAAAACGTTAGCTGAAAAACTGAAGGACACTCCCTAATAGGCCCTACCCTGTTTGGCCTAACCTCGGATAAGCCAATTATTGTTTTTGCACTATACATTTCAGTTTCATTTTTGCACCATTTCATTGCTGTTTTTACACTTGTGCTGTTAATTGTGGTTTGTTTCCCAACTCAACAGTCTAAAGGGCACTTTATGTTAATTTAAGTTGTTGATGGTGTTATTCATGCCATGTTTTTTGGGCCTGTCATCACTACTTGTGGTTAGATTTTGTATTTAAAACTTGTTAAATCAGTCCTCACCTGTTTAACTGTTTAATGATGTTTTAATGACTACATTGTTTCCAGCGGATAATTTTGTATTTATAATGATCAAACATTTAGAAAACCATAATTATTTCACTTAAATAATAAACATAAACAATGCCCTTTTAAATATTTATTATTTCTAAACATTAATGTAAAAATGGTAAATAAGATTCTACGTAGAACCACATTTAAACACTGAAAGTGGAAACACTGCATTCCATTTTTCTATTCACTTCATAAACTGCATTCTAAGTGTTTTCCATGCACATTGTGTATTTTACATTCATGGATAGTTAGTCCTAACAAGAGACACATTGCCTGAGGTAGGTTATTCAGGTGATCAATGACACTGCGATAAATTGACGTTGAGCTGGTGACATTCTCCACACACTGCACAATCTGCAATAGCAACAACATAATGGGAGGCCAAAGAATAGTTTTCTGTACTTCAGCAGCGCTGAGGAATAGATGTATATATAAGATATTAAAGAGGTTAAATAAGTATGCAGAATTATTTTAAGTTATAAAAAAAAAAAAAACATACCACATGAATGTATAATTATTTTATTTTCTTTACATCTGACAAAAGTCTTCTTATCCAGTACTTCTTATCCAGAAGTTCTGTGCCTAACATTGATAAGTTCTTTCTCTCTCTCAAACACAAATGTAAACTGTTCCGCTGGAGAACTCTCAATAACTACTCATCCAGTTCTGCAATTGTAGAGGTTTTAGTTAATCTTCATTGCCTATTGAAAGGGCACTGGGAAATTCTAATGTGCCTTCAAAATTAGTGTTACGGTACTCAGTCAACTGCAGACATGGTGTCTCAAAAGAATATTTTCTTTGCATCAAAGAAGAAAAGATGTGTTCAGAAGAGGTTCAAGTATTTAGTGTATACTGATGTTACCAACAAATGCTTCAGACTTGAAGAGCATATATAGTTCATAAGAACTGTGTTCTTTTATAAGAAATGTGTTCTTTGCAATAGTTAATGCTGCTTATCAACATTTGTCATTTAACACCATAAATTCAAATCCCTAAAGTGATTTAATGAACACTCAACATTAAGGGTTTCCATTCAGAGCTTAAATTAGATTTGCACTAATATAAAAAGCACATGTATTTAAACAAATTGTTTCAAAAAAAAATCTCTAGCCAGAGTTTCACTCACATCACTGTTCTTGTGTCCCCACGTGTCCTGTAAGTGCACAAAAGCTGCTTTATGTTTTAGTAAATTGATTGTATTGTCTTACGATCCTTAGCCAGAATACTGATTTCCCATAATGCCACATACCTGTGATTGACCATTTTCTGTGCACCTGTTACTTATTTCCCGCCAGTATATAAACCGTTGAATAACTCTCATTCTCTGTGAAGTCTTGTTTTTCCCGGTGACAATTCTGAGTGGTTTCTTCAACATCTGCGGCTTTACTGCATTTCAATCTTGGACTTTTTTCTTGTTTGCTGCCTGCCTATTTTTGGACTGTTTTTGATTCTTTGATTGTTTGCTGCATGCCACGACCCTTGCCCCACGTTTATGATTCTGCCTTAGCTACGATACATCTGTTTGCTGTTTTGTTTGTCTGACTGTTTGTTTACGAAATAAAACCTGCAAATGGATACTGTAAGGCCAGACCCTTCATTACATGTACATCCAATATGTAGCTTTACATTTGTTTTAATAAAAATAGTTTTACACTACAACATTACCTTGGTTAATTTAACTGGTCAGCGTAGCACCCATGAATAGTGGTCCACGTTATGTTTTTGCTTTAGCAGATTGTGCAGTGCCTGGAGAACAAATGTGTCAACAGAAATAAAACAGCCTCTTCTGTGCGCAACAACGATCAGGGTCTGTCAGAATTAAAAAGTAAAGGACATGATTTAATGAAGATCCCCAAAATAATCATACTTCAAACAACGAGAATAAGTGGCAATAGCAGTAATAATAAGCTACATTTGATAACCTATTTGGATACAACCTAATCAATGCAAAATAGACATGATACAGTTGTGTAATGACGCCTTATTAAAGTAAACATGCTTATGATGCAGTATAATATTGCGAATGCCAAAGCTAATTAGCATGTTTTTCTCTTTGGCAAATTCTGTAAAATTGTTTGCTGTGTTTGTATCTATTTTCTTTATTTTCTCATATATATATATATATATATATAAGCTCTTGAAAATCATGCCACAGCTAGCTGCTGCTACTGTGATTTGAGATTGCTGTCCCATGTCATGTCAAGTTCAATTCAAAGAGACTACAGACGTGTGACATGTCTATAACAGGCAAGCGTCACGCAAGGCTTTCGTGCAATTATCCACCATTCAGACTGTCATCACCAATTGCACCAAGACTGGCTCTGAGACAGCAGCGCATACCCTATGCCAGGTAAGGGACCACCTCTACCTAAATGCATATAGGACTTTCCCAACAATGAGTGCATTAACTTCTTATGCAGCAAGGGAGCAATGTTTCAGACAACTGGGATAACAAACCTGTTGTTCGAGATACATGTATGGGGAGATATGGACAGCTCCTTGGTTGCCTTGCTACCCCAGGGAAGATATGAATAACGTGGTAACACAGAGCTCGGCCCAAGAACAGAATGAGTTACAGGGGTCCTGGTAACAAAGACACATGGCTGACAGCTTGCTGTCCTGTGCAGCTGCAATTCATTCAGCATGGCTTTGTCAATAATTCAATGTCCAGGTGGCATTTTGGTTATATTATGCATTTGTCACACTAACCAAATTAGCCATTAGCTTCTGCTCTAGAGTCTTGTTTTGTGTGAAACATGACGGGGACACGGCATTAGTGTTGCCAACGATTTCAAATGAAAATAGCTAAAGTCTGCTTGAAAAGTTGTTAAATGGAACCGGATGACATCACATGCAAATTTACATATTCGTGATGTCACCAAATCATTTTCGTTTTATTCTGACTAGTGTCTGCAGTTATTAGTGGCTACACCTCTCACTTACTTAAAGTACAGCTGAATACTTAATAAAGCTGTTCCCCTTCACTTTTTTCTGCGTTTGTCATCAGACAATGGAACAAGTATAAAAAAAAATAGTAACTCAATGTGACTTGAATACAACAAATGCTGCTGTTATGCTAAAACCTTTACAAATAAACAAAGCTAAAGACAGCAGCTGTGCAGTGGTTTATGATATACTTACATGCAAAATAATCATTAGAGAGAAAGAGTCTTCCTTATTTGTTTTTCTCACACAGTGTGCCTCCATCTGGGTTTTAAATTACGTGCACTAAAGTCTACTGAAAGAAGCCATGGTTTGTCCAAAAGTCACTAGATTTGTCACTAGTCTCTTTTTGAGAAGTTGCTAAGGTTGTCTCAACAGTCGTTATATCTAGAGACAAAGTCACCAATTTGGCAACACTGGACGTATTCCACGCAAATCAGCGTATTTAACGGATCATTCCAACCCTAATAGTAATATTCAATTGCTTGATTTTATACATAGCAAACATAAATACAAAGATATTTCATTTTTGACATAACAGTAAACAACTTAAAAGACTATGTGAGAAGAGTATCTTGTCAGCAAGTATGCTTGCAAGTCAGTGCTTGGGAGCAGGGCCAAACATAAGGTTTTATAAATACAGAGGTACTGTAATAGAGCTTGCTAGGGAGTTCAGGGGTAATGTAGATTTAAAAGCATGTCAGTGGGCAGTAGCATAAATAATTTGTCAAGATAACAGATTCCTAACATGAATGTTCCACACTACAAACTGGAAATGCAGAAGATCTATAGTTGATGTTTATTTTTTATTTTTATTCAGTATTATGACTGTATTTATGTTAGGTGTTTGCATTGTTAAAATGAATACATTGTAATAATGCTAATCCCATTCTGGGCACAGTGGACATTAATCTAATCTCCATCTTTTTCTCCTTTTTCTTATCTTGCCCTGTATTTCTTTTCTCCACAAATCATAGTTTTAATTAAAACAGTCTTTTCATTGTGTCAGAAAGCAAACGTAGGATCAATTGATAGTCATGTTTTATGAATCATTTTCATAGATGAATTACTGAAGGCTACCGGAAAGCTGTAAATAGTCAATTAAACTAATTTACTATTTTAGTAACTAAACATTCTTATGTTTAATATGTTTTAAATAAATTACATTTACAGTGCAACACTGTAAATAAGTTACAGTAAATACTGTACAGTAAATTTGTTGCTATATTGATTGTTAAATTAACCAGATACCACTAGCTTGTGACTGTTACCCATATATATAACGCAGTTCCATTAGCATCATGCTAGCCGTTAGCTTGCCTTCTGTGTCTTTTCTCTCCTGTGTTTCATCTATTTCGAGTTCAAATAACTGTGGTAAATAAAAAAAATTAACAAACACAAGAGTCATGGCATCTTCTATTATTGTTACATGCACTGTTTGCCACGTTTAGTGCTGCCTTCTCTCTGTCAGCGCTGAGGGTTATCACATGTGAGCTGACACCGTGAAAACTACAAAGATAAAGCATATACTGTACAAAACTGACATAAAACAACATTACACAAACTGTAAAAACATAACAGACTTAAACATGAATTTACTATGTGCGCCTCTTAGACCATGCAGATAAATTAATTATTTTTCCAGGCTATGTGCCATCTGCTTTTCTCTGCCATGTTAATTTTACCCATAATGCAACGCTCCCACATTCAATTCAACCATGTGATCTGTTACGCTTTAAAATACCTCTTAAAGTACCCTTAACTTAAAACATTTCAAACAAGTATTTTAAACAATAAATGAACTCACATAAATGTATACATCTCCGTCTTTGACATTTACAACGAGTATTGATCCAGGTTCATGAATTACCCAGCTCTGTCCACCCAGGCATTACAGCCAAGATCCATCTCCTGCAAAACGGTTTTGGTAGCCAATTTTATCAGCCGAGACCACAACTTGTTAATAACTGTACCATCTGTCAAAAGTCCAAGATGCCTAGACAACTCCAGGCAGGCTTATTACAACCCCTACCCACACCAGAACGCCCCTGGTCACACATTGCTCTCGATTTCATTACTGATCTGCCAATTCCGCTTCCTCACCAGCACCTGTTCCTTGCCAGTTAGCGATTCTGTTCCCACCAATTCAATCAATCCATGAATGGCCTTCCCGAGAAGTTCGACGGAGATCCCGCTAAGTGTAAGGGTTTCCTTTTACAATGCTCATTGTTCATTAACCAGCAACCCTCTCTACTCCACAGAAACAAGTCGCATAGCCCTCATCAGCTCCTTACTCTCTGGGATGGCGCTTGAAAGGGTCTCTGCTGTATGGCGAGAGGATGGAGCAGTTTTCCCACATACGAGGCCTTCCTCAAACGGTTCCAAGAAGTTTTCAAACACTCTGTGGAGGGAAAATGCCCTAGTGAAAACTACTATCGCTGTCCCAAGGGAATTAACTGCGCTGAATATGCCCTCTCCTTCTGAACTCTGGCAGCTCAAACTGACTGGATAGAGACTACGCCGGTTACTGTTCCAGAAGGGTCTAAATCAAAAAGCTCCAGTCCGAATTAGCATGCCAGGATGGGGGAAGGAGTCTCACTCCTTCCCCCAGTTAGATCTAATGCGTTCACATTGCCCAGATCATTCTCTATCACCTCAAACATTGGGTAAACCATATAGACATGAACCTATGCAGCTCGGCTTTACTCACCTGACACCTGAGGAGCGAGAACATCAGAGAAGGCACCGCTTATGTCTATACTAAGGTCAGTCTGGTCACTTCAAGTCCTCTTGTCCCGCACAACCATCAAGAGAATCAGTGGGTGAGTGCTGTTACAGTTCCCATATCTCAAGCTTCTACTCTAAGTGTTCCTTTAACTAATTTTATCTAATTGCAGTATTACCACTCAAGCCATAATAGACTCTGGTGCGGCTGGCACTTTAGCTCCAGTGAATTTACCTAAAAGCATCAGATAACCCTAACCACCTGCAATTGCTCCTAGCAGTGGAAGCCACAGATGGACGTCCACTCGGCAAGGGAACCATACAGCAAATTACAGAGAAGATTAAATTACAGGTCGGTGTTTACATTCCAAAGACATACACGTCTATGTAATACCTTCTCCAAATCACACCATAATCCTTGGTCTACCCTGGTTGCAAAAATACAATCCTATAATCTCTTGGTCTGAGGGGCAAATCATAAGATGGGGCTCAACATGTATTAATGTCTAGCTCAAGTTTCTCGTTACATTCCCTGTCACACACCTCAAGAAGAAATAGCCGAGGTCTGAAGCTATGTTACCCACTGTATATGCTGATCTAAGGGAGGCCTTTAGCAAAAAGGGGTTTCCCTTCTTTTCTCCCCATCAAACCACTGATTGCGCTATAGATTTAATTCCCGTGCAGTTCTCCCTAAAGGAAGAATTTTCCCACTAGCCCAACCTGAGTCTGAGGCCATGAAAGCATATGTTAAGGAAGAATTGGCTAAGGGCTTTATCCGACCCTCAAACTCCCCAGTAGCAGCGGGTTTTTTCTTTGTTAAAAAGAAGGATGTTGTCTACGACCCCGTATTGATTACCGAGGTCTTAATGACATCACAGTCAAGTTCCGCTACCCGCTCCCTTGGTTCCAGCCGCTCTGGAGCAGTTACGAAAGGCAAAGTATTACACCAAGTTAGATCTATGTAGTGTATAGAATTTAATTCACATTTGTGAAGGGGACGAATAGAAGACGGCCTTCTCTACCACTAGTGGACACTACGAGTATTTAGTGATGCCTTTGGTCTAGCCAACAGCCCTTAGTATTCCAGTCATTCATGAACCATATATTCAGAGATATGCTTTACAAATGGGTTATCATTTACATAGATGATATATTGATCTACTCTCAGACGCTTGAAGACCACATCTAGCGTGTCAGAGCAGTCCTAGAGTGCCTAATTCATAATCAGCTTTACGCCAAAGAAAAATGCGAGTTCCATCAGATCAGCACATCAGTCCTCAGATACATTATCAGTCATGAGGGAGTTGCTATGGATGAGAGGAAAGTGAAAGCGGTAACTGACAAGACGACATGCTATGTCAAACACCAAAAAGTTATTTTATGCATTCATTACATTTTTGGGTCATGGTGTATATCAATGATATTCTGATCTACTCAAATTCTTTTGAGGAACACAATCATGTTAGAGCAGTACTCAAATGCTTAATCCAATTTCAATTGTACACCAAAGAGGAGAAATGTGAGTTCCACCAAACCAGTACCTCCTTCCTTGGTTACGTAATCAGCCAGGAGGGGGTTTCTATGGGCGACAGAAAGGTACAAGCTGTCTCGGAGTGGCAACAACCAAGTACTGTTACAGCTGCAATGATTTCTGTGGTTCACTAACATCTATGGGAGATTTATTCGTAACTTCTGTTCTGTTACTGCACCCCGATAGCCCTAACCAAACGACACCCCTCCAAACTGGTCTGGACTACAGAAGCTCAGGAAGCCTTCCAAGATCTCAAGACTCGCTTCACTCCGTGCCCATACTCAAGCACCCAGACCCAGATGATCCATTCATCATTGAGGTAGACGCTCTAATAAGGGGTCGGTGCCTTGCTTTCCCAACGACATGGCTCCCCAGCCAAAATGTACCCTTTTTCCTACTTTTCTATGAAGTTAGCCCTAGAAGAATGGCACCATTGGCTGGAGGGAGCCTTCCATCCTTTCTGTGTGTTAACCAGCCATGAGAATCTTGAATACCTGCATTCTGCTACAAGACTAAATTCCAGGCAGGCTTGATGGGTGCCTTCTTCACACGATTTAATTTCAAAGTAACATACCATCCCTGGATCCAAGAATACCAAAGCTCTATCGCCTAACGCGCCAGACTGACAAGGTGGTTGACTCATCCATACAGTAAAATATCATCCCTGAAAGTCTGTTAGTAGCTCCTGTTCAATGGGATATTGTCACTGAAATCAACCACTTAAACAGCCAAGATCCACCTCCTTCAGAATGCCCTACTAATCTCATTTTTGTTCCTGCTGTCCTTCGTAGAACGCCGCCTCCCAGGTTCATGAATCTCTCAGCTCTGGTCACCCTGGTGTAACTGCTACTATTCAACTACTCCGAAATCGCTTTGGTGGCCGTCTTTAACAAGTGACACCATCCAACACATTCACAATTGTAATAACTGTCAAACTTCAAAGACACCCAAACAATTACCAGCAGGTTTGCTACAGCCATTGCCCACTCCACAGAGACCCTGGTCGCACATTGCAATAGACTTCATTACTGATCTCCCAACTCTCAGGGAAACACCGTGATACTCACCATTGTTGAACAGTTTTCAAAGCCTGTAGACTAATACCCTTGCTCCTTACCTCCCTGAAAACTGCTAAACCTTTGTGTAATCATGTATTCTGATTTTATGGATTAAGACTTAAATATTGCAATGCCTTACAGGGTGGCTATACAAAAACACCAGCTAGTTCAAAAATGCAGCAGGCAGAGTTCTAACGAGAACGAACGAGTATGACCATATTAGTCCAGTTCTGTCAACACTAACTGGGCATGTAAAAAAAAGCCAGAATTTTAGAGAGTTCTAGCATTCCTGTATGTATCAATTTCAACAAACCTGTCCTTACCTCAAATGTAAACTGTAGATCTGCAGTCACAATCACCCTAGAACCGTAACCCAATCTGTAAACTGATGAATAAACATCCTTCAACACAGATCAACATGTACAAACTTTAAGGAAATTATTTCACCACCCTAACAGATGCTGGTATTATTTTTTCCAGGCAGTATGTGTTAAAATTGTTAAAACTGTTGTTAGCTTAAGGGTACAGTGACCGAAAAGGACCTTCACAATTTATTTTATTGTGGCCACGACCTATTAATACGTGGGTAACACGATACCAGGTCATGGCCACGTTATATTAATTCGGGAACGTTATAGCCTGTCGAGGCCACGATATATTATCTTGTGGGAATGTGATATGTTGTGGCCAAAAGAAAAGTTTGTTGAGGTAATGACATACTTATGGCATGGCCACGTGATGTGGTTACCTTAGGATGTCTTTCCCTCAAAAGGATCTTTTCTCGTGGGCCACAACTTATCATGAGGGAACGACATCCTTTCTGGTGGCCACGAATGATGATCATATGGGCTTCATTCATCACAGTAGAAACATGGATTAGCACAATCTTTAGATATTTAATAGAACACATGAGGAAAGCATAGACACAATTGAACAAGACAAGGTAATGGGTCATATTGTATTGATTTAAATGCATTATACTCTGTCCACCACAGACACCATTTGATCATGCTTGAGCTCACGGAATTTGTACGCATTGACTATAAGAAAAAAAAAAAAGGCCAACATCTAACACCAACAACATCACTGTAAGAGAGACAGCAAGCTCAAAATCACAGTAGCAGCAGCTAGCTGTAGCATGATTTTTGAGAGCTAGTACACTTATTCTGTATAATGTTATTGATGTTCCGCGATTGTTTGTGGTTACCATCGGTGAGTTGAGCTCGTAGGCCATAATTTGCCACGAGAGAAAAAGCTAATTAGCATCCGCTGTATTTACAGAGATCACAACAGAAGTCACAGAAAACAGAACATTTGAAGACATTAAAACAAACACTCCAAAATATACTTCACTATAACACTGCCTTTGATATTTAAGCATTTCTCTGCAAGTTGATACATTTTTACATGCATTACTTTGTTTGCATGCATGCAAAGATGAATATACAGCTTGTTAAAATGTAGGCATTATAAATTGATAATCCCATGCTTAACAGTTCACACTCAGCAGATGCAAAATCTATAAACAAACATACCTTTCACTTAATATCATACAAAGGTGTTGTCTGTTGGTTATTATCATAAGGCAATACAGTGTCAATTTACTAAAATATAAAGCAGCTTTTGTGCACTTACAGGACACATTTAAGAACAGTGACATGAGCTTAAGCCTGGTTAGAAATTTTTGGAACCATTTGTTTAAATACATGTGCTATTTTATATTAGTGCAAATGTCAGGGTCACGGACTAACGAACGCAGACGCAGACAGCGTTAAACAGAAAAATCTTTAAAACAAAACAACCCACGAGGGGGAAAACGTGAACAAAAACAGCAATAAAACTTGAACAAAAGAGCTCCAAAACCGAGCTTAAAATGAAACTAAAAACCGGACAAAAACGGACAGGGCAGACGCGGACAAAAACACGACCAGACAAGACTCACTGTGACGGGGATCAAGACTGCAAGACAAGGTGCGCGCGCAAGACAAGGTGCGCTGGGCGCAAGAGGACATGGCGGCGCAAGACAAGGTGCGTGCGAAGACAAGAGACAGAAAACACGAGGGCATTAAGTAACACGGACAAACTAGGAACAGGTGCGCAACATGAGCGCAACAAAACAAGAGAACAAGGGGGGGACAAGACGCGACTGGAGAGCACATGGCGAATGTAAACCAAACAGAGGCCATGTGCTTCCACACGAGACGAGGACCCAGAGCGCGCGTTCAGATCCTGACTCCAAGAAACAAGAACCAAGACAAGAAGGAGTCAGGATCAAAACAACACGCTCTGACACGACACACAGGGCAAGTCAGGATCCTGGCGATATAATCAAGAAATATTCAAGACAGAGAGCCAGAACCTGACAGCAAATCTAATTTAAGCTCTGAATGGAAACCCTTAATGTTAGTGTTTGTTAAATCACTTAACCACTATAGGGATTTGGATTTATGGTGTTCAATGACAAATGTTCATAATCAGCATTAACTATTGCAAAAGAACACGTTTCTTATTGATGAACTAGATATGCTCTACTGAAGCATTTGTTGGTAACATCAGTATACCAGGATAACATTTGTTTTTGGTAAGAGAAAGAACTTTGAGATGTTCTGCACAGAACTTGGATAAGAAGTATAGACTTTTGTCAGATGTAAAGAAGACTGACCTGTCCATTGTTCATGTAGTGTTCATGTAGTGTATTTATTGCTGTGACCTTCTATGTAATGTATAGAATGCATATGTTTACTGCTGACCAGTAAACATATTTGAGGTAATGTTGTACTGTGAAACTACGTATTTAAAATATAGCCTATATATAGAAGTATATATATAGGCTATACATAAAATGCTTTAGACAGCTAGGTGGGTGCTGGGAATTAAAACAATCATAATGTGTGATGACCTTGTAATTCATTATCACAGTAATGTTGCAATAACAAGGAAATAAGTGATGTTTGCTATGGTTAGATTTTTGTAATTATTGTAAAGCATTTTATTTAAAAACATGTATATATTTTGTATGTATATAAAATAATTATACATTCATGTGGTATGTGTAACATCACGCCAGCAGAGGGAGCCCTCACCGGAATACTGACTGCTCATGCTCCCTCTGCTGAACTCTGAACTTTGAACTCTGAACTTGCTTCCTGTTTGGCAGCTATAAAACCTTGCTGCCACATGGCCACGTTAAGAGCATTGCCAGCTTAACACCTGACTACTAAGCATTCTCTTTTACTGCATGCTTTCCTGTGATTTACCTATTGTTTGGTTCTCGCTTTCTGATTTTGCCTAGCCCCTTTGTTTGACACCTGGATTGGACTGTCTATGTTTATTACGACCTTTGCCTGTACTTTCGACTTTGATTATGGATAACCCCAATAAACATCCGCAACTGGATCCTGCTTCAGTTTCTGCCTCAGCCCCTTACAGTATGATTTTTTATAACTTATGCATATATATACTTTTTTTATATACTTCTGCATACTTATTTAACCTCTTCTTTAATCTCTTCTATATACATCTATTCTTCAGCGCTGCTGAACGTACAGAAAACTATTCTTTGGCCTCCGTTATGTTGTTCTATTGCAGATTGTGCAGCGTGTGGAGAATGTCACCAGAAATAAAAAAGCCTCTTCTGTGTGCAACACTGATAAGGGTCTGTCAGAATAATAAAGAACATTGACTTAATGAAGATCCCCTAAAATAATCATACTTCAAACACTGAGAAGTAACTGGCAAGTATTAATACATTGCATTTGATGATAAAACACTCATGAACATTAATAACATACTAAATAAACATACACTTACAAATGTACTTACATCAAGGCATAAAACACATACAGAGTTGGTGTTAGACATGGGGCTTTATTGTCCATTTTTTCTAATAATCATATTCTGTTGTACGTTTCACATCGCAAGAATTTACATGGATCGCTGACCTCATAAAATACGATAAAATTCCGTTAGCTCAAGCTTGATCAAATGGCATCTGTGGTATAAAATACATTTAAAACTAGCCTCCTACATATACATTTACATACTGATAAACAATAAAAATCACCTGTTACCTCTTGTTGTCTTGTTTAATTGTGGCTGTTTTCCTCATTAATATTGTGTTCACCTTTAAAAATCCAAAGATCGTGCTGATCCATGTCTCTTCTGGAACGATGTATACTTCGCATGTACATATTTAGGCATGTATATGTGTGGAAGTGATATTAAATTTTAGATATTTTGGGAACGGATGAGTTGTGGCCACCAGAATGGATGTTGTTCCCTCAACAAACTGATCTCTTGGCCACGGCATATTATCACGCTCCCACAAGTTAATATGTTGTGGCCTCAACATGCTATGACGTTCCCACAAATTAATATAACGTGGCCATGACATAGTATCACGTTACCACATATTAATATGTTGTGGGCACAATACAAATAAATGAACCAAGAAGGTCCCTTCCTGGTCACCGTATCCTTAAGCTAATAACAGGTTAACATACTGCCAGGAAAAAATAATACCAGCATCTGTTAGGGTGGTGAAATAATTTTCTCAGTTAAGTTTGTAGATGTTGATCCACACTGAAGGATGTTTATTCATCAGTTTACAGATTGGGTGGGGCAGAGCTAGGAGAAGAAGGTGAGTCAGATCGGATTTAGAAATAGAGACAGACCCAGTGGAATTGCAATATCGCAGTTGAATAAATTCTCCACTATCTTAGGTATTGGCCATTCAGAAATAGAAGCTTGGCAGTGGGGCAGATGAACATGTTGATGTTTAGCAGGAGGGTTGAAGAGCTCATCATCTCTTCCAGGTTGTTGTTGGAAGAGTTGTCATCTGTTCTTGGGTCTTCCAGGAATAAAACCTCATCAATATCAAGATGAGACATACTCCTCGTAAAACTGTTAAAACCCAATAGAATCAAGAATGCCTGAAGAAAGATTTTCATGTAGAGTATGTATCCGATGGTGCAACATGGATTTAAATAGTAATGAAAATAGAAGTGTAAATTTGTTGGCTGTGGAAGTTACAGAATGCAGAATGTGAGTTTCATGGCTGAAATATTCAAGAACTCTCCCATTGATTTGTTTTAGCCTCAAATCCCATTTTCTCTTTTAAACTACAATATGCTGTGTGAACCATGTAGAGAAACTATGGAACTATGAAGAGAAAAAACACACACAGTCAGGTCTGACTTGTACTGCCATGGCTAGGCTACACCCTCAAAGTTTCTCAGTTTCATTAATTTTCTTTTTCAATGCCTTTGTCATTTCATTAGCTCTCATTTTACTAAGCTTTACTAAGGGCATTGGATTTTGAAAACAAAGATTGTGTCAGTGGCTTCTTTTTTCAATTGCAAGTTTATCTGTAGATGTTAGGAGTATATTTATGTTAGTCTGAGGCTTCCTTCTCGAAGTTGGTCCATCTCATTTGTACCTGTCACCTATCACATTTCAAATGGAGGCGTCTAGAGGGAGAACCTTTTCTGTGTCCCGTGTCTTTGCAAGGTTCAGCCATAAATACCTATCCTGGACCACCAAAGTGGACATTGTCCTCCACAGGGCATGCACTGTGACTTTCGTCGCCCATAGAGCATGGGCCAGTTGCAGAGTGCAGTTCCTGCATAAGCCCCAGGTTGGTAGTACCTTTGTGCAGCTCTTTCAATGCCTGATGGACCTGCAGGGTAGCAATGGCATGCAGGGTGGAGGCAGCTTATCCAGTGACCATGTATGCCCTTACCACAAGGGACGAGGAAAACTTAAAAGAAAAGGAGCCTTGGTCAGTTCCTCCACATGTAAGCATTCTGCAGGCACAGGTGCACCGCAATTGCACATCTCATTGGCCAACACTATAGATATTGGTTTTCTTAGGTATTGTGCAAGCATTATTGTGCTTGTATTTTTTATTTCTTTTTGTTCAAAAGAAATAAAAACAAACAAACAGGGAATGTGTATTATCAGTTTTGTCCATTGCGTTCGGTGAGAACACACATAGACCAAGATGTTGTATTCATATTTTAATCATAAAAGGTTTCTTGACTTCACTACAAAGGTTTCTTGACTGTTCATATTTATGGAGGGCACAGTATTTCAGTCACACAACACCAAATCCTATCTACCTAAATAAGGGGAGATGGAGATCTTTAAAATCGCTGAGATCACAATAAAGCAAATATAAAATAAAATAACAAAACGATATATCAAATATATTGATGAAATCAACTATACCATACATTTTTATGTTTTTATGAATAAAGTTTCTTAAGCTCAAAATGCACTATAAGCTGTGTTTCCAGGTCGCTTTAGGTGCTGCGCATGCACAAAGGCTGTCAAGTACCTTGCAGCACTCTGTGTTGAGGCCCAACCCGAGAGAATAGTTAGTGTTTAGTGAATGACGTCTTTAATGAAGTCTTATTAATATACATCTCGCACATATTATTTGCAATAATACCATGTATTCTTTGCTGATCATGTCTGACATTTGTTCTGTGTTTTATTATTATTATTCTTTTTTGTTATATGTAAAGCTGCTTTGAAGCAATGTAACATTGTAAGAAGTGCTATATAAATAAAATGTAATCTAATTGAATTAAAATGTAATTTCTGTAAAGCTGCTTTGCAACAATGACTACTTAAACCGTTATGCCAAATATAATCCATACTTCTATAGTAATGTGTTGTGGTATGAAGTAGTTTACAGTTTAGACTCTGAGCAAGAACAATGAAAGCAGATGTTGTATAAAAACACCCATAAAACATAGCAGGATTGACAGATGAGATGAAAGCAAACATGTAAATGCTGCACTTTTTGCATGTAACTTTGCATCCAAAACATCCCGGTTGGCTGGTACAGCTTCCCCAGTGAGGGCTGCAGGAAGGGGGAGAACGGAGCAGTTTTGAATAAGCAAATAAGCCCTATTTTTACCTGAGGTTATCATGGTCATAGACACCTAAGTGTGCACCCATCATTCGTCCATGCAAAGTAATTCAACTTGCTCTCGATCATTATCATCAGACTGGCTGAAGCGTAAATGACAGTTTCATGTTATTTCATGCTTTGAGTCCATAACTTCCCTGTCCTGTGGGAATGCAAACACTACAGACACTAACAGACATAAAACATAAAATTTCACATAAAACACACCTGAGCTGACTCTCTATCAAATTAAAAAATTTAAGAACCATTTTAACATGTGTACAAAAATGTTTTGGTAGAATGTTTGTGTGTGTGTGTGTGTGTATGTAGCACTATTTAGCTTGTTAATCTTCAGACAGCCTGTGCCTTTGTTAATACTGTTTAATTCAAAATTCAGAGGCGACTGGTTAAATGGAGCCAAGAGTGCATTTGTATGTGAAATCATAACCAGCTAAAAAATGTATTAAATGGACACATTAAAAATATGAGATGTGTAAACTTGGATTGCTCTGTGTTGTAATTGTCAGGAAATCTTTTTTCTCATGCAAAACTTTTGTGTGGGCCTGGCCATGAGTTTCACCATGACAGCACATGTCACTGGGTGATATGAATGTGGCCTGTACGTCCCTGCAAGAATTCTAAGTGTGCTGGAGACAGTGGGCTCTTTTTGGGCCTCTGGGAACTGGTGGGCAGAGGATTTCATTCTGCCATAATGTAAGCACGCATAATCGATGACAGAAGCCCCTGTTCCTATTGCACATGCCACAAACTCTTCAAAATGGCAAAGCTGTGAATACACTGTGGTTATTGCTTACTGCAACAGCAGAGAAACCTACACCAACCCCTCATTCTTCACGCCCACCCAAAACAAATTGCAAAGAGCTCAATATTAAAAAAGCTTGATAGTGGATTGCAGATCATCTGCCAATTGTGATATACATTGCATTTCTACTTCCACACTGGAAGATGTTTTCACCCATGTGTGTGTGTAAATCTGATAAAACCTCCAATGTTGAAATAACTGATGATGTGTTAAAATAATTATATGATTAAAGGTTTTCCATGTGGGTAAAGTTAGGGATTGTATTTATAGTCTTTAATCATAAAACAAAAGTTTTAATGTCCTCATTTAGAGAGCTAGGTAAACATGGTTTTGTAAACTGTGTTTATTGCACTATTTCAAGCATGTATATGTGTGGGAGAGATATTCAATTTTAGATATTTTGAGAACGGATGGGTTGTGCTGTTGACTTTCCTGTTCCCATTATTCTTCATCAGCAGCTGCAACCTTTTACAAAGCATGTCTTTGTAATCCGCCCCGGGAGGACACAAGGAGCCGTGGAACTGAGAGAGGCAGAAACTTCCTCTTCTGTGATTTTACACTGACTGCCTATAATGGTTTTAGATGAACACAACATGAACACAACACACACAGAAAGAGCAAAACAAACAGACATACTCAAATAACTGAACGAGACATAAGCAGCACATAATTTTACATGCAGATGACAAATATTCAAAGTGCGTTGATCCTGCAGCATGCAAAGCACATTTGCAAATACAGTGGGAGCAGAAATAGCCATGTCACACACTGATGTCAGCCCCCCCGGAGGGGCGGCCCCTTTTAAAAATTTTTCCCCCCCCACATTGCCTTGTTCTTTTTTTAAAAAATTTTATTAGGCTATATCCCGATCAACTTCTGTGTGTGTGTGTGGATCAGCTGTTCCTGTCTACATTATAGTTTCATCTTTATGATGGTAAATTCAGAGGTTCAGTGTTAATTCAGTGTTAATTATTGGGTGAAATTTGATTTAGCCTTCCAAAAGTGGTTAATTTTTTTTTTTTTTTTTTCTATTTTTTTTTTTTTTATTTTTTTTTTTTTTTTTTAAATTTTATTTTTTTAAAAATTTTTTTTTTTTTTTTTGTTTTAGGGGTTTTGGGGGGGGTTAATTTGGGGTAAAAAAAAGGGGCTTTTTTTTTTTTTTTTTTATTTGGTTTAAGCACCCACCCACTTTCTTAACCTGCCTGTCCTCTGCAGGGTCGCAGGAGGGTTGAAGCGTATCCCAGCATCTTGGATCACAGGCAGTCTACACCACACTGATACAGCGAGAACATGCAAACTCCAAAAAGAAAGACCCCACTGACCTACTGTGCCACTCAATACACTTATTAGTGGTGCTTGCGAAGCAAAGCATCACTATTACCCTCCTGCATACTACTACTTTTCTGGACAAAACTTTGGTGCATAACTCATACTGCACGGTTTGTCGTAGACCCATGAATCATCTGGCTTATTAAGGAAAGGTGTGCTCTTACTTTAATAGCACTTTTAAGCGATCAGGTGTACAATGTTTTTAGGGTGTACGAAAAAGTGAGTGAAACCTTCCATAGACTTAACATTGGGCTGAATTTTGTGACGTTATAGCTCCGCATCAGAATGTCGTAGAGACTTGGGGGTGGGTACAACTTCATAGCCACACCCTGGCAACCAGTTACAGTACCCTAGCAACCGCCCCATAAACTTTTATTGAAAAAATCCCATAGACATAACACCGGGCAGATCTTTTTGATGTCATAGCTCCGCATCAGAATATCATAAATACTTGGGGATGGGCTCATATTGGCTCGGCTTTGTAAGCAGCAACAAATGGTGATGTTTTAACTTCAAAGCCATGCCTTAGCGACCTGTTACAGTACCCAAGCAACCACTTCATTGACTTCCATTTAAAAAGATTATACCAACATTACTTATACCAACAACAGAAATAAGTGCAGTTAGGACAGGTAAATGCGGGAGAGCATTGATATAATGACTATATTGTATTACAGTATGGTGCTTTAATTATTAACAATGAATCAAAACTAGTTGGTACAGAATTTATAGGTTTATTAACATTACTGCCTGAAGTTATACATAAAAATCTTTCAGTGAAGATGAAAGAGTGAAGAAGAAGAGTGCAAGGGAAAAGGAGCACCAAGGAAAAGAGACGGCACATGTCTTACATTCCCTTTTTATCCTTTCCTTGACCATGTGACTGAAACCAACTTAAGACAATCAAAGTGACCAAACAGAAGACCATGTTGAACCCCCATTGTACTAGACAAAAGGTTGACCCCCTGCATGCAACACAAATATCTCAGCCAATAGCCTTATCTTAGCCAATAGCGTTCTCTATCAGCTCATCTGTGGGCTCAGGAATGCAAGGGTCCCCTTATGCAAGGAGATGGGATTGTGACACAGCAATAAATGCCATTTAAAATTCAACCCTACAGGACTATAATGCGAAAATGAATGTCCCTGTTGATGCCACATACTGAACAGGAAGAAGACCTCTCTCACACACATACACACACTTTTAAACTAGTTTATTATTAGTTTATAGAGCATGGTTTTTGTATGACTAGGCATTTGTACGACTAGTTAAACTAGATCTCAGTTTATTACACATGGTACATAAAAATCTGTTTCAAACAAACTGGTAAAATAATCAAATTGGTTAAAGGTGTGAATGTTTTTGTAAGCTGTTGTATGCACACAAACACACATCGCAGCAAGGTGAATGTTAAAGATTTGCATGTAGTGAGAGTGACTGTCAACAGTTTAAAATAGTGACATGAGATCAGTAAATAATATAAAATTTACATTTGGCAGACGCTTTTATCCAAAGCGACTTACAGTGCATTGAAGTTATACATTTTCTTAGTACATGTACTCCCTGGGAAATGAACCCACAACCCCTTCTGGTTGTAAATTTATTTTTTTACCACTTAGCTAAGGATAATCTAGAAATATGTGATATATTTAAGTATTCCTAATGTAGACCCAAATATTGTACATGAGAAACAGTAGTAAGTTGTAAAATAAAACACCATTTGAAGCAAATGCCATTCATGCCATTGAACCATTCCACCAATTAAACTTTCACTATCAAACATGTCAAACAGACATTAAATTGAAACTTTATCCAACATTTTATGAAAGTTAAGTTGACAACATCTCTGAATATGTTGAAACTACACTGCATGTTGCACTTTATGTATCACTATATATTTTTGTCTTTCTGAGAGATAATGGGTTAATGAGCTGAATGAGGTGTGATAAGACATGCAGACGAGCAGAAAAGCGAAAGAAGCCACAACTTTAATCCAAACCATATGTAGTGGAGATGAGGGTTGGTGAGAATGTGTCCATAACTATCCCATTAGCTGACTGCACAACACAGACGCCAGCTGTAGATGGAATACTTAAGAAGCACTTCAGGATAGCAGAGCACAGAATGAACATCTTAAAAAAATCCAATATAAACCACTGACTGAAAGCTAAATTATTTTACTAAGGTGTCATCATCAATGGAAGAAAATATGACTGCAGATAAACTGTTTCTTGTATCAAGTGAATCTCAGTAGAAACACCTTATTGTTATTATATAGTTATTGTTCTGACAAAATCCGAATCAACCCATGGCTAAACATCTCTTCAAGTTCATTTAGTATCTTTTGTAAAATGACTGGGAGTAAACATGCACACAACAAAATCTGTAAGTAGTTGAGCTCTGTGCTACACAACACTGACAAAATGGCTTTGGGCCAGTTTGCTCAGAATTGTTAGTGGTAACCATCTCCTTAAGTTTTAAACTGTTCCTTCCACAGATGATCTCTGCATTTCTCAATAATAAGTTTAACTGTGGTAAGTTTAGCTGTGGTAAGATGGCAAGACTCTAAGTGATACTGTGTGCATGTTGAGAGAGTCAGTTGCACTGCAGAAAAATAAATGTAAAATCTTATTTTAAAATATAGTTTTAACAGCTGTATCTGGTTTGTTTTTTTAGTTTAATGTCTAAAAAACTTAAAATAAGTCTTGATATACACACTGCTTCTACATCCTGTTTTAAGAGGATATGTTTTAAGAGGTATTTTGTCTTACTGCTCTGGAAGATTTTTTGACTCATTTGAAGAATAAACAAATAAAATACAAAATAAAATAAATGTATATTCACTTTATAAGTGTGTATAGAAATGTCACAATTAGAATTGAAAAGTAAGTCATGCTGAAGGCTCTTAAAGGAATAGTTCACCCAAAGAACAAAAACATCATTTATTTTGTTGAAACCAGTCTGAATTTTTTCTGTGAAACACAATCAGGGATGTTTATAAGTGTTCACATTGTTCTTGTCTATTAAATCATGTGACCAGGGGTAAAATGTGATGGAATGTTAATGGTGATGAAAAAGATATTTTTGAGGGAACTATTTATTCTCTGAGCAAAAAAAAAAAGTTAAAAGTTAAATGACAATTTAGTTATTGAATTTACTATGTGCATTAGTTAAACTAAAGACTGTTATTTACTCAGAGCTGACCACGGTTACTAAAACTCCAGCCACAAACCAAAAGTCTCTTTTGAGAAATTGAAATCTTCCATCACATCTGGGCACATTAAGTTCACACGAGTGTCTCTCTATGTCATAAAAACACAAAACAGGAAGATTCCCCACGACACAGGGTGCTATGATGGCCTGATTTTTTCTGGATCTTTCTGTGGCCTATTGACACTCATTCTTAGACACTCCCAAACCCAAACACTTGCCAGCAAGTTAAGCTACTGTAGACCAATGTTAGACATTCTTTACATCAAATGCAAGCTGAATGTGAGGTCACCAATGATGCTTTTTATATACATTTATTTCTCCTGGACTCTTGCAGACACATCTGTTTGTGTAACACATTCCTTGTCTTTGTTTTTCCCCCTGTCATTTTTTCCTTTGCACAAGTTTCTTGGTTTTCTTGGTCGTTCTGTTCACCTGTGTGTTGTTAATTATCTCATTGGTTCCCTTTGTTCGTCCTATGCATTTAAACCCTGGGTTCTCGTCTTTGCCCATTCAAAGTTGTGTAAAGTGGTTGTTTGAGAATTTGTAATCAAATCTGTTTCCTTGTCAAGTATTTCAAGTCTTGTCAACGATTTTTAGAACCACGTAAGCATAACAGTTTGTACGTGTGAATATTTTTCACATGTACAAACAGTTTGTACGTACAGTTTGTACGTATGAATATGTGTGAATATTTTTAACTCATTTTACACATTATATGTGTCATGCTTCCGAAGAATTATTTGTAGAATTAAAGTTTTCACTTTGTGATTTAAAGTTACAGTCGAACTTTACAATAATATAAAGAAACGCATTTAATAATGCATTTTTGTATAGGTTCAGCATAAAGCTTCAATTATGATTTATGTTTTAATCTTAAGAATGTATTGATTTAAAAGTGATTATAATACAATAATACAACAATACAAAATACATATTAATTTTATTTAATCTGTAACATCTGTATTTTTATCATGAACCCTACAGGTCTACAAACATCTATTTCAGAAGGTCAGAAGATAACTGTACCAAAGTATTTCAACAGCTTTTCTCAGGTAGTATCTTATATAATGCTTAAATTAAAATCATTGTTAAATTTGTTACTTTTTTCTGCATGTTCAGTGTAACTACTGATTCATGGGGCCTAATGGTTAGAGTGTGTGTGTGTGTGTGTGTGTGTGTGTGTGTGTGTGTGTGTGTGTGTGTGTGTGTGTGTGTGTGTGTGTGTATGAATGGGTGTTTCAGAATTTAACTTTTCCAATTTGGGAACGTTGCAGAAACAAAGACACTTTTATGTAGGCCTACAGTTTACAAGTTCTGTAATATTGTAGTTTGACATGGTGCTTTGTTCCTCTAGAACAGAAATATTCTTCATACAGTTTAAATGTTGTGAAAGTCAATTCAGTCCATTTGTTTGTATTCAAATACCTGAGTGTCAGGCCAACAGAGTAAACTGTCTCAAATATTTACATCACTTACAGAATAAAACAAAAAAATCTCTCTCACCCTCTCCTCCTCTTTCTGTCACACACACACACACACACACACACACACACAGATCACCATGTCTAATTTACACAGATAATAAAGTTCAAAAGTCAAAAGTGTAGTGTGTTTCCTTCTTGAGCATCAATGAATGTTGATTACACAACTTTTTTATAGTTGTGTATGAGTTCCACAGTTGTCTTCAGGGTGAAAAGATGGATCCCAACATCATACGGTCATCTGTTGAAATGGGGTCAAATATGAGAAGTTATTGGAAAAGCAGAGATAGTGCAGGACCTGGAGGATTTTTTTTGAATATCAATGGACAGATTAAGGACAAACAAGAGACTCATGAACAACAATCACAAAACATAAAAACATAATTTATTGTCCAGGTCATCACACAGTATTAAGAATCACAGGTATGCAAACCTTTGAACAGGCTTATTTGTGCAAATTCAGTCATTTTGTCTTTTGGACCATATGTAAAGATTTGTGTTGTGATATAGTTTTTAAAGGGCCATACTTAATTAAAAAACTGTATTTTATGATCCTTTAATTTGTTTTATTATTAATGTTTTGCTGATGGTCTACGTAAACTTATGACCTCAACTCTACATGCACATTTTACATTTTAAAATTATTTTCTTGTGATTAAATGGTTTTCTAATTGGTTAGAATAGTCAAAAGTTGCTAATAATGTCAATTTATAAAAACATAAACCCAATAAACATTTTCAGAGTAGAACGTTTAAAGTTACCTCAGCATTAAATCATAAAACCAATCAGAATTGAGCACCGTCAAAGTCCACTAATGACGAATCGCTGGAGGAGTGACGTGTTCAATGTACAAAGTCAGACTGACAGGTGGCGGATCGGAAGGTTGGAGCGTATGATGAGCAGACGGTGAGATTTCCGCCTTTTTGATCTGCAGCGGCTTCAACGTCAAGAGAGAAATGATGGAGGAGCAGGAGAAGTCCAGCGCGGAGCCGCCGTGCAGTCCGCCCTGCTCGTCCATCTCCGCGTCTCAAGATTCGGACTCCGACGCGCCTTCATCTCCTGCCGGATGTGATGGATGCGTTTCACTCATCATGACGGGCCCGGGTCATAAACAGGAGAACGAGCGATTCCCGGCGTGCATCAGGGACGCGGTGTCGCAGGTTCTAAAGGGATACGACTGGTCTCTCGTACCCGTGCCAGCGAGAGGCAGCGGAGCACTTAAGAGCAAGCCGCACGTGAAGAGACCTATGAACGCGTTTATGGTCTGGGCTCAAGCCGCGCGCAGGAAACTTGCGGATCACTATCCACATCTACACAACGCCGAACTCAGCAAAACCCTCGGAAAACTCTGGAGGTAACAACCGGTTACTTATTATTATTATTATTATTATTACATTAGTTATACGTTTTATATGTCCAAGAAATAAGTAAGTAAGCTTACGTTAATCAACTAATGAATTTATTTTATCTAGCGTAAATTGTGGCTGCCAACTTTTATTATTATTATTATTATTGTTACTGTTATTGTTGAAAAGTACTATTCACCTTAAATAAACAATTTGGAATAGTAATGTTTAAAATGAATTGATCATGATCAGTACTTCCCTAACAGACTGTTAACAGAGAATGAAAAGAGACCATTTGTGGAGGAAGCTGAGAGACTGAGAGTCCAGCACAAGAAAGATCATCCGGATTATAAATACCAGCCCAGGCGACGGAAGAGTTTGAAATCAGGACAGAGTGAGTCTGACACTGGAACAGACCTCACCCATCACATGTATAAAGCCGAATCTGGAATAAGGGGTCTAGCGGGTTTATCTGATCACCACACAGGTACGTTAAGCACTTTATGTGAGCAATGCAAAGTATTTATGAACGAGAATGTAATTCAAGAATGTAATTCTTTGGACATTAATTTTAGGTCAGGGACCACCAACACCCCCAACCACTCCCAAAACTGACCTTCATGGTAAGAAAGATTTAATGTATGAAAGAAGACGTCTGCTTGACAGCAGTCGACAGAAAATTGACTTTAGCAATGTGGACATTTCCGAGCTCAGCACGGATGTCATTGGAAATATAGAAACCTTTGATGTCCATGAGTTTGACCAGTACTTGCCTCTTAGTGGGCATACTGGAGCTGTGTTGACCACTGTGTCTTCAGAGGTCGTTCCCGGGCATAATGTCAGGTCTGGAGGCGCTTGTGCTACATCCTACAGCACGAGCAATGGGGCAGCCTGGAACCGTAAAGGGGCGGTGGCCTCCTCGTCAATTGGTACAAGTAATGTGGGTCAGCACAGACATCACATTAAAACTGAGCAGTTAAGCCCCAGTCACTTCAACAAGCACTCACAATCTGAGTGTGGCACATACAGTGCTCAGGCATGCATCACCTCGGCCTCCACCTCATTGTCCAACACCCAGTGTGATTATACAGATTTTCAAAGCTCTAACTACTACAGCCCGTATTCTAACTACCCATCCAGCCTCTACCCACATCCACACTTCCATTCCTCACGGAGGCCATATGGAAGCCCTATACTAAACAGCTTGTCCATTCCACCCTCCCACAGCCCCACAGCCAACTGGGATCAGCAGGTTTACACCACATTATCCAGACCATGACTTTACTCTGTACTAATGAAGGAGAGTACTGTCTGAGAAGTTTGTACTGAAACACACAACAAATGATTGCCTGCTGGTTTTTACACGTTGTTCATTCATGTTGACCCTCCTACACACCTGTACATTTGTTGCTAAATGCAGCATTCTTATTGTCAAGAAAACTTGGAAGTAACAGAGAATTCGTAATTGTTCCAGGGCTGGAAAAGTAATGGAAATCTAGTTTTAAAAGGTTTAAAAGGAGATTTGTTCATTAGCTAAGAACAGCTCTTTGAGTGAATTTCATTGCTCAAATGGTTTTGTAAACAATGAATTAGTGCCTGAGCAGTCAGAATGCTACAGAACTAGTTTAGAAGGAGTCAAGAAAAACATTTTGGGACCTAAAATAGTAATTCCGAATTACTTTCAGAATATTAAGGCGTTTGCTCAAAACCTTTCTGTAAATTCATTTAATATAACTATATATTTTTTAATCTAAAATTCTTTTATAATAAAAATGACAGGTATATTTGTTGCATTTTGTTTTTTATTACTGTTTTTTGTTAATATATGTTTTTTAAACAGTTCAGTTCATTGGTTCTGATACTGCTGGATGGGCAGATTTACAGTTTGGTTTTCTGTGGAAAAACTCCACTCATGTATCCATTTAATGTTGTTTTAAATAAAGTGAAGAAAAACTGAACATAAAACAGAATGTGATTTAACAGGTGTCTTCATGCCACTGAAAGGATTAAGATTAGTCATGACATTGGACTGCACTGGGAGTGTGTCAGCTTCAGCAAGACGTCATTTTGTGTTTAACTCAGCAGTCACCAACTGCTTTTTGTGTTTTACATTTTGCATGTACATAGTGTTAATGAGCACTTTAATATGTTGGAAACGCTTAATAATTGCCATTTTTATTATCGTTTGTTGTTTTTAAATTCGTATAGTCAATCACTGTCTTGAATCTGTTTAGTTTTTGCATTCCTACAGCATTTGGTTTTTTCACAGTGCTTCAACATGTCAAATTTGTGTCATCTCTAGTGTGTAATTTTTATATTACACTTTGATTACATTTCAGGGTGTGAAACAAGCATACAAACAGTGTTTTATCTACATTTCTTCCTGGTGTATTCTTTTAAAATGACCTTGCTGTAAATTTTCACTTATTATTTGCTATTTTTTGTAAAAAAAAAAATAAAGGTTTTCCTTCAGAAATGTCTGCTCAATTTAATAAGAATTAATAATAATTGCCTTTAACTGAAATATTTATAAAGCTTTATATAGCTATTTTTTTATAAATTTGATAAAATTACTAATTTTATAAAGCTATTTTATGCTGTTAATAGGATTATTCGTTTTGTTATTATGACCTTGTTTGAAAATACAAGGTGATGTAATGTTTAATTAAATGTAAAGTTTAATTTACGTGTCATACAAATATACACAATTTTACAAATGTACAGATAATTACATAAAGACTAGGAAGTTTGTTCATTATTTTCGAAAGCAACTGTAGTGACATTGTTTGGAACAGCTGTATGGTCATTTGTCTTGCATCTGCAACTTAGGCAGCAGCTGTTAGCAGTGTCTGAAGGGGTACCGTGCCTTTAACTCTGTGACGAGTTCATGAACTATTTCAGTAAGAAAGGATTTCTAACTTGATTTTCATATTTGCCTTTGTTATTACATCACCATTTTAAAATTATTTTATTGTAGTTCGTTTTGTTTAGATTTAAATTAATTGATAGGTGAAAACCCAGAATTTTTTAACATCCAAGAATGGCTCTAAATGGAAGGGGTGAGATGTGTCCAGGGCTGTAATCCACTGGGTAGAATTTCATTACCATTGCAGAGAACTGCTGAATGATTCTATTATGTGGTTATGTGACTTTATTGTTTCACTTTCTATGCAAAGAAAATAATTAATTAGACAGAAACTGGAAGGACAGAAATACTGACAATGATTAGGAGGGATGTGAATGGACAAATACATGCACAAATGGGTGGATTTTTCCCCTGTGCTTCATTTAACAACAATGCAGCCTGATGATCACGCAACTAGCAACAATGGGATGAGGGTGGCTTTGGAAGAGATGTTGTTTTACTTTTCTCCTTTCCTTATTTGTTGGGCAGATAGCCTGAAGAGGAACACTTGAGAGAGAACAAATGTGACCCAAGTGCAGTTAATACAGGCACAAAAGTGCCTGTTAACTGCTTACGTATATGTATACACATTATACCAAAATACAACTTTTTTGATAGTTTCGGGAAAGGTGTGTAGCAGTGTAAAGTAGGTATAATGTGCCTAGTCCAGAGAAGTGTGGTAATAGGGGTTACGGGCAGTGTGAAGGCTGTGTTAAGTGTTCAAAAGTCTGATAGGCTGTGGGAAGAAAGTGGTTAGTGTGGGATCAGATGCTGAATTATAGTCCATAAAAAGCATTCTTACATACAGGTTTCTTTTTTCAGGTAAGAGAGAGCAGAGTGTAATGTGTAGTCTATGTAACCATCAGTTGCCACAGTATGCAAACTGCAGTGGGTCCAATTTGGCAAAGGCTGAGGTTTGCTTGTTTAGGGCTGTGTGTACTTCACTGTTTTAACCATGGCTTTTGGTTGGATTAAGTTTGCATTGTTTTGGTTGTCACCACGTCTTCTATGCACTTCTTGCATAGATCCACTGGGGTTGGCTTTCAAAGACATTTTAAATGTCATGACATGTGCCAGGACCCACTTGTTGTTGTAATCATACCTTAGATTTAAGTGACTTAAGGGACTTATTTTAGGGGGCTTTTATTTTGGAATGCCACATCATTCGGTCCTGATATTGGGTGACAACCTCAGAAAGTCTATTGTCTGTGGCATTTGGGACTTTTTATAATCTGAAATGATAGGGAAAACAGGTTGCATATGAGGGTTTGAACAGGTTGCATATGAGGGACAAACATTAGACAGTTATTTGGATATTTTGTTAGGTTGTTGCTCAATATTTAGAGACATTTTCATTTTATCAGGACTATTTTTAATATTTGTATTATTTTAGATTAATTAATGTTGGTTCTTATTTATGTATTTGTTTACTTTTCTGCTTTATTTATTCGTATTCAGAAATTGGGCGGGTGTTTTTAATCATACGTGCCAACAATATTTAATATTTATATTTGCTGCCATTAAAAAGCTAAATTCTTTACTTTGTTGTTTTTAATGTGTTAGTGTATGTGATAGTTTTACCACAGTTCCACGTCACTTGGTGGCTGAAAACAAGCGCTATAGAAGGCAGTCAAATTAAATTTAGCGTATTTTTCGTAGATTAAAGTGGAGATTGATGGCACAGGTAAGAAAACACTGATCTCCAGTCAGTTTGTTTAAATATAACATGCAAAATTCATATTCATTGTCACATATTACTAGCGATTAATTAAAAGTAACCTGAAATTTGAAGTTTGAAGTTGAAGTTTTTTAAGTGACTATGTTTTGCAGGGGAAAACATGAATGACAGCGCTCTGGATTTAACATGCTCATCAGGTAAAATGGCATAAGATTTCCGACGTCGATCCGACATAATTTTGCTCATCGAAGTCACGTTGATTCAACGTCATTCGCACCATTGAAAACAAACGCAAATTCGCAAAAACCTAATTGGTTTGCTTACCTTACGTTAAATCAATGTTGATTTGCGGTTCGGTAACACAACGTCATACAATCAACACATTTTCAACTTGTTTATAAACCCTAAAAACACAATAAAGGAACATATAGACGTAGTAATTTAGTATAACGTCACATTTCATTTGTGTTTATTTAAAATATTCACAAATACATGTAAATTGTTTTCTTTAGTAATCTCAAGAACAGCCAAACATAAAAAGCCTTCCCACTAAACAATACAATTATAGGTTACTATTAGTTTCAAACTTACAACTTTAAAGAGACTTTTTAGACCAAAAAATAACGTTTTCATACATATTATCATTTTGTTCCACAAAAGGTATTCATGCAGGTTTGGAACAATATGAATGTTAGTAAATAGTAAACATTAAGTGGTCAGAATAGGGATGTTGTTCAGTGCCTGAGTTCAGTAGGTCAATGGTTAAGATAAAGAAACTGACCCTGAGTCTGCTGATGTGACAGCAAAGACTGTAACGTTTCCCAGATGAGAGTGTGAACAGTCTGTGGATGGAGCTAGAAGTGTCTTTGATAATGCTTCTCACCATCCATAGACAGCATTTGTGATGGATGACCTTGATTGAGGGTAGCTGAACACCAGAAACGTATTAAGCAGTTTTCACCACCCACTAGGGGGCCTTCAGTCTGAGACAGTACAGTAACCACACCACACTGTGATGCAGTTTGTTAGGATAATAGTGTAGCTGTAGAAGTTCAGCAGGATCTGGGGGACAGGTGAGACATCAGTACAATAGTGGGTAATCTTATAAAAAAAAGTATACAATTATATAGAATTAACAATTTATCCTATTTAAATTCACCTCAACATTTAAATGTCAAACATTGGGTGAAGAATAACTGATTGTTAAAGGCACAACAGTAGGCATATACATTTAAAACAGTAATTAAACTGACCAGTACTGACCAGTGAAGATTCTGCAGTGTTTTATTTGACTAGTTTAGACTAATTTACTCAACTGCTGAGTGCTTAAATACAGCTGTTAGACCTACATAAAAAAGCACTGTTTATTTATTTGTTCTGTTGTATTGTCATTAGTTCTTGTTTTATTACTGACCTGCTCACTTGTCTTTAGTAATTCCCTGACAACATTTACTTACATTTCTTTGCTGAAGTGTTGCTCCAAGACCCCTAAAAATCACTCGTAGCTAAACAAACAAACATCAGTACTTCCCACAAGTTTGAAATATACTTGCGGTGGTAGCCGGATTGAAACCCACCTATTACCCACGGCACAAAAATGGTCTACTACATGTGACAAACAACAAATAATGTGACTTTTAACAATATTTTTATTTATAAAAATTTGCTTTGATTACACAATATATTTCACAGAATATATTAGACTATAGCGTTTATTACGAATTTGCAATATAGATTTAATAAAATAAATAAAATATAATAATAAAAATTAAAGTGACATTTGTTCCATGCTGGGTGAGGTAGAGCCAGTTCTTAAAATGTGGAATTTTCAGCCAGTCAGTGTTCCATCCAGAGCTGCAATGCAATGAAGTGCCCAGGGGAAGTTTGACTGAGGACGGGACGAGGCAAACCACCGCTGATCACACGCAGCAGGAGTGAGAGAAAAACTCATTTTTGTCCGCTTTATATAGGGAGGTGTTGCACACCATCCCACATATACACGGATATCCACAAATTCCACTCACCAATTTTCATTGGCCTTCAAATAAAAGATCGGGCGATTGGGCTCCCACGAACGAATCCCTAGTGTTGTCATCGGCACAACATCGAGTGACTGACAGAAAGTGAAGTGAAAATGAAGTGAAAGTGACATATTTGTCAGATATGGTAACCCATACCCGAAATGTGACCTCTGCATTTAACCCATTTAATTCACACTGATGGCCACTGCTGCTTCTCAGTTTATCAGTTCAGTTTATCTCCCTCAGCACTCTTACTACAAAGGCGAGCACCTTCACTGACCAACTGGAACTGAGAATAAGCCTGAATAATAGTTCTGTCTCTCCATTTTGTTTCATTGTTGACTGCTATTGTAATTTTACGTCAAATTAAGTATTACAATTCTAATTAAGGCTTCAGCATTTATTTCCTGCTATTTCAAGCTAAACACTAATGTTGCCTAAGTTACCTGTGGTGCTGTTGTCCCTTCCTCATTCTCCTTCCTCACTCTCTTGAAGTATCTCTGGATACTCATATCTGCTGCTGAGTAAATGAAAAAAAGGATGTTAACCTTAGCTAAAGTTAGTAGTCTTTGTCTTTCTAACTGTTATATACCCAAAATAGTATTTCCCGCTTTTATATAGGCTAATTTAAAGCTACGAGCTCTGGACATGACATGCGGAAAAAATTACATTGTGGCCAATTAATAATTTGCTTCCTCGTTTTACAAATTTTTTCACTTGTTTTAATAAATAGTTCCCTCGTTTTGATTTAACTTAAATGAGGGAACGAATTAGTTTTTCCGCTTTATATAGGGAGGTGTGGAGAAACACTTGACTGAAATGTTTCTTATCTTAAAATTGTTTTTAAATCTGAAGACATTTGATTAAATGTTAAAAATGTAAAAATATAATTGTGCCAACATATTAATTTCCATTTAATTTTTGTTATTAGAAAACTACAATTTAAAAAAATGTTTTTGAAATAGATGGTTTAGACCAAATAATGAAGAAAAAAAGAAGCCAATAAGAGCGCAAGATGGAGGGGAACTCCTTCAAAACTCTTTTAAAATCTTCTCAGGATGATTCCTCAAGAAACTGGGTGATGGAAAATGTCAAGAAAGTTTTTGTAAATTCTAGACAAGGGAAGGGTGACTATATTGAATATTCTAGAATATACCTTATTTTTGTCAGGGTCCTGGCTTCCTGTTCTGAGACTTTCTGGATTATCTTGCCAGGATCCTGACATCCCCGTGTTCTCTGTCAGAGCATGTTGTTTAGATCCTGACTCCTTCTAGTCTTGGTTCTTGTTTCTTGGAGTGGGGATCTGAACTCATGCTCTGGGTCCTTGTCTCGTGTGGAAGCACATGGCCTCTGTTTTGTTTACTTTCGCCATGTGCTCTCCAGTCGTGTGTCTAGGCCCCACCCCCTTGTTTTCTTGTCTCGTCTGCGCTGATTTCACGCACCTGTTTGTCATTGTCTTTGTCTTATTTAATGCCCCCGTGTTTTCTGTCTTGTGTTGGTTCATCTGGTTTCTTGTTCCCGGTACGTGCGTCCTGGTTTGCCTGGTTTGCCTGGTTTGCCTGGTTTGCCTGGTTCCTGGTTCCACGCTCTGTGAGTCTTGTCGTGTTCTTGTCCAGTCAAGTTTTTCGTCCTGTGTCTGTGCTCCGTCTCGCCAGTTTTAAGTTTAGTTTTTGCTCCTTTTTTTTTGGAGCTCCTTAGTTCTTGTTGTTTAGCCTGTTCTGTTCTCATTTTTACCCCCTCATGGGTTGTTTTGTTCATTTAAGAGATTTTTCAGTTTAACGCTGTCTGCGTCTGGGTTCGTTTCCTGTGATCCTGACAAATTTACCTTATTTTCTAATTTTCTTTAGTCACAACATAATTCCTAAAGTTACATTTGTGTTATTCCATAGTTTTGATAAGTTTACTATTATTCATAAATTTAAAAAAATATGAACAAAGAAAAACTTTCCAAACTTTTGACTGGTAGTGTATATTAGTGCGTTTGCGTGTAACTGTGTAAATATTGTTGACACATTGGCCAAATTATGTATGCTGCAAGCATGAATTTAACAATAAAAATTGATTGATTGACAGGCCTTGTTAAATAGAAAATAACTTATTTTCTATATTTTTTTAGTTTATAAATAACTAGTAATTCTTTAGTAATTGCCAACGTTTCTTTGTGCCACACCATAACAGAGCTTTCGAGAAAGATGTTTGAGGTTCATTTCCATGAAATGACCAGACACTTTACTGTTTTAAAAGTTCAGAAAATTAAGTTATAATGCGAAATAATGTACAGTTGATCAGTTCTGTATGTTGTCATTTTAAAAAGCTTAAACGGTTTTGGTAACTTTTTTTTTTTAATATAATACCTCAGTTTACCTGCTGCTCATAACCTCACGGACAGACCATACACAAACAGGGCGATAAATAAAAACATACTGATGCAAGTAATGATGTTTCAACAGTTTTAAAATAACATCACAATGCTAAAATGATTAACAATAAACGTGGGAATGTATGCACTGTTAAAACAACAAATATAAAAGTTTTTCTTACCCTCAGTTTTGTCTGCAAGCGACCGTTGGCCATCAAGATTCAAAACAGTGCGCATACGCAGAACTCAACGTTGAAAAAATATAATTTCGACCAAATGTCTTGACGGGTGTATGTTGATAAATCAACCTCATTTCAACATTTTATTTTCAACTTTTAACGTTCTGATGAACTAACCAAATAGGGAATGTTGATTCCACATTAATGATTGATGATTGATGCTGAACTTTACAACTAAAAAACATTAAATTGAATTGACGTCAGTTTGCTGTCTGGGTGGTTATTCATGTTTGACAACTGTATCGGTTAGCTTTAATTTAACACTAATTTAACATTAAAAGTATTTTTACTTTTTTGTCAAGGGCCCACCACGCGTTACTTGGAGGAACGTGCTCCCTGTGCTACTGCCTGGACTGGAGGCGATGTTGATGAAAGCACAGAAGGACTGTTGCATGAAGGTCAATTATTTATTTATTAGTTTGGCATAATTCTGGGTGTTTATTGGCATCATATTTAATTAGGGTTACTTTTGTGCAATTAATGAAGATAAAACATTGAAAACTAACACAACTGTGCTCCCTGCCTCGAGCACAAGTTTTTTTTTTTAATCATCTTATGCAGAACAGCCTGTAATAAACAAGAAGCTATTTGCGTCTTTAAAAGTGCCCCATTATGCTTTTCAAATATTACCTTTATTGCAGTGTGTAATGTAGCTGTCTGTGAATGTGAACTGTCATGTGAACAAAGTGAACAAAGAAAATAGACTCCGAACTGCGGAACTAACAGAGTCGTTACCTATTCGAATCTCTATTTTCTGTCGATGCCATTTTTCTGTCCTTACAGTATCTTTGAGGTGATAATAAATGCATATTATGAGAAAATGGCAGTTGTTTTTTTTTTACTTAAATGCATGTAAACCCATTGTTGGTGACTCCATAACAAAGTCAGAAAACTTTAAAATGGCATAAAAGGGGCATTTTAAAACAATAGGGAGCAAAATGCATCAATAGGTCAACAGGTGTTTAAAAACTTTCTGTGAAACATAATGCAACTTCAAGGATGTTGGAGACAGCCATTTCACGTTACCCTGTACATTTCCCTGGAAGTTGAACTCAACAGCTCAAATTATAAATCAAGCACTTTTGCACACTTCTTTTCTGAACAAAACTTTATGTAATTTGTCTCGCACTGTTTGTCGTAGACTCATGAATAAGGGGACAAATTGTCCCGCTTCTTGAGGAGAGGTGTGCTATGACTTGTGATCGGGTGTATGAAGTGGGTGAAAATTCCATTGACTTAACATTGGGCTGAATTTTGTGACGTCATAGCTCTGCATCAGAATGTCGAGACTTGGGGGGTGGGCTCATATTGCTCGGCTTAGCAAGCAGCATCAAATGATAATATTTTGACTTCATAGCCATGCCCTAGCAACCAACTATAGTACCCTAGCAACCACTCCAATGACTTACATTGATAATGGTGAGAGGCATTAGAACATTGTAGAGCTTTGCCCATGAGATGATGAGCTGCATCTCATCACCAGAACATCATAGAGACATTGGAGTTTTTTTTGATTGAGAAACAGATTAATCTCTTAGTTTTACCCTGTTAACTGTCTAGCTACACCCAAGCAACCTTTTACAGTTCCCTAGCATGGAATGGAATGAATAACACATCTCAGCATTAGAACATTGTAGAGACATGTGGGTGGGCTTATTTGACTCGGGCTGTCATTGGGCTTTAGCTGCATAACACAACAGATATATTTCTGATATTTCAGTATATCTATCATGTTAGCATCATGATAAATCATACTTCCGTTGTGTTAAATGATATTAGCCTCTTGTTAGGATCATGTTTAATCATGTTAGCATCATTAAATAATCCAGCCCAAGTTTTGCCATGGCAAGCACCACTCACATTTTCTTGAAAATATACCTATCATGTTCTGCAGAAAATGTTTCTAGTTATAAACTTACTGTTGCGGGGTATGGAAGGGAGACAGTTTCAAGTGCTGATCTGTTATGTACTTGTTTAATAAATAATTTTTGTTAATTTACGGATTGTTAAAGTAAGTTACGGCTTTAATCAATTGACAACTCTGCTTATTTTAATTCATGTTAAATAATGTTAAATCAGTCATTTTAGCATCATGCTAAATCATACTAGCATCATGTTAATTCATACTAGTATCACGATAATTCAAGCTAAAATGTGCCAACATCATGCTAAATCATGCTAGCATAATGTGTAATCGTGAGCATCACGTTAAAACTATATCGTTGAAAATGTGTGTAATCTCTTGTGTAATCCAGAGGAAAAAGATGGCATTTAATGGTTGTGACTTCTTGACTGAATGGCTTTACAAGTGAGTAGGACAAATGTTGCCTTACATGCTTGTTTTGTTGTGGCCTATATTCATGCAGTTAACGTAGTTAAAAACTACATATACATGTTTTTATCTTTTCATCAGTAAAAATCCTTGTCGGGAAGAATGCAAATCTACATATTTTTATGAAATTCCATTTGTTAAAGACTGGCTTCCTGTACAGTAAGTATATATTGTAGCCTAATAAACACACTGTGGCATACGTTAGTCATTGTATATAACTACTAAACATTTATCTTCCTTATGTCAGTCCCAGGCAATGCATCCCAGTTTCTCCGCTCCTGACAGATGAGCAGGCTGCACCACTCATCCAGGCTTTCTGGAGGGGCTATAAGGTAAGGATAGTATAAAAACAGAAAACCAGCTATTGCATGTTAGGGAGCTACATTCCATTCCTAAAAAGAATGTATGTGTTCTATTGTGTTGTATGTGTTCTGATGTATATGTAAAAGTTCTGTTGTCAGAGACATGGCACAGGTTGAGCAAGCATGTCCAAAATACAGACACTTCAATGAGCTCAATTTAGCTATAAACAGGTCTAAAAGAGTAAATTTCACCATGGCAGGTTTCATCATGCCTTTCCTCTGATGGCCATAATCTCTGCCTTAGATGTTTGGGTTGGGCCCATGCTGTTGGAAGCATTCGTTGAGGGTTCATGTTCTGTGCTAACCCAGGGTACAGGTCCCAGAGGCAGCTATCTTTGTCTGACTGATTACCTGCTTTGAGTCTGCTGGGGTTGGCCATTGGTTTAAATTCTTCAAAACTTGATTTATAAATTACAGAATGCAATTCTTGTGCAATGTAGTTTGTTGTGTAACTGTAATGGTTGACTGTTGTGATTGTATGCTAATTTTTTACCTTGCTGTTAACCTAGTTTCCCCTAATGGGGACAATAAAAAGCAAACAAACCTAGCATATATATTTACAAAGCAAAACAATGAGTCCAAAATGAGTGCATGTGCTTTACAGAAAAGAACACACAGATGAGACGTAAGAAAATCAATTTTACAGTACAGTAGAGTTTTTGCCTGAAACTGTGCCAAAGGGTTCTAACAGTAACTGGTAAACAGGTGTTCCACATCATAGTTGTTGCAGTAGTGTGTGTTATAGTGTGTTTTAGAAGCTTTTGAGTAATCATATCAATAAACAGTAAATTATGTCACTGTGGTTTTAATTTTCAGGTGCGTGTACATCCAGATGTGCAAGAGTTGAGGCAGTGGCAGATAAAACACCGTGAGAAGAACTGCAACATCATCAAAATTGTTCAGGAATTTTGGGAACGTCAAGTATTTTGGGAACTACATCCTAAATACTTTATATGAACATGCTTCACTCCTTCACAGCAACTATTTGAATCAGACTAGACATTCCCACTAGATGATCTTCAGCATGATGTGATAGTGTTTGGCCATATAAACATTTTACATACTGGGTATATGTCGTTCCCTTTCTGTTGGTCACTTGACGTTGTGTCAATGACAACACTAGGGGTTCGTTCTTGGCAGCCCCAATCTGATCTTTGTATTAAAGGCCAATGAAAAATGGTGAGTGGAATTTTCATGCCAGTCCCCAGATATCTGGGCATATAAGCAACTTGTTCTTTGTGTTTTCTGTGTTTTCTGTGGTCCCGACACCTTACAAATTAAAATTGTTTAGTGCTGCGGATATTATGGTGTGATTTAGCTGTGGTTTGCCTCGTCACGTCCTGATACCAAACTCCCCCTGGGTACTTCGGCACGTCAGCTACAGTTCCTAAAAGTGTATTTCCTTTCCTAGAGCTCCCACAGTGGTACGGCGTCTTTTTAAAGATGGCCTTCCATCCTTGTGAACTCTGGATGTGGTTGCTTTCATCACTTCCCTCTGATTACCACGATTGGTGCGTTGAGTGTCTTGGCCTTGAGTATGCTCAGTCACTTTTTGTGGATGGGTTATGCTGTGGTTGCGGCTAGCTTGCTATATTCAGAGGCAGGCATCCTCCCTGTCAGTTTCCTGTCCTGGGACTTCTACAAGGTCTGAGTCGCTGGGAGATAATCTGTTGGATTTGTCCCTATGGACCTCCCAGCCCCTGCTACGCTCGTTCAGACCAGTTGAGTTTTTGGGCATGGTGGCCGATCAGCCTCAAGCAAGTGAGATCGCCATCTCGTTCTGAGCTCAAAAGGACGGTGCAATGTCAGTCACCGCATCAGAGGGCACTGCTTTTATTAAATCAGAAAGGGTTGCCTTATGCGCTCTCCAAGACTGGGCTCAGGTGTTGTCTCAGGTAGCTGCAAGCATCGGGCTGATATGAAAATCTCCACCATCCCCGGAGTGCTTGTAGACCTGCATGACATGATCTAGGACTTATGATCTGATTTAGGACTTATGCAAGAGCTGCGCACTACAACCAATCTTGCTCTATGGGTGATTAAAGTTACAGAGCATGCCCTGGGCTGCCCCACTCTGGTGGTCCAGGAAAGGCACCTGTGACTGCTTTGCCGCGACCTGCCTTTGGTCAGGTCTGCCAGGCCCTGCACCCAGTCGGCTTCTTGCCAGACCTGTGTTCCAGAGCGGTCCTTCTATAAGTTTTCAGAGGCTCTTGGGGCATATGGCATCCTTGGCGGCAATAGTCCCGCTCAGGTTGACTGGGGAGACTGTTGGGAGACTGGCTACACAGGGTGTACACAGGGTGGCAATCACCCCAAGATATCGCCAGACAGTGCTCTTATCTGATGGTCCTGCGGGCAGGCATTCCCCTAGGACAGGTGTCCAACATGTCAAACACAGACTGGGGTGCCATGTGCAATGAGCAAACAGTATCAGGGCTCTGAAAAAAGGCACCACCTGTGGTTCTGTGCAAGGTCAGGGAGGAGCACTTGGTTGCCTTATATTGGCCCAACCAGACCTGGTTCTCAGAGCTCTTGGTTATGACAACAGCTCCTCCCTGGCACATTCTCGCTCGGGCAAAGCACGCTCCGGCACCCCAGGCTAGAACTCTGGAACCTCCACATCTGACCCCTGGATGCAACGCTGAGAACCTAGCGATCTATTACCCGTGGTGATAGAGTCAATCACCCAGGTTAGAGCTTTCTCTACTAGGCAGCTCTATGCTCTGAAGTGGCGTCTTTTCACGTTGGAAGGACCCACAGAAAAGCCAGATCAGCATTCTGCTGTCTTTCCTCCAGGAAAGACTAAAGAGGTACCTGTCTCCATCCACTGTAAAGGTCAAGGACAGGCCCTTGGGACAGCACGACCTGATTGTAAGGTTTCTCAGAGGCACCAGGAGGTTAAATCCCCCTCTTCCCCTCTTGGGATCTCTCTGCGATACTGGAGGGCCTACAGAGGATCCTGTTTAAGCTCCTGGAAGAGGCTGATCTCAGCATCCTTACACTGAAGACTGTTCTCTTAGTGGCACTCACATCCATCAAGAGGTCAGGGACCTGCAGGCCTTCTCTGGGGATAGTGACTGCCTGGAGATATGTGCCCAAGATTCCCACTAGTCCCTTCTGGGTCCACATGGTGAACCTGCAAGTGCTCATTGTTCCATGCTGATACATTGTTCCATGCTGATTATAAAGAGAGATGGTCTGGGACTCTGCACACAAAGAACTTCTTACACCAAGCCTGTCAGCTCTGGAGCCCCAGGATCATACTATTGCCTCTGTCATTTCTATGCACTACACTAGTGCAGAGTAAAGGATGTCTCTGTCTGTTTATTTTATGTTACATTAGGTGCTCAAAGAATATACATTTATAATAATAATAATAAAAGTTAATTTGAGTCATAACACACACACAGTGAGCAAACTAAGGACAACTGTGGCCAAAAACCCCGGTATTTCTATTGTTTTCTGTTGTGTCCAGTATATTCTTGTATAATGTGGTGGTGTTTTGCATTTGTTGAATTTTCCACTTTTTTCTGCTGATTCATGTTCACTGCACCTCGTAAGTCATATTAAATTGGTAAGATATGTACAAAACACAGACTGTAAAGCAAATAAAGGGGATTCATTTTATGTATAAAAAGAATAAAAAGACTAGGAGGAATAAAAAATACCAACAATATTTAACAAAACCCAGGGACATTATACAAGCAAACAATACACAATTAGTACCAATCAACCGTGTGTGTGTTAAGTGTGTTAAGTCCATAGTTCTGTATACAAAGTTTGGATTGGTCTCACTGATCAAGCTGTTTATGCCTGGAGCAAAATCCATGCAGCGCTGGGCTGTTTATATTTGCTCAACTCCACAAAAACATGATAGGTTACAGTATCTGCAAACTAAAAGGAAAAAAAATGTACATGAAAGTGATCATTGTTATATTTGAATGAGAGTGTTTATACTAGAGGGAAATGCTTTGGGAAAGCCCAGTGTCTGAACATGTGAAATCGTGCAAATTTATAGGCAAGGTCTTATAATGTAGCAGTGTCCGCTACTAAGACCTTAAAAGGGTGCCTGCATTTAACGTTATATTTGAAGGTATGTGACTGGGTTCATTTGTACTAAAATTTTGAACAGCCCCACATACCTTGGACTTGGTAGTATCACCAAAAAATATTACCAAAAATGTTTCGTAATAAACTCCTTGCATGAAAAGCCCTGGCAATGGGTATTTAGGCTGTGGTCTGAGGTAACTGCCAGCACAGCCAGACTCCATTCTGAAGACAGGACACCGTCCAGACTGCTGCAGCAGGACCTTCATCAGCTCCCATGGCTGATGATGATAGTGATGGTGGTGGCACTAACAGCACCAGCACACATAGTGAGGAGGATCAGGAGAGGGAGAGAGATAATGAAGAAGTAAGTATAGAGCAATTCTGCATATAGTTAATGCTTTAATATGAAAAACTAATCTCAGGCTCCCCCAATCAAAATGCTTGTTTTGTTTTTAATATTTGTAATTCAATTGATTTCTTTCTCACTTAGATGTTGTGAGGTATACGAATCAGAGTAAGGAAGGTCAGTTATAAAATCCACACAGATGTGACCAAGGTCTATGAGGGATGGGTAGTAGAACAAGTTTACCAGAGGGTAGTTGACAAGGTGTACTGGAAATGGCATAGACAGAGCATCCTTTGATGTGCTGGGAGACATCACAGGCCGCGTTGGGCCACCAGTACCATTCTTGGAGGAGCGAGAGAGTTCACTGGCTGCCTGGGTGTCCGGAACCCAGGGTGGAGTGCAGAGAGCCCAGAAGGTCTCCCAGCGGAGCAGATTCTGCTTGGGTAGCAATGCATATCTGGTCGTCAATATCCCACAGAATGGGACTTACTACTACAGCTGGAGGGAGGATGGTTTCTGTGGGAGAAGGGTTGTCTAGTTGATACATATGTGAAAGGAAATCTGCTCGACTGTTATTGGGACCGGGTCGATAGGTGATGTTGAAGTTAAATCTGGTGAAAAATAGTGCCCAGTGAGTTTGATGGGGATTCCGTCTCTTAGCATTCTGGATGTATTCAAGATTCTTATGGTTGGTGATTATTGTAAATGGATGTTGAGCCCCCTCCAGCCAATGTCTCCATTCCTCCAGGGTCTGTTTAATTGCTAACAGCTCATAGTTACCAATATCATAATTCTGTTTCGTTGGGGATTGCTTCCTCGAGTAATAGGCACATAGATGAAGTAAAGGAAGCTCACTGTGGTATTGAGAGAGTACCGCTCAGATCCCTAAGGTAGATGCATCAATTTCGACAACAAACAGGATCTGAGAATCAGGATATTTGAGGATCGGAGCAGTACAGAATGAGTTGGCTTTTACGGGATAATTGCAGTTAATTCAAAAGGGTTAGAGAAATAAAGTTACCAGAAGATCCAGAATCTAGGACGGATTGTGCTGGAACAGAGTAGGCAGGAGTAACAATATTAACCGTAAGTAGTTTCAGTTGTAGATACTTCTGAATTAACTGAATGGTTAATTCTGAATGGTACTCACCATAGGATATTGGGGGTGAATAGCACATGCTTTGATGAGGTGAGTAGTTATAACAATAAACTGTGTGTCAACCAAAACTAGTTAATTTATTACCCTGTTTTGGGAGGGAGTCCGATTGTAGTCTAGTTTTACATGTGAATCATTTATATGTGCAAAATGTACTTTTAAGCTGTCCATCAATCTCCTGAGGAAGTGCCCCCTTCTTATTCTGGCTCTGTCTATCCTGGTGAGGATCTGCCCCCCCTCCGAATTTATTGCTCTGTTTGTGTGTTTTTAAGTCTAGTTTGTCCATGGCAGGGGTGTTTACGAGCGTAAGATTTGCTCCAACCTTTGGTTCTGTCCACAACAATTCTCTGACCCTCTCCTTACCTTTCTACAACAGCTGTTTTCTGACTTTCTTTTGACACTGTTCTGGCCATGTGGGTGTGAATGTGTGAAATGTTTTGTAAAGGGTAAATAACTGTTTACGCTGTGCGTGTGTTGACTGTAGTAAGAGATGCTTCCGTTTGTAGCGTTTACACTTTAGATACAAAATGAAAGCGTATGATCTTTGGGTTTCCATTTTATCTCAGTGTGTCTTCATCTAACTTCTGATTAAAGGACATACCCCAACTTGTTTTTCTGGACTGGAGGGAGTGTGTGATCATTCAAATGTGTTTGTATCGTTACCTTCCAAGGTTTCCTACAAATGGTTTTACAGCGGTTGTTAAAACAAAGAATAACACTTCTGACTTCTGGCTTGGGAAGTTACCTATTCAGAGTGACAAACGTCCTTAATACGGTTGTTAATAATTGAATGCTTTCACTAGCTCTTTAGATAATCACAGAATGACATATTGACAAAAGTAAAAAATGCTTTAGCATTCTGTGTCTTCATCTAGTTTTCTGATTCCTGTTTCTGACCAAGCCTCCAACTCCAACTTGAATATCCTTAATGTGTACTGACACCCATAGACTCCCTCCACTTCCACTGAGCTTCATGCCTTAGATTCCTTCATGCCTCAGAGTCTTTCACATAAATACATCTTATACTAATTTAGGCTAAATCTTCACATTATAACAAGAAACACGGTACATAATCTTCATTCATAATTTCTTATACATTCTTATACATAATTCTTCTTATTTTTATTACAAAGCTTTAATTTCTAACCATTTTTATTTAATGTTTAGTTTTAAACAGACTTTTGACAATATTTTAAATTATAGGTGGCCTGTTTTATATATGGTTTTATATTTGTCTTATTCAGACAAATCTTTATTTTGTTTATGTATATAAAAAACAAAATTAAGATAATGCTATCATAATCATGGTTTTTGTGCTAACCACTCTCGCTGTATCTATTCAGGCAAAAACCTTTAAGGGTGCATCTATGGACTTTCATGAAAACATCTTTTTATGTACATTTTTTCAAATGGAAACCAGAAAACTTGTACACAATCTTAATTTTTTCTTTTTAAGTGTTTACTTTTAGAATATATACCTGAAGATAAATCTGTATAAGGCTGCAAATAGTAATTTTAATGTTGAATAAATTAAAAAATAGAGATATACTGATACCATAATCATAGTTTTAAATATGCAGATTGTTTAGCTTTGTTTAGCTTTGTTTAGCTATCTGCCTGACATAAGAAAATCCTGTGTGCGTTTGAGTGTACAGACGCTGTGTCTAGATGTTCATAGTATCATACCTCAAATAATCCCTCAGCCCTTTTGGTGACTCCTTGTGCCATAAACTTTACATTCAGAACAACATAAACTCTTCACTCTGTGTACTTCTACAATAAATGTTTTATCACTTTAGACAGTTTCTAAGTTAAATCTGTATAAGACTTTGCAAAGACTATTTCATTTCAAAATGATAACGATACAACCATCATAATCCTGTTTTAAAATATGGGTTCTTTTGCATCGTTTTAAATTGAAACAATGACACCCTCATTTTGGAAAACATTTAGCCGAACAATCTTACGCATCTTATTTAACATCGACTGTGTCACACTGAGTTGGGTATGTGTTTATGTTATCTGTTGTCTTTGGATGTCAGAGTTTTTGTGTTTAGCGAGTTTCTGGGTGTCCACCTCTTATAGACACATTCACTTTTCACAGTTTACCTCAGAGTCATTCAACAAAGGTTGCTTGAAAACTTCTGTCACAGGCTACGTGTTAGAGTTCTGTGTATCATCTGGTGACATCTCAACAACGGTTCAGAGAAACTAAAGTAGTACTGTGGAAAATGTCTTTCCAGCCTAACAGTAAGTGTGCTTCCATTTGTATGTTATTCTTACAATATATAATTTTAAAAAGATTAAAAAGTGTTTGTGTGTCACTGTGGCATTTAAAATGATGTTTAAAAAACTGTTTTGTGCAACATGCAGGGGGAACCCAACGTCTCAGATCACACACTTTCATTTTGTGTCTGAAGTGTAAACGCTACAGACAGAACACAACTCTTACTACAGTCAACACACGCACAGCGTAAACAGTTACTTACCCTTTACAAAACTTTTCACACATTCAAACCTAATTGCTCACAGTCACACAACTGTTAGGAGAAAGTCAAAAACATCTGGTGTAGAAAGGTGGAGAGGAGTTCAGATCCTCAGTGATAGCCAGAACCATGTGGTCACAGGGTAGACTAAATCTTATGATTGTAAACACTAATGACATGGACAATCTAGAATGGAAAACAGACAAACCCCAAAATAGGGCAGTTAATTCAGAGGGGGCCATATCCTTAGGTTTGTGGTGGACAGAGCCAAAGGTTGGAGCAAATCTTGTTCATAAACACTCACGACATGGACAAAGTATACTGAAAACCAGACAAAACCCAAAACGGGCTATAAATTTGGAGAAAGGTATGGAGGGGGCCAGAGCCAGAGTAGGGAGGGGGGCACTTCCTCAGGAGGAGACATGGGTTAAAAGTACATTTTGCACATAAACATGATTGACATATAAAACTAGACCCAAAATCTGACATCCCTCCCTAAACAGGGTAATAAATTTATGAGATTTGATTGACAGTTTGACACATAGTCAATTGTATTAACAACTGCCATTCATTATTACTAATAGTTACCAACAATTACTAATTTAAGCCAACTTTAGATATTTTTCAACTTTCAATTAGCAGTGATTGCTTACTGATTTAGTGAGTAGGTTAAGTAGGTTTATGTTTGTACAAAGTGGCATGTCTAAGTGAGGTTTTGGAAGTGTCACAACAAAAACAAGTTTCAATTAAATAAACTGAGAACATTTTACTGAGGAACATTAAACTGATCTATCACTAGCAGTCCAATAAATTTCATAGGTGTTTCTGCTACTACAAAATAATTAAAATAATCATTAATAAAATAATACCCTGACTAGTCACTATTATGGTAATTATTGTTTTCTTTAGTAAGGCATTAAACATTCATTAAACATTAATTTTCATTCAGTGTAATATAATAAAAGTAGATGGTTGCAGGCTGCAAAAAAAGTTGCATAATTTATTCATGTCACAATGCTGCAGTGTTCATGATGTTTTCTCATACAACACTTTTTAATCTTTATTAAGTATCAAATTAGCAGTACATAAAATCTCTATTGTTTTTTCGTAAAGCATCATTATTGGTTAAGTCTATCAAGTCAACATATGTTTTAAATAATTTTTAACTGCATGGTATTAGAGGAGTTTAAGGCCTGTTAACTTGGCAATGTTAAAAGGTGTATATGTTTATAAAGTTTAGCAACACTTAATTTTTATTCTACATTTTAGAAAAAAAGCCTCAAAACTATCAAATGAATATGTAAAACATGTACTATGCAATTTTTTACAGTTACAGGTTTGTGTTCACTGTTACGCATACAGAGCTGTCCAAATATGATGTGTTTTCCACTTGTGCAGTATCTCTGAGTGCAGGACAAAGTTTATTTCCTGAATTTGTGTAATGCTGGATGTTTATACTGTGGAGAGCATCCTAAGTGATGTTGATATTGTTTATTTTGTAATTCCCTGTTTTATTATAACGGCATGTAGACATTTGTTTGACATTTAATATTTACTTCTGTTAATTTGTTTATTGCAGAAAATACCTACAATGCATAATCGGTATGTGTATATGATAAAACCTGCACAAAATTAAAGGATGGAATCTAATCAGGAAGACATCTAACTACTCCTTAATCAGAGTACTGAAGTGGTTACAATATTAAAGGACTGGCATGTAGTGGGGCAGTCCCCAACATAGGTTATATTCTAGCATCTTAAATGTACTCACACTTTGTGACTACTGAAAATGTGTAAATTTTATGTAGTTTCTTATAAAGCATCACACTGAGTTGCTTTGTAAACAGTCTTGATGGAGTGTCATCTATTCTAAGCTCTGACTGGCTGTTTTATCTTCATTATTTGGTCCAAATCTTCAGCAAAAAACATTTTAAATTAAACTGTTCTAATGGTAATGTTGTTCGCCTTATTCCATTGCCTTGATGGAATAAGGCAAACAAATATGAATATGAAAGTAATATGTTGACACAATTATATTTTATCAAGTAATTTTAAACATTTAGGCAAACATGTACACACAGGCTAAAAACGTGCAATCTGAAAAAAAAATTGCCAGAGAAGAACTGGCCTTTTTCTCCAGCTATACACCATGGAGTTTGGGTTCTTTGCCATTGTCGCCTTGTTGGCTTGCTTACTGGGAGACTGCTGACATCTAACTTAGCGTAGGGTTTTGTAAATTGTTAATATTGCTTCTAGCTATATGATATAATTACAGTCCCAAAGACTCCTCTATTTTCTTACTCCTTTGTCTTAAATTGTCTTACATTCTCTTTCATTGTGTCATTTTCAGGTATTTCTATTGTATATATTGTAAGCATTTTACTTTGTGTTGTGTGGATTTCATGTTACTATTGCAAATCCCTTATACCCCTGTCCCATAAGATGTTATCTTTTTAAATGCCATCTCCTAGCATGCCTAATTAGTCTTAATATACATTTCACAAATTATTTGCAATAATACCATGTAATCTTTGTTGAACGTCTGACATTTGTATAAACTGAACTGAATTAAATTAAAAAACCATGCTGTGTATTGTAAATAATAAATACTTAAAATAATTGTAGATAGTAAAACAATATAAATGCTCCCTCCTTTGCCTCACAGTGCTTTGATCCACTGCCTACTTTACCCCTTTACCTTACCTATACACACAACTCCAGGACGTAGTCTGTCAAGGCTGTTTTATTTAAACATTGGATGAAATTATTATTTTCTCTTCAATACAGATGATGCCAAGTCATTAATACATTTGTAATAACTGATGTATTGTTTCACAAGTCCACTATGTTAGCCATTATAACATTACCCGGCTTGTTTGGTAGCATTTTTAATAGAGAGTGTGAAGCTGATGCCATGGTGTGTTGAATTCTGGGTAAATGTTCCCCACCATATTAGGAGGATCGTGTTGCCTTTCTGTTTAAGGCAGTATTTTGATTTTCTGTCATGATGAAAAAATGTCACCACTGTAGGTCATTCCTGCTGCATCAAGAACAGTCGCAGTAACTCACCTCATTGTTCAAGGAGAAAACAGGACAATATAATACGTATGTTTCACCTTTTCTACATGTAAAAACACCTATGGAAGCAGGATGAGAAGGCGACGAGAAGACACCGGATGCAAGGGGAATGCATCAATGCACTGAGAACATGACCCATCCATGAAAGCTGACTGAGTGTGGCCAAAACCTAAGCCCTCAAGACACCAATCATGACCGATATTTAAAAAGATACTGACCCGCTGTGGGAGTTTATTTGTAATTAGAAATTCGCTCTTTCAGACACTGTGGCTTAACCAGCTCCAAAGAACATGTCTGAGTGAATGATGCACACCAGCTTAGAGGTTTTCTCGGGAAATGAAATTAGACCCGAGTCCGACCCGACCCCATGGCATTTATTTTTGAACCCAACTGGACCTGAACATAAACAGCATTGACGTGGTCACAGCCTGCAGCCGCGCAGTCAGTCAGGATAAAAATCCCACTGCTCTGCTGACTGATTTGGTCGCTGCGCCATTACTTTCATTTTTTTATTTACTTATTTTTTATTACTTCGTATTTTTGGATTGGTCTGATGGATACAGGTTAGTTCTGAATTTGACTACAGAAGGAAGGTAACTCTGTCGGTTGTGTCAAAAGTTGATGTCACGCACTCTACGCGCTACGCCAATACAGTATATGAAGTCTTTTGTATTGTTGTCCATCACAACTAGACATTGGTTCGTGGGGTTAGTGCAAAAAGCCTCTGCCAACAAGGTGAGCTTTATTGTAAATAGACACTCCGTTAAAGGGATCAGTCCATTTGGAAAAAGCACTTTTATTTTAAATTACCCGAGGCAACTAATACCAAACCCAACCCATGTCTGAGGCATTCATCAAAGTTTTGGACCCGAACCGGACCTTGGGTTTTCAGATCCAAGTGGACCTGTGAAGACGTCTACACCAGCTTCCGTATATACCCGGATATCTGGGGCAGAGACTGGCGTGCAAATTCCACTTTTCATTAGCCTTTTTTAAAAGAAATAAGAGATGATTGGGGCTCCCAAGAGCAAACCCCTAGTGTTGTCATTGACACAACATTGAGGGACTGACAGAGAGGGAACCAGCTATATTGTGAACAGAATTCTACAAAACTACAGTGAAAATATCAAACTGTCATGCAATAAAATACCCTCTCATCCCTGCAAACTATACCATGAAAAATCTAAAGATTTATTTTCAAGGCAAAACTAAAACGAATAGTAAGCAGATATCTATGTTAATTTTAATATCAGTAATTTCAGTATTTAGTAACTTTAGTTTTGATATCAATTTGTCCTTTGAAAACTATTCTCAATATTTGTAAAACTGCATTTTCCATCTTAAAAAATATCAAAATTATGTCACATGTTCTCTATGTCAGACACCAAAAAATTAATTTATGCAATGAAGACTTGATTATTGCAATGCCCTACTTAACAAAAACTCCAGCTGGTTCACAATGCAGCAGCCAGAGTTCAGAGATCATATTAGCCCTGTTCTGTCAACATTGCACTGGCTTCCTATCCAGCATAAACGTCAGCATTTTGCTGATTACTTACAAACCTGAATGGTTTAGCTCCTCAATACTGAAGCGACCTTAGTACCTCCTCTCTTATTACAGTCCTTCATGTTCAGTGCAATCTGAAGATTCTGGCCAGTTGATAATACTCAGAATTTCAAAATTAAGAGTGGGTGGTAGATGCTTTTTATATTTGGTGCCCAAAAATGGACAGTACTGGAACAGTCTTCCCAGTATTGTCTGGGAGGCAGATACACTGTCAGTTTAAATCTAGTTAAAGACCCAGCTGGGGACATTTCCCACAAGAACAGATGTAGAGGCTTCACACTAAATCTGTCTGCGTTTCATTTCCCCAGGGTCCTGTAGTCATCTGGATCCGGACTTAATCCAGACCAAAAGGAGGGGGACTTCTTTGTTTAACTTACTATTATCTACATTCCTACCTCCAGCGTAGTTAGTTTCTATATTTTTGTTCCCTGCCTAGTCCCAGCAGTGTGATGCTATAGCTGCAATTAGTAACATTATGCTTCTGTCACCATCTCTGTTGGTAACATTTCTCAGTGCTTAATATATTGTTAATATATACTGTATATTGAACCTGTTTCTCCTAAGGTTTTTCTCCATTTATACATCATTGGAGTTTTGGTTGCTTGCCACTGTCGCGCTGTTGGCTTGCTTACTGGGAGATTGCTGCTATTTAATTTAACTTCTGGTTTTGTAAATTGTTAAAATTGCTTATATGCGATGTTCAATTCTCTTTCACTGTGTAATTTTCGGGTGTTTGTATAGTGTATATTTTGTGTATGTATTTATTTTATTTTTGTGTATTATGAGTATTTTATACATGACATGCATTTTTATTGATCTTGTGGTAAAGATTTGAAGAGGTAATGCTTTCAATACCACCAAAGTGGTTAAAACCATTAAGACCACCGGTGAGACTATTTTTGCAACAGCTGTAAAATTATACTGCACACATCTAGTAAAAGTTGTTTTATGTTTATGTGCAAAATCTTTCAACAGTAAGCACATGACATGTAACTTCAATAACATTTCTAAATATCGCTTCAGTCAGAACAACATTGGTCAGGCGTAGTTTCTGAAGATTGGGATCAACGTTTCGTGTCTTAATATTATCAGCAAACAAAAAGATGAACTGCCATCACAATATGACAAACTAGAAGTGAGGACAAAACAACGGTGTAAACAAAGTAAAAAACCATATAGCTGAATATTTTTTATTAATTTGATGCATGTCTGGAACTTGTTAATCCTTAAAAACATTGTTCAATGATTGTCCAAAAGATTTTTTTAGACCAGCTGGAACATCATATCAGAGAATACTGCTGGTCTAACCTCTATTTGTATGTAGATTTAGTTGAAAAATGTAAATGTAGAACTGAAAAATGAATTTTAGACCTTAAAATGACATTACATTGTTACAGTGAGCGGCATGTTTTTCCTTGATGCAAAAAGTGTTGTTTACATTCGATGCTAACAAGTACTGCAGTGTGTCTTTGTCTAGTTTCAGAGGAGCTTAATGAGTTGATATTCCTAACATTTAGATTGAGCTGTTGTGTTGATCACACTCGAGCCAGCCGCTCTAGTTTAATGTTATCTGATTTCATTTCATTGCATTTTACAGTTTGTGGCTAACTGTAAAGCTTCTGGACAGGTGGGGTCAATATGGTGTGTGGTATCAGTTCTAAAATTAGTTTTGCTTGGTTTATGAACCTGCATGAATATAATAGGATTTTAAATTCTGAGTGCTGCAATGTGATGTAATGATGGCGTGTCTGAACAATCCATGAACAGTTTCTATGTGGCATCAGAGCTAGAAAAGAAACATATTTCTTCATGGTTTTATAATAGCCTAATTTTAAATTAACAGTAAATACAGACTGTATAATACTAATTCAGACCATGAAATATTTAGACTTTCATGGCAATTTGTGAACCATGCCTACATTGTGTTAGACTAATGCTAGTCACATCAGCTCGGTCATACCATCACCCTGTGGCCAGTATTCGTTGCTTGATATCAACAGTAAGTTATCATCTTTCAGTCCGCACTATATAGATACAACACCTACATGCACATACAAACAGAAAGAAAAATGCTGGCGTAATTCCTAGCAGTGTTTTCCACAGTACCCTAACATTTTCCACAGTACTACTTCAGTGTCTCTGAACCGTTGTTGAGCTGTCACCAGATGATACTCAGAACTCTAACACGTAGCCTATGACAGAAGTTTCAAGCAGCCTTTGTTGAATGACTCAGAGGTAAACTGTAAAAAGTGAATGTGTCTATAAGAGGTGGACATCCAGAAACTCACTAAACACAAAAACTCTGACATCCAAAGACAACCGATAACATACACATATCCAACTCAGTGTGACACAGTCGATGTTAAATAAGATGCGTGAGATTGTTCGGCTAAATGTTTTCCAAAATGAGGGTGTCATTGTTTCAATTTAAAACGATGCAAAACAACCCATATTTTAAATCAGGATTATGATGGTTGTATCGTTATTTTTATATTTTGAAATGAAATAGTCTTTGCAAACTCTTATACAGACTTAACTAAGAAACTGTCTAAAGTAATGAAACATTTACTGTAGTGTAAGAGTGGTTTTACTACAGTGGTTCAAGCTGTAGGAATGCCGAAATGACTAGAAAAGTGTTAACGGCAAAATGGTATAAAACTATGTATTTTCTGTCAGTTTCCACCCTTCTGCTACTTATACCAATGACAAAAATAAGCACAGTTATGATCGCTAAATGTGGGAGAGTGTTGCTATAATGTCTATATTGTATTGCAATGCGTAGCTTTAATTATTAACAATGAATCAAAACTAGTTGGTACACAATTTATAGGTTTATTAACATTACTGCCTGAAGTTAAACATAAAATGGATACAATGAAGATGCATATAATGGTAAATTACATATACAGTACACAACTTTAAACAGTGTATGTGGAGAATATTACCTTGCAGACAAAGAACATAAGATAGAGAAAGAAAGATTAGAAAAGAGAGGGCTGGAAGTTGGGCCTAGAGCTTAAATAAGTGCATAACGAGCATAAAGTAAAAGCAGAACTCAAGGAAAAACACTCAGAGAAAAGAAGAGCACAAAGAAGAGGAGTGCAAGAGGAAAAGAGCACCATGGAAAAGACCCAGGAAAAAAGAGATAGAGCATATCTTAAATTCCCTTTTTATCCTTTTCTTGACCATGTGACTGAACCCAACCTAAGACATCCAAAGTGACCAATCAGAAGACCATGTTTAACCCCCACTGTACTCAACAAAAGTTAGACCCCCTGTCAGCTCATCTGTTGGCTCAGGAATGCAAAAGGTCCCTTTAAGCATGGGCTTTGGGGCACAGCAATAAATGCCATTTAAAATTCAACCCTACAGTGAAGTACACAGAGTAAAGAGTTTATGTTGTGAATATAAAGTTTACAACACAAGGAGTCACCAAAAGGACTGAGGGTTTATCTGAGTTATGATGCTATGAACATCTAGACACAGTGTCTGTACACTTAAACACACACAGGATTTTCTTATGTCAGGCAGATGAACATAGGTGTTTAAATTAAAACAAAGCTAAACAATCTGCATATTTAAAACTATGATTATGGTATCAGTATATCTCTATTTTTTTAATTTATTCAATATTAAAATTAGTATTTGCAACCTTATACAGATTTATCTTCAGGTATATATTCTAAAAGTAAACACTTAAAAAGAAAAAATTAAGATTGTGTACAGGTTTTCTGGTTTCCATTTGAAAAAATGTACATAAAAAGTCCATAAATACACCCTAAAAGGTTTTTGGCTGAACAGATACAGTGAGAGTGGTTAACGCAAAAACCATGATTATGATAGCATTATCTTTATTTTGTTTTTTATATGCATATATAAAACAGGCCTAAAAATCTCCAATGATAACATACTTGATGCATTCTTCTATATAAAGCTTTATCTGAGAAAGCATTCTAACATACAATTACTATACATAAAGTAACCTTCTCCTGAGCAACAATATTGATCCATATACTGATATTGAGCTTATCAGTACGCACCCTGTCTGAAAAGAATAAAATAACCCTAACAAACACTTTTTGTTCTGAGTCTCTGGCTTGGAGACATAAAAGATCACTAAGTTCTGAGTCTCCAGCCTATAGGAAGGAGACAATAACAGAAACATTTTGTTTTCGGCCTAGGACATTCAAAGATCAACCAATCTTTCATCCCTGAGAGTAATAGCAGCACATTCATCACATTCTGAGTCTGATGTGTGCAACAAGGTTAAGCTCAGCCTTCAGAGTAACTTCACCTGCATGTTTCAGCAAGGACCCTCTCTGTGCTCCAGGAGATCAGCATCCCACAGCGCTTTTTGTGTTCAGGGCTGTTAAAACGGAATCTGACTCCTTTCCCACTGCAACATGGCCAAGTCTGACCAGTGAACGACACTGCCACCATTGGACTGCTCACATTTCTGAATCAAAATTAAATATATCACTAACCAAACCTGAGACATTGACAGTTGTATTTTAAGTGTATGTTTATCTTAGTCTCCTTTTATAGAGCAAATCTGGTTATTAGAAGTGTAACAAAACAATCCTTGGCTCTTTTGTTAATTAGTAAGAAGGTCCTCACTATAGAGTAAATTATTTTGCCATACAATCATCACTTGCAAATTTTCTATCCCTGGATCTTTATTTCCCTTTCTGCTTGTCACTCAACGTTGTGTCGATGTCGACACTAGGGGTTTGTTCATGGGAGCCCAATTGCCTACAATATGTTCTATAAAAGGACAATGAGTGGAATTTGCGTGCCAGTCCCCACACCGGATATCTGGGTATATATGCATGCTGGCTGCAACACTCAGATTTTGTAATGATAAAAAAACAGATATTTTCTCTCGTTCCTGCTGTGCAATTACAGTACAATATTTTCTTGTAAATATCAAACAGCACGTTTTGCAATCAGTGAATACTTAAACTTTACATGCAAAAAAAAAAAACTTTCATTAGGTTCGTTATTCGGTTGCATAGCACCGCTTATCCACTCTGACAGACGTTAACTATAACCGTTTACTGCGCTTGTCGTTGCTAAGAGTAATTCCATTCTGCTCATAACTCACTAGAAAACATTCTTTCCTGCTCTCTGAAAGCGGTAATTGCACAATGTCTCTATTGCTATTTCCCACACAAAAATCAACTATTCATTAGGTTCGTTATACGGTTGTATAGCACAGCTTAACCACATTGTTGTCTCTTAAAGACGTTTACTGTGCTTGTCTTTTCTGACAGTCTAAATATTCTGCTCATAAACAATGAATTGTATAGCAAAATCGTAACTCCAGTCTTTACAAATGTCAAAAGCATTAACATAGGGCGTCTCGATCGTATACATCATTTCTTGCATTGCAATGTTGAAAAACACTGAACTCACTAGAAACCATTCTTTCCTGTTCTTTGAAAGCGTTTATTGCACAATGCCTCTATTGCTTTTCCCCACACAATTTCTGTTTTACTTTTCGTGCAGTTACTCAAAAGCATTGAAACTTCTTTCAAAACACCTTCTCTTGAACATTCCACCGTCCAGACTTTGCTTTCACATACAACGTTTACTGGACGTTCTAATAGCGATCACAGTTTGATTCTTGCAATGATCTTCCGATTAGCACTGAAATCATTCTCAAAGAATAATTTCTTGCAAATTTCACACAGGACATTTTCCAAACAGTGAATAATTAAACTTTATAGGCAAAAATCAACTATTCATTAGGTTCGTTATACGGTTTTATAGCACTGCTTAACCACATTGTTGTCTCTTAAAGACGTTTACTGTGCTTGTCCTTTCTGACAGTCTAAATATTCTGCTCATAAACAATGAATTGTATTGCAAAATCGTAACTCCAGTCTTTACTAAAGTTAAAAGCATTAACATAGCGTCGTCTCAATCGTATACATCATTTCTTGCATTGCGATGTTGAAAAACACTGAACTCACTAGAAAACATTATTTCCTGTTCTTTGAAAGCGTTTATTGCACAATGCCTCTATAGCTTTTCCCCACACAATTTCTGTTTTACTTTTCGTGCAGATACTCAAAAGCACTGAAACTTCTTTCAAAACACCTTCTCTTGCACATTCCACCGTCCAGACTTTGCTTTCACATAAAACGTTTACTGGACGTTCTAATAGCGATCACAGTTTGATTCTTGCAATGATCTCCCGATTAGCACTGAAATCATTCTCAAAGAATAATTTCTTGCAAATTTCACACAGGACATTTTCCAAACAGTGAATACTTAAACTTTATAGGCAAAAATCAACTATTCATTAGGTTCGTTATACGGTTTTATAGCACTGCTTAACCACATTGTTGTCTCTTAAAGACGTTTACTGTGCTTGTCCTTTCTGACAGTCTAAATATTCTGCTCATAAACAATGAATTGTATTGCAAAATCGTAACACCAGTCTTTACTAAAGTTAAAAGCATTAACATAGTGTCGTCTCAATCATTTCTTGCATTGCGATGTTGAAAAACACTGAACTCACTAGAAACCATTCTTTCCTGTTATTTGAAAGCGTTTATTGCACAATGCCTCTATTGCTTTTTCCCACACAATTTCTGTTTTACATTTCGTGCAGTTACTCAAAAGCACTGAAACGTCTTTCAAAACACCTTCTCTTGCACATTCCAACGTCCAGACTTTGCTTTCACATACAACGTTTACTGGACGTTCTAATAGCGATCACAGTTTGAATCTTGCAATGAACTGCGGATTAGCACTGAAATCATTCTCAAAGAATAATTTATTGCAAATTTCATACAGGACATTTTGCAAACATTGAATACTTAATCTTTATATGCAAAAATCAACTATTCATTAGGATCGTTATACGGTTATATAGCACTGCTTAACCACATTGTTGTCTCTTAAAGACGTTTACTGTGCTTGTCCTTTCTGACAGTCTAAATATTCTGCTCATAAACAATGAATTGTATTGCAAAATCGTAACTCCAGTCTTTACTAAAGTTAAAAGCATTAACAGCGTCGTCTCAATCATTTCTTGCATTGCGATGTTGAAAAACACTGAACTCACTAGAAAACATTCTTTCCTGTTATTTGAAAGCGTTTATTGCACAATGCCTCTATTGCTTTTTCCCACACAATTTCTGTTTTACATTTCGTGCAGTTACTCAAAAGCACTGAAACTTCTTTCAAAACACCTTCTCTTGAACATTCCACCGTCCAGACTTTGCTTTCACATACAACGTTTACTGGCCGTTCTAAAAGCGATCACAGTTTGAATCTTGCAATGAACTGCCGATTAGCACTGAAATCATTCTCAAAGAATAATTTCTTGCAAATTTCACACAGGACATTTTCCAAACAGTGAATACAAACTTTATAGGCAAAAATCAACTATTCATTAGGTTCGTTATACGGTTTTATAGCACTGCTTAACCACATTGTTGTCTCTTAAAGACGTTTACTGTGCTTGTCCTTTCTGACAGTCTAAATATTCTGCTCATAAACAATGAATTGTATTGCAAAATCGTAACACCAGTCTTTACTAAAGTTAAAAGCATTAACATAGCGTCGTCTCAATCATTTCTTGCATTGCGATGTTGAAAAACACTGAACTCACTAGAAAACATTCTTTCCTGTTATTTGAAAGCGTTTATTGCACAATGCCTCTATTGCTTTTTCCCACACAATTTCTGTTTTACATTTCGTGCAGTTACTCAAAAGCACTGAAACTTCTTTCAAAACACCTTCTCTTGAACATTCCACCGTCCAGACTTTGCTTTCACATACAACGTTTACTGGCCGTTCTAAAAGCGATCACAGTTTGAATCTTGCAATGAACTGCCGATTAGCACTGAAATCATTCTCAAAGAATAATTTATTGCAAATTTCATTCAAGACGTTTTGCAAACATTGAATACTTAAACTTTATAGGCAAAAATTAACTATTCATTAGGTTCGTTATACGGTTTTATAGCACTGCTTAACCACATTGTTGTCTCTTAAAGACGTTTACTGTGCGTGTCCTTTCTGACAGTCTAAATATTCTGCTCATAAACAATGAATTGTATTGCAAAATCGTAACTCCAGTCTTTACTAAAGTTAAAAGCATTAACATAGCGTCATCTCAATCGTATACATCATTTCTTGCATTGCGATGTTGAAAAACACTGAACTCACTAGAAACCATTCTTTCCTGTTATTTGAAAGCGTTTATTGCACAATGCCTCTATTGCTTTTTCCCACACAATTTCTGTTTTACATTTCGTGCAGTTACTCAAAAGCACTGAAACTTCTTTCAAAACACCTTCTCTTGAACATTCCACCGTCCAGACTTTGCTTTCACATACAACGTTTACTGGCCGTTCTAAAAGCGATCACAGTTTGAATCTTGCAATGAACTGCCGATTAGCACTGAAATCATTCTCAAAGAATAATTTCTTGCAAATTTCACACAGGACATTTTCCAAACAGTGAATTCTTAAACTTTATAGGCAAAAATCAACTATTCATTAGGTTCGTTATACGGTTTTATAGCACTGCTTAACCACATTGTTGTCTCTTAAAGACGTTTACTGTGCTTGTCCTTTCTGACAGTCTAAATATTCTGCTCATAAACAATGAATTGTATTGCAAAATCGTAACACCAGTCTTTACTAAAGTTAAAAGCATTAACATAGCGTCGTCTCAATCATTTCTTGCATTGCGATTTTGAAAAACACTGAACTCACTAGAAAACATTCTTTCCTGTTATTTGAAAGCGTTTATTGCACAATGCCTCTATTGCTTTTTCCCACACAATTTCTGTTTTACATTTCGTGCAGTTACTCAAAAGCACTGAAACTTCTTTCAAAACACCTTCTCTTGCACATTCCACCGTCCAGACTTTGCTTTCACATACAACGTTTACTGGCCGTTCTAAAAGCGATCACAGTTTGAATCTTGCAATGAACTGCCGATTAGCACTGAAATCATTCTCAAAGAATAATTTATTGCAAATTTCATTCAAGACGTTTTGCAAACATTGAATACTTAAACTTTATAGGCAAAAATTAACTATTCATTAGGTTCGTTATACGGTTTTATAGCACTGCTTAACCACATTGTTGTCTCTTAAAGACGTTTACTGTGCGTGTCCTTTCTGACAGTCTAAATATTCTGCTCATAAACAATGAATTGTATTGCAAAATCGTAACTCCAGTCTTTACTAAAGTTAAAAGCATTAACATAGCGTCATCTCAATCGTATACATCATTTCTTGCATTGCAATGTTGAAAAACACTGAACTCACTAGAAACCATTCTTTCCTGTTCTTTGAAAGCGTTTATTGCACAATGCCTCTATTGCTTATCCCCACACAATTTCTGTTTTACATTTCGTGCAGTTACTCAAAAGCACTGAAACTTCTTTCAAAACACCTTCTCTTGCACATTCCACCGTCCAGACTTTGCTTTCACATACAACTTTTACTGGCCGTTCTAAAAGCGATCACAGTTTGAATCTTGCAATGAACTGCCGATTAGCACTGAAATCATTCTCAAAGAATAATTTCTTGCAAATTTCACACAGGACATTTTGCAAACATTGAATACTTAAACTTTATAGGCAAAAATCAACTATTCATTAGGTTCGTTATACGGTTTTATAGCACTGCTTAACCACATTGTTGTCTCTTAAAGACGTTTACTGTGCTTGTCCTTTCTGACAGTCTAAATATTCTGCTCATAAACAATGAATTGTATTGCAAAATCGTAACACCAGTCTTTACTTAAAGTTAAAAGCATTAACATAGCGTCGTCTCAATCTAATCATTTCTTGCATTGCGATGTTGAAAAACACTGAACTCACTAGAAAACATTCTTTCCTGTTATTTGAAAGCGTTTATTGCACAATGCCTCTATTGCTTTTTCCCACACAATTTCTGTTTTACATTTCGTGCAGTTACTCAAAAGCACTGAAACTTCTTTCAAAACACCTTCTCTTGAACATTCCACCGTCCAGACTTTGCTTTCACATACAACGTTTACTGGCCGTTCTAAAAGCGATCACAGTTTGAATCTTGCAATGAACTGCCGATTAGCACTGAAATCATTCTCAAAGAATAATTTATTGCAAATTTCATACAGGACATTTTGCAAACATTGAATACTTAAACTTTATAGGCAAAAATCAACTATTCATTAGGTTCGTTATACGGTTATATAGCACTGCTTAACCACATTGTTGTCTCTTAAAGACGTTTACTGTGCATGTCTTTTCTGACAGTCTAAATATTCTGCTCATAAACAATGAATTGTATTGCAAAATCGTAACTCCAGTCTTTGCAAACGCCAATAGTATTAACATAGCGTCGTCTCAATCGTATTCATCATTTCTTGCATTGCAATGTTGAAAAACACTGAACTCACTAGAAAACATTCTTTGCTGTTCTTTGAAAGCGTTCATTGCACAATGCCTCTATTGCTTTTTCCCACACAATTTCTGTTTTACTTTTCGTGCAGTTACTCAAAAGCACTGAAACTTCTTTCAAAACACCTTCTCTTGCACATTCCACCGTCCAGACTTTGCTTTCACATATAACGTTTACTGGCCGTTCAAAAAGCGATCACAGTTTGATTCTTGCAATGATCTGCCGATTAGCACGGAAATCAATCTCAAAGAGCAAATTTCATAACAGGACATTTTGCAAACAATTGAATACTTAAACTTTATAGGCAAAAATCAACCATTCATTAGGTTCGTTATACGGTTTTATGGCACTGCTTAACCACATTGTTGTCTCTTAAAGACGTTTACTGTTCTTGTCTTTTCTGACAGTCTAAATATTCTGCTCATAAACAATGAATTGTATTGAAAAATCGTAACTCCAGTCTTTGCAAACGTCAACAGTATTAACAATAGCGTCGTCTCAATCGTATTCATCATTTCTTGCATTGCAATGTTGAAAAACACTAGAAACTATTCTTTCCTGTTCTTTGAAAGCGTTTATTGCATAATGCCTCTATTGCTTTTTCCCACACAATTTCTGTTTTATTTTTCGTGCAGTTACTCAAAAGCACTGAAACTTCTTTCAAAACACCTTCTCTTGCACATTCCACCGTCCAGACTTTGCTTTCACATACAACGTTTACTGGCCGTTCAAAAGCGCTCACAGTTTGATTCTTGCCATGATCTGCCGATTAGCACTGAAATCATTCTCAAAGAATAATTTCTTGCAAATTTCACACAGGACATTTTCCAAACAGTGAATACTTAAACTTTATAGGCAAAAATCAACTATTCATTAGGTTCGTTATACGGTTATATAGCACTGCTTAACCACATTGTTGTCTCTTACAGACGTTTACTGTGCATGTCTTTTCTGACAGTCTAAATATTCTGCTCATAAACAATGAATTGTATTGCAAAATCGTAACTCCAATCTTTGCAAACGCCAAAAGAATTAACATAGCGTCGTCTCAATCATTTCTTGCATTGCAATGTTGAAAAACACTGAACTGACTAGTAAATATTCTTTCCTGTTCTTTGAAAGCGTTTATTGCATAATGCCTCTATTGCTTTTTCCCACACAATTTCTGTTTTACATTTCGTGCAGTTACTCAAAAGCACTGAAACTTCTTTCAAAACACCTTCTCTTGCACATTTCACCGTCCAGACTTTGCGTTCACATATAACGTTTACTGGCCGTTCAAAAAGCGATCACAGTTTGATTCTTGCAATGATCTGCCGATTAGCAAGAAAATCATTCTCAAAGAACAATTTAGTGCAAATTTCATACAGGACATTTTGCAAACATTGAATACTTCAACTTTATAGGCAAACATCAACTATTCATTAGGTTCGTTATACGGTTTTATAGCACTGCTTAACCACATTGTTGTCTCTTAAAGACGTTTACTGTGCATGTCTTTTCTGACAGTCTAAATATTCTGCTCATAAACAATCAATTGTATTGCAAAATCGTAACTCCAGTCTTTACAAAAGTCAAAAGCATTAACATAGGGCGTCTCGATCGTATACATCATTTCTTGCATTGCAATGTTGAAAAACACTGAACTCACTAGAAAACATTCTTTCCTGTTATTTGAAAGCGTTTATTGCACAATGCCTCTATTGCTTTTTCCCACACAATTTCTGTTTTACATTTCGTGCAGTTACTCAAAAGCACTGAAACTTCTTTCAAAACACCTTCTCTTGCACATTCCACCGTCCAGACTTTGCTTTCACATACAACGTTTACTGGCCGTTCTAAAAGCGATCACAGTTTGAATCTTGCAATGAACTGCCGATTAGCACTGAAATCATTCTCAAAGAATAATTTATTGCAAATTTCATACAGGACATTTTGCAAACATTGAATACTTCAACTTTATAGGCAAAAATCAACTATTCATTAGGTTCGTTATACGGTTTTATAGCACTGCTTAACCACATTGTTGTCTCTTAAAGATGTTTACTGTGCATGTCTTTTCTGACAGTCTAAATATTCTGCTCATAAACAATGAATTGTATTGCAAAATCGTAACTCCAGTCTTTACAAAAGTCAAAAGCATTAACATAGGGCGTCTCGATCGTATACATCATTTCTTGCATTGCAATGTTGAAAAACACTGAACTCACTAGAAAACATTCTTTCCTGTTATTTGAAAGCGTTTATTGCACAATGCCTCTATTGCTTATCCCCACACAATTTCTGTTTTACATTTCGTGCAGTTACTCAAAAGCACTGAAACTTCTTTCAAAACACCTTCTCTTGCACATTCCACCGTCCAGACTTTGCTTTCACATACAACTTTTACTGGCCGTTCTAAAAGCGATCACAGTTTGAATCTTGCAATGAACTGCCGATTAGCACTGAAATCATTCTCAAAGAATAATTTATTGCAAATTTCACACAGGACATTTTGCAAACATTGAATACTTCAACTTTATAGGCAAAAATCAACTATTCATTAGGTTCGTTATACGGTTTTATAGCACTGCTTAACCACATTGTTGTCTCTTAAAGATGTTTACTGTGCATGTCTTTTCTGACAGTCTAAATATTCTGCTCATAAACAATGAATTGTATTGCAAAATCGTAACTCCAGTTTTTACAAAAGTCAAAAGCATTAACATAGGGCGTCTCGATCGTATACATCATTTCTTGCATTGCGATGTTGAAAAACACTGAACTCACTAGAAACCATTCTTTCCTGTTCTTTGAAAGCGTTTATTTCACAATGCCTCTATTGCTTATCCCCACACAATTTCTGTTTTACATTTCGTGCAGTTACTCAAAAGCACTGAAACTTCTTTCAAAACACCTTCTCTTGCACATTCCACCGTACAGACTTTGCTGTCACATATAACGTTTACTGGCCGTTCTAAAAGCGATCACAGTTTGAATCTTGCAATGAACTGCCGATTAGCACTGAAATCATTCTCAAAGAATAATTTATTGCAAATTTCATACAGGACATTTTGCAAACATTGAATACTTAAACTTTATAGGCAAAAATCAACTATTCATTAGGTTCGTTATACGGTTTTATAGCACTGCTTAACCACATTGTTGTCTCTTAAAGACGTTTACTGTGCTTGTAGTTTCTGACAGTCTAAATATTCTGCTCATAAACAATGAATTGTATTGCAAAATCGTAACTCCAGTCTTTACTAAAGTTAAAAGCATTAACATAGCGTCATCTCAATCGTATACATCATTTCTTGCATTGCGATGTTGAAAAACACTGAACTCACTAGAAAACATTCTTTCCTGTTATTTGAAAGCGTTTATTGCACAATGCCGCTATTGCTTTTTCCCACACAATTTCTGTTTTACTTTTCGTGCAGTTACTCAAAAGCACTGAAACTTCTTTCAAAACACCTTCTCTTGCACATTCCACCGTCCAGACTTTGCTTTCACATACAACGTTTACTGGACGTTCTAGTAGCGATTACAGTTTGATTCCTGCAATGATCTGCCGATTTGCACTGAAATCATTCTCAAAGAATAATTTCTTGCAAATTTCACACAGGACATTTTCCAAACAGTGAATACTTAAACTTTATAGGCAAAAATCATCTATTCATTAGGTTCGTTATACGTTTTTATAGCACAGCTTAACCACATTGTTGTCTCTTAAAGATGTTTAGTGTGCTTGTCTTTTCTGACAGTCTAAATATTCTGCTCATAAACAATGAATTGTATTGCAAAATCGTAACTCCAGTCTTTACTAGTTAAAAGCATTAACATAGCGTCGTCTCAATCGTATACTCATTTCTTGCATTGCAATGTTGAAAAACACTGAACTCACTAGAAAACATTCTTTGCTGTTCTTTGAAAGCGTTCATTGCACAATGCCTCTATTGCTTATCCCCACACAATTTCTGTTTTATTTTTCGTGCAGTTACTCAAAAGCACTGAAACTTCTTTCAAAACACCTTCTCTTGCACATTCCACCGTCCAGACTTTGCTTTCACATATAACGTTTACTGGCCGTTCAAAAAGCGATCACAGTTTGATTCTTGCAATGATCTGCCGATTAGCACGGAAATCAATCTCAAAGAGCAAATTTCATAACAGGACATTTTGCAAACAATTGAATACTTAAACTTTATAGGCAAAAATCAACCATTCATTAGGTTCGTTATACGGTTTTATGGCACTGCTTAACCACATTGTTGTCTCTTAAAGACGTTTACTGTTCTTGTCTTTTCTGACAGTCTAAATATTCTGCTCATAAACAATGAATTGTATTGCAAAATCGTAACTCCAGTCTTTACAAAAGTCAAAAGCATTAACATAGGGCGTCTCGATCGTATACATCATTTCTTGCATTGCGATGTTGAAAAACACTGAACTCACTAGAAAACATTCTTTCCTGTTCTTTGAAAGCGTTTATTTCACAATGCCTCTATTGCTTATCCCCACACAATTTCTGTTTTACATTTCGTGCAGTTACTCAAAAGCACTGAAACTTCTTTCAAAACACCTTCTCTTGCACATTGTACCGTCCAGACTTTGCTTTCACATACAACGTTTACTGGCCGTTCTAAAAGCGATCACAGTTTGAATCTTGCAATGAACTGCCGATTAGCACTGAAATCATTCTCAAAGAATAATTTCTTGCAAATTTCATTCAAGACGTTTTGCAAACATTGAATACTTTAACTTTATAGGCAAAAATCAACTATTCATTAGGTTCGTTATACGGTTTTATAGCACAGCTTAACCACATTGTTGTCTCTTAAAGATGTTTAGTGTGCTTGTCGTTTCTGACAGTCTAAATATTCTGCTCATAAACAATGAATTGTATTGCAAAATCGTAACACCAGTCTTTACTAAAGTTAAAAGCATTAACATAGGCGTCTCCAATCGTATACATCATTTCTTGCATTGCAATGTTGTAAAACACTGAACTCACTAGAAACCATTCTTTCCTGTTCTTTGAAAGCGTTTATTGCACAATGCCTCTATTGCTTATCCCCACACAATTTCTGTTTTACATTTCGTGCAGTTACTCAAAAGCACTGAAACTTCTTTCAAAACACCTTCTCTTGCACATTCCACCGTCCAGACTTTGCTTTCACATACAACTTTTACTGGCCGTTCTAAAAGCGATCACAGTTTGAATCTTGCAATGAACTGCCGATTAGCACTGAAATCATTCTCAAAGAATAATTTCTTGCAAATTTCACACAGGAAATTTTGCAAACATTGAATACTTAAACTTTATAGGCAAAAATCAACTATTCATTAGGTTCGTTATACGGTTTTATAGCACAGCTTAACCACATTGTTGTCTCTTAAAGATGTTTAGTGTGCTTGTCGTTTCTGACAGTCTAAATATTCTGCTCATAAACAATGAATTGTATTGCAAAATCGTAACTCCAGTCTTTACTAAAGTTAAAAGCATTAACATAGCGTCATCTCAATCGTATACATCATTTCTTGCATTGCGATGTTGAAAAACACTGAACTCACTAGAAACCATTCTTTCCTGTTATTTGAAAGCGTTTATTGCACAATGCCTCTATTGCTTATCCCCACACAATTTCTGTTTTACATTTCGTGCAGTTACTCAGAAGCACTGAAACCTTTCAAAACACCTTCTCTTGCACATTCCACCGTCCAGACTTTGCTTTCACATACAACTTTTACTGGCCGTTCTAAAAGCGATCACAGTTTGAATCTTGCAATGAACTGCCGATTAGCACTGAAATCATTCTCAAAGAATAATTTATTGCAAATTTCATACAGGACATTTTGCAAACATTGAATACTTCAACTTTATAGGCAAAAATCAACTATTCATTAGGTTCGTTATACGGTTTTATAGCACTGCTTAACCACATTGTTGTCTCTTAAAGATGTTTACTGTGCATGTCTTTTCTGACAGTCTAAATATTCTGCTCATAAACAATGAATTGTATTGCAAAATCGTAACTCCAGTCTTTACAAATGTCAAAAGCATTAACATAGGGTCGTCTCAATCGTATACATCATTTCTTGCATTGCGATGTTGAAAAACACTGAACTCACTAGAAAACATTCTTTCCTGTTATTTGAAAGCGTTTATTGCACAATGCCTCTATTGCTTTTTCCCACACAATTTCTGTTTTACATTTCGTGCAGTTACTCAAAAGCACTGAAACTTCTTTCAAAACACCTTCTCTTGCACATTCCACCGTCCAGACTTTGCTTTCACATATAACGTTTACTGGCCGTTCAAAAAGCGATCACAGTTTGATTCTTGCAATGATCTGCCGATTAGCACGGAAATCAATCTCAAAGAGCAAATTTCATAACAGGACATTTTGCAAACATTGAATACTTAATCTTTATATGCAAAAATCAACTATTCATTAGGATCGTTATACGGTTTTATAGCACTGCTTAACGACATAGTTGTCTCTTAAAGACGTTTACTGTGCTTGTAGTTTCTGACAGTCTAAATATTCTGCTCATAAACAATGAATTGTATTGCAAAATCGTAACTCCAGTCTTTACAAATGTCAAAAGCATTAACATAGTGTCGTCTCAATCGTATACATCATTTCTTGCATTGCGATGTTGAAAAACACTGAACTCACTAGAAAACATTCTTTCCTGTTATTTGAAAGCGTTTATTGCACAATGTCTCTATTGCTTTTTCCCACACAATTTCTGTTTTACATTTCGTGCAGTTACTCAAAAGCACTGAAACTTCTTTCAAAACACCTTCTCTTGCACATTCCACCGTACAGACTTTGCTGTCACATACAACGTTTACTGGCCGTTCTAAAAGCGATCACAGTTTGAATCTTGCAATGAACTGCCGATTAGCACTGAAATCTTTCTCAAAGAATAATTTATTGCAAATTTCATACAGGACATTTTGCAAACATTGAATACTTCAACTTTATAGGCAAAAATCAACTATTCATTAGGTTCGTTATACGGTTTTATAGCACTGCTTAACCACATTGTTGTCTCTTAAAGACGTTTACTGTGCATGTCTTTTCTGACAGTCTAAATATTCTGCTCATAAACAATGAATTGTATTGCAAAATCGTAACTCCAGTCTTTACAAAAGTCAAAAGCATTAACATAGGGCGTCTCGATCGTATACATCATTTCTTGCATTGCGATGTTGAAAAACACTGAACTCACTAGAAACCATTCTTTCCTGTTCTTTGAAAGCGTTTATTTCACAATGCCGCTATTGCTTTTTCCCACACAATTTCTGTTTTACTTTTCGTGCAGTTACTCAAAAGCACTGAAACTTCTTTCAAAACACCTTCTCTTGCACATTCCACCGTCCAGACTTTGCTTTCACATATAACGTTTACTGGCCGTTCAAAAAGCGATCACAGTTTGATTCTTGCAATGATCTGCCGATTAGCACGGAAATCAATCTCAAAGAGCAAATTTCATAACAGGACATTTTGCAAACAATTGAATACTTAAACTTTATAGGCAAAAATCAACCATTCATTAGGTTCGTTATACGGTTTTATGGCACTGCTTAACCACATTGTTGTCTCTTAAAGACGTTTACTGTTCTTGTCTTTTCTGACAGTCTAAATATTCTGCTCATAAACAATGAATTGTATTGCAAAATCGTAACTCCAGTCTTTACAAATGTCAAAAGCATTAACATAGGGCGTCTCAATCGTATACATCATTTCTTGCATTGCGATGTTGAAAAACACTGAACTCACTAGAAAACATTCTTTCCTGTTATTTGAAAGCGTTTATTGCACAATGCCTCTATTGCTTTTTCCCACACAATTTCTGTTTTACATTTCGTGCAGTTACTCAAAAGCACTGAAACTTCTTTCAAAACACCTTCTCTTGCACATTCCACCGTCCAGACTTTGTTTCACATACAACGTTTACTGGCCGTTCTAAAAGCGATCACAGGTTGATTCTTGCAATGAACTGCCGATTAGCACTGAAATCATTCTCAAAGAATAATTTCTTGCAAATTTCATACAGGACATTTTGCAAACATTGAATACTTAAACTTTATAGGCAAAAATCAACTATTCATTAGGATCGTTATACGGTTTTATAGCACTGCTTAACCACATTGTTGTCTCTTAAAGACGTTTACTGTTCTTGTCTTTTCTGACAGTCTAAATATTCTGCTCATAAACAATGAATTGTATTGAAAAATAGTAACTCCAGTCTTTACTAGTTAAAAGCATTAACATAGCGTCATCTCAATCGTATACATCATTTCTTGCATTGCAATGTTGAAAAACACTGAACTCACTAGAAACCATTCTTTCCTGTTCTTTGAAAGCGTTTATTGCACAATGCCTCTATTGTTTATCCCCACACAATTTCTGTTTTATTTTTCGTGCAGTTACTCAAAAGCACTGAAACTTCTTTCAAAACACCTTCTCTTGCACATTCCACGGTACAGACTTTGCTTTCACATACAACGTTTACTGGCCGTTCTAAAAGCGATCACAGTTTGAATCTTGCAATGAACTGCCGATTAGCACTGAAATCTTTCTCAAAGAATAATTTATTGCAAATTTCATACAGGACATTTTGCAAACATTGAATACTTCAACTTTATAGGCAAAAATCAACTATTCATTAGGTTCGTTATACGGTTTTATAGCACTGCTTAACCACATTGTTGTCTCTTAAAGACGTTTACTGTTCTTGTCTTTTCTGACAGTCTAAATATTCTGCTCATAAACAATGAATTGTATTGCAAAATCGTAACTCCAGTCTTTACAAAAGTCAAAAGCATTAACATAGGGCGTCTCCATCGTATACATCATTTCTTGCATTGCGATGTTGAAAAACACTGAACTCACTAGAAACCATTCTTTCCTGTTCTTTGAAAGCGTTTATTGCACAATGCCTCTATTGCTTATCCCCACACAATTTCTGTTTTATTTTTCGTGCAGTTACTCAAAAGCACTGAAACTTTTTTCAAAACACCTTCTCTTGCACATTCCACCGTCCAGACTTTGCTTTCACATACAACGTTTACTGGCCGTTCTAAAAGCGATCACAGGTTGATTCTTGCAATGATCTGCCGATTAGCACTGAAATCATTCTCAAAGAATAATTTAGTGCAAATTTCATACAGGACATTTTGCAAACAATTGAATACTTAAACTTTATAGGCAAAAATCAACTATTCATTAGGTTCGTTATACGGTTTTATAGCACTGCTTAACCACATTGTTGTCTCTTAAAGACGTTTACTGTTCTTGTCTTTTCTGACAGTCTAAATATTCTGCTCATAAACAATGAATTGTATTGCAAAATCGTAACTCCAGTCTTTACTAAATGTCAAAAGCATTAACATAGCGTCGTCTCAATCGTATACATCATTTCTTGCATTGCGATGTTGAAAAACACTGAACTCACTAGAAACCATTCTTTCCTGTTATTTGAAAGCGTTTATTGCACAATGCCTCTATTGCTTATCCCCACACAATTTCTGTTTTACATTTCGTGCAGTTACTCAAAAGCACTGAAACTTCTTTCAAAACACCTTCTCTTGCACATTCCACCGTCCAGACTTTGCTTTCACATACAACTTTTACTGGCCGTTCTAAAAGCGATCACAGTTTGAATCTTGCAATGAACTGCCGATTAGCACTGAAATCATTCTCAAAGAATAATTTCTTGCAAATTTCACACAGGACATTTTGCAAACATTGAATACTTAAACTTTATAGGCAAAAATCAACTATTCATTAGGTTCGTTATACGGTTTTATAGCACAGCTTAACCACATTGTTGTCTCTTAAAGATGTTTAGTGTGCTTGTCGTTTCTGACAGTCTAAATATTCTGCTCATAAACAATGAATTGTATTGCAAAATCGTAACTCCAGTCTTTACTAGTTAAAAGCATTAACATAGCGTCATCTCAATCGTATACATCATTTCTTGCATTGCGATGTTGAAAAACACTGAACTCACTAGAAACCATTCTTTCCTGTTCTTTGAAAGCGTTTATTGCACAATGCCTCTATTGCTTATCCCCACACAATTTCTGTTTTACATTTCGTGCAGTTACTCAAAAGCACTGAAACTTCTTTCAAAACACCTTCTCTTGCACATTCCACCGTCCAGACTTTGCTTTCACATACAACTTTTACTGGCCGTTCTAAAAGCGATCACAGTTTGAATCTTGCAATGAACTGCCGATTAGCACTGAAATCATTCTCAAAGAATAATTTATTGCAAATTTCATACAGGACATTTTGCAAACATTGAATACTTAAACTTTATAGGCAAAAATCAACTATTCATTAGGTTCGTTATACGGTTTTATAGCACTGCTTAACGACATTGTTGTCTCTTAAAGACGTTTACTGTGCTTGTAGTTTCTGACAGTCTAAATATTCTGCTCATAAACAATGAATTGTATTGCAAAATCGTAACTCCAGTCTTTACAAATGTCAAAAGCATTAACATAGGGCGTCTCGATCGTATACATCATTTCTTGCATTGCAATGTTGAAAAACACTGAACTCACTAGAAAACATTCTTTCCTGTTCTTTGAAAGCGTTTATTGCACAATGCCTCTATTGCTTTTTCCCACACAATTTCTGTTTTACATTTCGTGCAGTTACTCAAAAGCACTGAAACTTCTTTCAAAACACCTTCTCTTGCACATTCCACCGTCCAGACTTTGCGTTCACATATAACGTTTACTGGCCGTTCAAAAAGCGATCACAGTTTGATTCTTGCAATGAACTGCCGATTAGCACTGAAATCATTCTCAAAGAATAATTTCTTGCAAATTTCACACAGGACATTTTGCAAACATTGAATACTTAAACTTTATAGGCAAAAATCAACTATTCATTAGGATCGTTATACGGTTTTATAGCACTGCTTAACGACATAGTTGTCTCTTAAAGACGTTTACTGTGCTTGTAGTTTCTGACAGTCTAAATATTCTGCTCATAAACAATGAATTGTATTGCAAAATCGTAACTCCAGTCTTTACAAATGTCAAAAGCATTAACATAGTGTCGTCTCAATCGTATACATCATTTCTTGCATTGCGATGTTGAAAAACACTGAACTCACTAGAAAACGTTGTTTCCTGTTCTTTGAAAGCGTTTATTGCACAATGCCTCTATTGCTTTTCCCCACACATTTTCTGTTTTACTTTTCGTGCAGTTACTCAAAAGCACTGAAACTTCTTTCAAAACACCTTCTCTTGCACATTCCACCGTACAGACTTTGCTGTCACATACAACGTTTACTGGCCGTTCTAAAAGCGATCACAGTTTGAATCTTGCAATGAACTGCCGATTAGCACTGAAATCATTCTCAAAGAATAATTTATTGCAAATTTCATACAGGACATTTTGCAAACATTGAATACGTAAACTTTATAGGCAAAAATCAACTATTCATTAGGTTCGTTATACGGTTTTATAGCACTGCTTAACCACATTGTTGTCTCTTAAAGACGTTTACTGTGCATGTCCTTTCTGACAGTCTAAATATTCTGCTCATAAACAATGAATTGTATTGCAAAATCGTAACTCCAGTCTTTACAAAAGTCAAAAGCATTAACATAGGGCGTCTCCATCGTATACATCATTTCTTGCATTGCGATGTTGAAAAACACTGAACTCACTCTTTCCTGTTCTTTGAAAGCGTTTATTGCACAATGCCTCTATTGCTTATCCCCACACAATTTCTGTTTTATTTTTCGTGCAGTTACTCAAAAGCACTGAAACTTTTTTCAAAACACCTTCTCTTGCACATTCCACGGTACAGACTTTGCTTTCACATACAACGTTTACTGGCCGTTCTAAAAGCGATCACAGTTTGAATCTTGCAATGAACTGCCGATTAGCACTGAAATCTTTCTCAAAGAATAATTTAGTGCAAATTTCATACAGGACATTTTGCAAACAATTGAATACTTAAACTTTATAGGCAAAAATCAACCATTCATTAGGTTCGTTATACGGTTTTATTGCACTGCTTAACCACATTGTTGTCTCTTAAAGACGTTTACTGTTCTTGTCTTTTCTGACAGTCTAAATATTCTGCTCATAAACAATGAATTGTATTGCAAAATCGTAACTCCAGTCTTTACAAATGTCAAAAGCATTAACATAGGGTCGTCTCAATCGTATACATCATTTCCTGCATTGCAATGTTGAAAAACACTGAACTCACTAGAAAACATTCTTTCCTGTTATTTGAAAGCGTTTATTGCACAATGCCTCTATTGCTTATCCCCACACAATTTCTGTTTTATTTTTCGTGCAGTTACTCAAAAGCACTGAAACTTCTTTCAAAACACCTTCTCTTGCACATTCCACCGTCCAGACTTTGCTTTCACATACAACGTTTACTGGACGTTCTAATAGCGATCACAGTTTGATTCTTGCAATGATCTGCCGATTAGCACTGAAATCATTCTCAAAGAATAATTTCTTGCAAATTTCACACAGGACATTTTGCAAACATTGAATACTTAAACTTTATAGGCAAAAATCAACTATTCATTAGGATCGTTATACGGTTTTATAGCACTGCTTAACCACATTGTTGTCTCTTAAAGACGTTTACTGTGCTTGTCGTTTCTGACAGTCTAAATATTCTGCTCATAAACAATGAATTGTATTGCAAAATCGTAACACCAGTCTTTACTAAAGTTAAAAGCATTAACATAGTGTCGTCTCAATCGTATACATCATTTCTTGCATTGCGATGTTGAAAAACACTGAACTCACTAGAAAACGTTGTTTCCTGTTCTTTGAAAGCGTTTATTGCACAATGCCTCTATTGCTTTTCCCCACACAATTTCTGTTTTACATTTCGTGCAGTTACTCAAAAGCACTGAAACCTTTCAAAACACCTTCTCTTGCACATTCCACCGTACAGACTTTGCTTTCACATACAACGTTTACTGGCCGTTCTAAAAGCGATCACAGTTTGAATCTTGCAATGAACTGCCGATTAGCACTGAAATCATTCTCAAAGAATAATTTCTTGCAAATTTCATTCAAGACGTTTTGCAAACATTGAATACTTAAACTTTATAGGCAAAAATCAACTATTCATTAGGTTCGTTATACGGTTTTATAGCACTGCTTAACCACATTGTTGTCTCTTAAAGACGTTTACTGTGCTTGTCCTTTCTGACAGTCTAAATATTCTGCTCATAAACAATGAATTGTATTGCAAAATCGTAACTCCAGTCTTTACAAATGTCAAAAGCATTAACATAGCGTCGTCTCAATCGTATTCATCATTTCTTGCATTGCAATGTTGAAAAACACTGAACTCACTAGAAAACATTCTTTGCTGTTCTTTGAAAGCGTTCATTGCACAATGCCTCTATTGCTTTATGCCACACAATTTCTGTTTTACTTTTCGTGCAGTTACTCAAAAGCACTGAAACTTCTTTCAAAACACCTTCTCTTGCACATTCCACCGTCCAGACTTTGCTTTCACATATAACGTTTACTGGCCGTTCAAAAAGCGATCACAGTTTGATTCTTGCAATGATCTGCCGATTAGCACGGAAATCAATCTCAAAGAGCAAATTTCATAACAGGACATTTTGCAAACATTGAATACTTAATCTTTATATGCAAAAATCAACTATTCATTAGGATCGTTATACGGTTTTATAGCACTGCTTAACCACATTGTTGTCTCTTAAAGACGTTTACTGTTCTTGTCTTTTCTGACAGTCTAAATATTCTGCTCATAAACAATGAATTGTATTGAAAAATAGTAACTCCAGTCTTTACTAATGTCAAAAGCATTAACATAGGTCGTCTCAATCGTATACATCATTTCTTGCATTGCAATGTTGAAAAACACTGAACTCACTAGAAAACGTTGTTTCCTGTTCTTTGAAAGCGTTTATTGCACAATGCCTCTATTGCTTATCCCCACACAATTTCTGTTTTATTTTTCGTGCAGTTACTCAAAAGCACTGAAACTTCTTTCAAAACACCTTCTCTTGCACATTCCACGGTACAGACTTTGCTTTCACATACAACGTTTACTGGCCGTTCTAAAAGCGATCACAGTTTGAATCTTGCAATGAACTGCCGATTAGCACTGAAATCATTCTCAAAGAATAATTTATTGCAAATTTCATACAGGACATTTTGCAAACATTGAATACTTCAACTTTATAGGCAAAAATCAACTATTCATTAGGTTCGTTATACGGTTTTATAGCACTGCTTAACCACATTGTTGTCTCTTAAAGACGTTTACTGTGCATGTCTTTTCTGACAGTCTAAATATTCTGCTCATAAACAATGAATTGTATTGCAAAATCGTAACTCCAGTCTTTACAAAAGTCAAAAGCATTAACATAGGGCGTCTCCATCGTATACATCATTTCTTGCATTGCGATGTTGAAAAACACTGAACTCACTAGAAACCATTCTTTCCTGTTCTTTGAAAGCGTTTATTGCACAATGCCTCTATTGCTTATCCCCACACAATTTCTGTTTTATTTTTCGTGCAGTTACTCAAAAGCACTGAAACTTTTTTCAAAACACCTTCTCTTGCACATTCCACCGTCCAGACTTTGCTTTCACATACAACGTTTACTGGCCGTTCAAAAGCGATCACAGGTTGATTCTTGCAATGATCTGCCGATTAGCACGGAAATCAATCTCAAAGAACAATTTAGTGCAAATTTCATACAGGACATTTTGCAAACAATTGAATACTTAAACTTTATAGGCAAAAATCAACCATTCATTAGGTTCGTTATACGGTTTTATTGCACTGCTTAACCACATTGTTGTCTCTTAAAGACGTTTACTGTTCTTGTCTTTTCTGACAGTCTAAATATTCTGCTCATAAACAATGAATTGTATTGCAAAATCGTAACTCCAGTCTTTACAAATGTCAAAAGCATTAACATAGGGCGTCTCGATCGTAAACATCATTTCTTGCATTGCAATGTTGAAAAACACTGAACTCACTAGAAAACATTCTTTCCTGTTATTTGAAAGCGTTTATTGCACAATGCCTCTATTGCTTTTTCCCACACAATTTCTGTTTTACATTTCGTGCAGTTACTCAAAAGCACTGAAACTTCTTTCAAAACACCTTCTCTTGAACATTCCACCGTCCAGACTTTGCTTTCACATACAACGTTTACTGGACGTTCTAATAGCGATCACAGGTTGATTCTTGCAATGATCTGCCGATTAGCACTGAAATCATTCTCAAAGAATAATTTCTTGCAAATTTCACACAGGACATTTTGCAAACATTGAATACTTAAACTTTATAGGCAAAAATCAACTATTCATTAGGATCGTTATACGGTTATATAGCACTGCTTAACCACATTGTTGTCTCTTAAAGACGTTTACTGTGCTTGTCCTTTCTGACAGTCTAAATATTCTGCTCATAAACAATGAATTGTATTGCAAAATCGTAACACCAGTCTTTACTAAAGTTAAAAGCATTAACATAGTGTCGTCTCAATCGTATACATCATTTCTTGCATTGTGATGTTGAAAAACACTGAACTCACTAGAAAACGTTGTTTCCTGTTCTTTGAAAGCGTTTATTGCACAATGCCTCTATTGCGTTTCCCCACACAATTTCTGTTTTACATTTCGTGCAGTTATTCAAAAGCACTGAAACCTTTCAAAACACCTCTTGCACATTCCACGGTACAGACTTTGCTTTCACATACAACGTTTACTGGCCGTTCTAAAAGCGATCACAGTTTGAATCTTGCAATGAACTGCCGATTAGCACTGAAATCTTTCTCAAAGAATAATTTATTGCAAATTTCATACAGGACATTTTGCAAACATTGAATACTTCAACTTTATAGGCAAAAATCAACTATTCATTAGGTTCGTTATACGGTTTTATAGCACTGCTTAACCACATTGTTGTCTCTTAAAGACGTTTACTGTGCATGTCTTTTCTGACAGTCTAAATATTCTGCTCATAAACAATGAATTGTATTGCAAAATCGTAACTCCAGTCTTTACAAAAGTCAAAAGCATTAACATAGGGCGTCTCGATCGTATACATCATTTCTTGCATTGCAATGTTGAAAAACACTGAACTCACTAGAAAACATTCTTTCCTGTTATTTGAAAGCGTTTATTGCACAATGCCTCTATTGCTTTTTCCCACACAATTTCTGTTTTACATTTCGTGCAGTTACTCAAAAGCACTGAAACTTCTTTCAAAACACCTTCTCTTGCACATTCCACCGTCCAGACTTTGCTTTCACATACAACGTTTACTGGCCCTTCAAAAGCGATCACAGGTTGATTCTTGCAATGATCTGCCGATTAGCACTGAAATCATTCTCAAAGAATAATTTCTTGCAAATTTCACACAGGACATTTTGCAAACATTGAATACTTAAACTTTATAGGCAAAAATCAACTATTCATTAGGATCGTTATACGGTTTTATAGCACTGCTTAACCACATTGTTGTCTCTTAAAGACGTTTACTGTTCTTGTCTTTTCTGACAGTCTAAATATTCTGCTCATAAACAATGAATTGTATTGCAAAATCGTAACTCCAGTCTTTACAAATGTCAAAAGCATTAACATAGGGCGTCTCGATCGTAAACATCATTTCCTGCATTGCAATGTTGAAAAACACTGAACTCACTAGAAAACATTCTTTCCTGTTATTTGAAAGCGTTTATTGCACAATGCCTCTATTGCTTATCCCCACACAATTTCTGTTTTATTTTTCGTGCAGTTACTCAAAAGCACTGAAACTTCTTTCAAAACACCTTCTCTTGCACATTCCACCGTCCAGACTTTGCTTTCACATACAACGTTTACTGGCCGTTCAAAAGCGCTCACAGTTTGATTCTTGCAATGATCTGCCGATTAGCACTGAAATCATTCTCAAAGAATAATTTTTGCAAATTTCACACAGGACATTTTGCAAACATTGAATACTTAAACTTTATTGGCAAAAATCAACTATTCATTAGGATCGTTATACGGTTATATAGCACTGCTTAACCACATTGTTGTCTCTTAAAGACGTTTACTGTGCTTGTCCTTTCTGACAGTCTAAATATTCTGCTCATAAACAATGAATTGTATTGCAAAATCGTAACTCCAGTCTTTACAAAAGTCAAAAGCATTAACATAGGGCGTCTCCATCGTATACATCATTTCTTGCATTGCGATGTTGAAAAACACTGAACTCACTCTTTCCTGTTCTTTGAAAGCGTTTATTGCACAATGCCTCTATTGCTTTTCCCCACACAATTTCTGTTTTACATTTCGTGCAGTTACTCAAAAGCACTGAAACTTCTTTCAAAACACCTTCTCTTGAACATTCCACCGTCCAGACTTTGCTTTCACATACAACGTTTACTGGACGTTCTAATAGCGATCACAGGTTGATTCTTGCAATGATCTGCCGATTAGCACTGAAATCATTCTCAAAGAATAATTTCTTGCAAATTTCACACAGGAAATTTTGCAAACATTGAATACTTAAACTTTATAGGCAAAACTCAACTATTCATTAGGATCGTTATACGGTTATATAGCACTGCTTAACCACATTGTTGTCTCTTAAAGACGTTTACTGTGCTTGTCCTTTCTGACAGTCTAAATATTCTGCTCATAAACAATGAATTGTATTGCAAAATCGTAACTCCAGTCTTTACAAATGTCAAAAGCATTAACATAGGGCGTCTCGATCGTATACATCATTTCTTGCATTGCAATGTTGAAAAACACTGAACTCACTAGAAAACGTTGTTTCCTGTTCTTTGAAAGCGTTTATTGCACAATGCCTCTATTGCTTATCCCCACACAATTTCTGTTTTACATTTCGTGCAGTTACTCAAAAGCACTGAAACTTCTTTCAAAACACCTTCTCTTGAACATTCCACCGTCCAGACTTTGCTTTCACATACAACGTTTACTGGACGTTCTAATAGCGATCACAGTTTGATTCTTGCAATGATCTGCCGATTAGCACTGAAATCATTCTCAAAGAATAATTTCTTGCAAATTTCACACAGGACATTTTCCAAACAGTGAATACTTAAACTTTATAGGCAAAAATCAACTATTCATTAGGTTCGTTATACGGTTTTATAGCACTGCTTAACCACATTGTTGTCTCTTAAAGACGTTTACTGTGCATGTCCTTTCTGACAGTCTAAATATTCTGCTCATAAACAATGAATTGTATTGCAAAATCGTAACACCAGTCTTTACTAAAGTTAAAAGCATTAACATAGTGTCGTCTCAATCGTATACATCATTTCTTGCATTGCAATGTTGAAAAACACTGAACTCACTAGAAAATATTCTTTCCTGTTCTTTGAAAGCGTTTATTGCATAATGCCTCTATTGCTTTTTCCCACACAATTTCTGTTTTACATTTCGTGCAGTTACTCAAAAGCACTGAAACTTCTTTCAAAACACCTTCTCTTGCACATTCCACCGTCCAGACTTTGCGTTCACATATAACGTTTACTGGCCGTTCAAAAAGCGATCACAGTTTGATTCTTGCAATGATCTGCCGATTAGCAAGGAAATCATTCTCAAAGAACAATTTAGTGCAAATTTCATACAGGACATTTTGCAAACATTGAATACTTAATCTTTATATGCAAAAATCAACTATTCATTAGGATCGTTATACGGTTTTATAGCACTGCTTAACGACATTGTTGTCTCTTAAAGACGTTTACTGTGCTTGTAGTTTCTGACAGTCTAAATATTCTGCTCATAAACAATGAATTGTATTGCAAAATCGTAACTCCAGTCTTTACAAAAGTCAAAAGCATTAACATAGGGCGTCTCGATCGTATACATCATTTCTTGCATTGCAATGTTGAAAAACACTGAACTCACTAGAAAACATTCTTTCCTGTTATTTGAAAGCGTTTATTGCACAATGCCTCTATTGCTTATCCCCACACAATTTCTGTTTTACATTTCGTGCAGTTACTCAAAAGCACTGAAACTTCTTTCAAAACACCTTCTCTTGAACATTCCACCGTCCAGACTTTGCTTTCACATACAACGTTTACTGGACGTTCTAATAGCGATCACAGGTTGATTCTTGCAATGATCTGCCGATTAGCACTGAAATCATTCTCAAAGAATAATTTCTTGCAAATTTCACACAGGACATTTTGCAAACATTGAATACTTAAACTTTATAGGCAAAAATCAACTATTCATTAGGATCGTTATACGGTTATATAGCACTGCTTAACCACATTGTTGTCTCTTAAAGACGTTTACTGTGCTTGTCCTTTCTGACAGTCTAAATATTCTGCTCATAAACAATGAATTGTATTGCAAAATCGTAACTCCAGTCTTTACAAAAGTCAAAAGCATTAACATAGGGCGTCTCGATCGTATACATCATTTCTTGCATTGCAATGTTGAAAAACACTGAACTCACTAGAAAACATTCTTTCCTGTTATTTGAAAGCGTTTATTGCACAATGCCTCTATTGCTTTTTCCCACACAATTTCTGTTTTACATTTCGTGCAGTTACTCAAAAGCACTGAAACTTCTTTCAAAACACCTTCTCTTGCACATTCCACCGTCCAGACTTTGCTTTCACATACAACGTTTACTGGCCGTTCAAAAGCGCTCACAGTTTGATTCTTGCAATGATCTGCCGATTAGCACTGAAATCATTCTCACAGAATAATTTTTGCAAATTTCACACAGGACATTTTGCAAACATTGAATACTTCAACTTTATAGGCAAAAATCAACTATTCATTAGGTTCGTTATACGGTTATATAGCACTGCTTAACCACATTGTTGTCTCTTAAAGATGTTTACTGTGCATGTCTTTTCTGACAGTCTAAATATTCTGCTCATAAACAATGAATTGTATTGCAAAATCGTAACTCCAGTCTTTACAAAAGTCAAAAGCATTAACATAGGGCGTCTCGATCGTATACATCATTTCTTGCATTGCAATGTTGAAAAACACTGAACTCACTAGAAAACATTCTTTCCTGTTCTTTGAAAGCGTTTATTGCACAATGCCTCTATTGCTTATCCCCACACAATTTCTGTTTTATTTTTCGTGCAGTTACTCAAAAGCACTGAAACTTTTTTCAAAACACCTTCTCTTGCACATTCCACCGTCCAGACTTTGCTTTCACATACAACGTTTACTGGCCGTTCAAAAAGCGATCACAGTTTGATTCTTGCAATGATCTGCCGATTAGCAAGGAAATCATTCTCAAAGAACAATTTAGTGCAAATTTCATACAGGACATTTTGCAAACATTGAATACTTAAACTTTATAGGCAAAAATCAACTATTCATTAGGATCGTTATACGGTTTTATTGCACTGCTTAACCACATTGTTGTCTCTTAAAGACGTTTACTGTTCTTGTCTTTTCTGACAGTCTAAATATTCTGCTCATAAACAATGAATTGTATTGCAAAATCGTAACTCCAGTCTTTACAAATGTCAAAAGCATTAACATAGGGCGTCTCGATCGTAAACATCATTTCTTGCATTGCAATGTTGAAAAACACTGAACTCACTAGAAAACATTCTTTCCTGTTATTTGAAAGCGATTATTGCACAATGCCTCTATTGCTTTTTCCCACACAATTTCTGTTTTACATTTCGTGCAGTTACTCAAAAGCACTGAAACTTCTTTCAAAACACCTTCTCTTGAACATTCCACCGTCCAGACTTTGCTTTCACATACAACGTTTACTGGACGTTCTAATAGCGATCACAGGTTGATTCTTGCAATGATCTGCCGATTAGCACTGAAATCATTCTCAAAGAATAATTTCTTGCAAATTTCACACAGGACATTTTGCAAACATTGAATACTTAAACTTTATAGGCAAAAATCAACTATTCATTAGGATCGTTATACGGTTTTATAGCACTGCTTAACCACATTGTTGTCTCTTAAAGACGTTTACTGTTCTTGTCTTTTCTGACAGTCTAAATATTCTGCTCATAAACAATGAATTGTATTGAAAAATAGTAACTCCAGTCTTTACTAGTTAAAAGCATTAACATAGCGTCATCTCAATCGTATACATCATTTCTTGCATTGCAATGTTGTAAAACACTGAACTCACTAGAAACCATTCTTTCCTGTTCTTTGAAAGCGTTTATTGCACAATGCCTCTATTGCTTATCCCCACACAATTTCTGTTTTATTTTTCGTGCAGTTACTCAAAAGCACTGAAACTTCTTTCAAAACACCTTCTCTTGCACATTCCACCGTCCAGACTTTGCTTTCACATACAACGTTTACTGGCCGTTCTAAAAGCGATCACAGTTTGAATCTTGCAATGAACTGCCGATTAGCACTGAAATCTTTCTCAAAGAATAATTTATTGCAAATTTCATACAGGACATTTTGCAAACATTGAATACTTCAACTTTATAGGCAAAAATCAACTATTCATTAGGTTCGTTATACGGTTTTATAGCACTGCTTAACCACATTGTTGTCTCTTAAAGACGTTTACTGTGCATGTCTTTTCTGACAGTCTAAATATTCTGCTCATAAACAATGAATTGTATTGCAAAATCGTAACTCCAGTCTTTACAAAAGTCAAAAGCATTAACATAGGGCGTCTCCATCGTATACATCATTTCTTGCATTGCGATGTTGAAAAACACTGAACTCACTAGAAACCATTCTTTCCTGTTCTTTGAAAGCGTTTATTGCACAATGCCTCTATTGCTTATCCCCACACAATTTCTGTTTTATTTTTCGTGCAGTTACTCAAAAGCACTGAAACTTTTTTCAAAACACCTTCTCTTGCACATTCCACCGTCCAGACTTTGCTTTCACATACAACGTTTACTGGCCGTTCAAAAGCGATCACAGGTTGATTCTTGCAATGATCTGCCGATTAGCACTGAAATCATTCTCAAAGAATAATTTTTGCAAATTTCACACAGGACATTTTGCAAACATTGAATACTTAAACTTTATAGGCAAAAATCAACCATTCATTAGGTTCGTTATACGGTTTTATTGCACTGCTTAACCACATTGTTGTCTCTTAAAGACGTTTACTGTTCTTGTCTTTTCTGACAGTCTAAATATTCTGCTCATAAACAATGAATTGTATTGAAAAATAGTAACTCCAGTCTTTACTAGTTAAAAGCATTAACATAGCGTCATCTCAATCGTATACATCATTTCTTGCATTGCAATGTTGTAAAACACTGAACTCACTAGAAACCATTCTTTCCTGTTCTTTGAAAGCGTTTATTGCACAATGCCTCTGTTGCTTATCCCCACACAATTTCTGTTTTATTTTTCGTGCAGTTACTCAAAAGCACTGAAACTTCTTTCAAAACACCTTCTCTTGCACATTCCACCGTCCAGACTTTGCTTTCACATACAACGTTTACTGGCCGTTCAAAAGCGCTCACAGTTTGATTCTTGCAATGATCTGCCGATTAGCACTGAAATCATTCTCAAAGAATAATTTTTGCAAATTTCACACAGGACATTTTGCAAACATTGAATACTTAAACTTTATAGGCAAAAATCAACTATTCATTAGGTTCGTTATACGGTTTTATAGCACTGCTTAACGACATTGTTGTCTCTTAAAGACGTTTACTGTGCTTGTCCTTTCTGACAGTCTAAATATTCTGCTCATAAACAATGAATTGTATTGCAAAATCGTAACACCAGTCTTTACTAAAGTTAAAAGCATTAACATAGTGTCGTCTCAATTGTATTCATCATTTCTTGCATTGCAATGTTGAAAAACACTGAACTCACTAGAAAATATTCTTTCCTGTTCTTTGAAAGCGTTTATTGCACAATGCCTCTATTGCTTTTTCCCACACAATTTCTGTTTTACATTTCGAGCAGTTATCAAAAGCACTGAAACTCAAAACATTGAATTCAGTAGACTTTGCGTTCACATATAAGTTTTGGGTCAAACGATTGATCTTGCAATGATCTGGTTGGAATCATTCTCAAAGAAAATTTAGTGAAATTTCATTCAGGACATTTTAAACATTGAATATTAATCTTTATATGCAAAAATCAACTATTATTAGACGTTATACGGTTTTATAGACTGTTTGCAAAATGTCCTTTATGAAATTTGCACTAAATTATTCTGTGCATGTCTTTTCTGACAGTCTAAATATTCTGCTCATAAACAATGAATTGTATTGCAAAATCGTAACTCCAGTCTTTGCAAACGCCAATAGTATTAACATAGCGTCGTCTCAATTGTATTCATCATTTCTTGCATTGCAATGTTGAAAAACACTGAACTCACTAGAAAATATTCTTTCCTGTTCTTTGAAAGCGTTTATTACTGCACGTTACTGCATTTCGTGCAGTTACTCAAAAGCACTGAAACTTCTTTCAAAACACCTTCTCTTGAACATTCCACCGTCCAGACTTTGCTTTCACATACAACGTTTACTGGACGTTCTAATAGCGATCACAGTTTGATTCTTGCAATGATCTGCCGATTAGCACTGAAATCATTCTCAAAGAATAATTTCTTGCAAATTTCACACAGGACATTTTGCAAACATTGAATACTTAAACTTTATAGGCAAAAATCAACTATTCATTAGGTTCGTTATACGGTTATATAGCACTGCTTAACCACATTGTTGTCTCTTAAAGACGTTTACTGTGCATGTCTTTTCTGACAGTCTAAATATTCTGCTCATAAACAATGAATTGTATTGCAAAATCGTAACTCCAGTCTTTACAAACGCCAAAAGAATTAACATGGCTTTGTCACTCGTATGCATCATAACTTCAGATGCAAAACCGACCTTATAAATAGAAAACATAATATGAAATTCGTTAGATGAATTCATATAGTAGGTTAACAGTAAAGTCTTAGCGAGAACTCTTCTAACGATTGGTATATGTCTTCAAAAGGAGATATCAAAACTCATTCACCGTTAAGGGGTGTCATTAGTGCGGGGAACTAAATAATCTAACAGATCTATAGTAGGTTAATAGTAGTTGAAGGCCATAAGTGAGCTCAGCTCAAGATTACTTCGTTAAAATTAAAGGTCACTGTGCTAAGCAGTTGAATACCTTTAGCACGGTAGATTTGTCTTATGTCTTCTCAGATCAGGACTCATCTCAAACATTGTATTTGGGTCAATGTTGAAGGTGAATAGAAAACCTTCAATATTGATGTAGCTTAGTAGTTTGTATATGAGAACACATCAGGAGTTTTGGTAAAGGACATGTTGGGTCAGGATTAGGCTGGAATTTATATAGTGGGTTAAGAGTAAAGACTTTTAGTGTCTAACGATTAGTGTATAATTCAACAAGGAAGGTCACTCTGTGATGAGTTGGTTTTGTATAATATATTGTAGATTTTAATTAGAATGGCCCCTCAGATCAGGATTGTCTAGAGATTTATATGGATATATACGTCACATTTTTAGCAGGTTAACCATAGGTGAGGTGTGGCATAGACTATTCTCAAATTTCGTATGTGTCTCAATATTATAGGTTCCGTACAGCGCATGTATTGACTACACGTATGTATAGTATTATCATACTTCAATGCTTTCTCAGACCAGATTTTAGCTAGAGGTATGTGAGAGGTGTATGGAACATCAGGACTTTCTGTGAAAAATGCTGATTGTTAAAGATCAACAGCCAGTATACGATCTATAGTAGGTTAACAGTAGTTGAAGACCATAAGTGAGCTCAGCTCAAGATTAGTATGTCAAAATTAAAGGTCACTGTGGTAAGCAGTTGAATACCTGCAGCACTGTAGATTTATTGTATGCCTTCTCAGATCAGGAGTAGTCCAGATGTTTATATAGTAGTGCACTTCACATACATTGTAGGTAATCAACAGACAAGCCTGGGCATGGACTCAGCTCAAACATTGTATGTGGGTCAATATTGAAGTTGAAAAGGAAACTACAATATTGTTGGTTTCTGTAAAGATCCATTGTTTGGTCAAGATAAGGAAATATGTTAAGTAGGTTAACAGCAGTGGTCTGTGGGTGAACTCACTTTAAGATTAGCATATGGGTCATTATGGTAGGTCATTCTGTTCTCAGCAGTTGGATAACTAAATACATTGTGGGTTTTAATACGAATGGCCTCTCGAATTGTGATTGTGACTTGGATTGTGTCTAGAAGTATGTAATGAAGAAGGTTAACAACAGTTAAGTTTTAGCATAAAGCCATCTGACACATATTTGCAGCAGAGGCAGTTGTGGCCTGCTGGTTAGTGCGTCAGGCTTATAAACAGAAGGTTGCTGGTTCAGTTCCAGCACTGGCAGGTAGAAACTGCAGTGCCCTTGAGTAAGGTATCGAACCCTCCAATTGCTCCCTGGGTGCAGCAGTGCGCTGTCTACTGCTCCGGGTTTGTGTGTGTTCACTCCTCACTAGTGATGGGTTAAATACAGAGGTCATATTTTGGGTATGGTTTACCATATCTGACAAAATATGTCACTTTCATGTGTCAACAAAGATATCAGCTACCTCATTCTGACTATCTTTCTAAAGTTTAATTCTCAACTGTGCATCTCGTTACCCTCAAAGCCTTCTATCCTCTGCTATTTGCCAGACCAGGAAAGGCTCCAAATACTTTTTCCAGTTCATGCACTTCAGATTATATCTCTCTATTAAACTCTAATTTGAGAGAGGCCATGCTGATAAATATCTACAATGTATATTGGTAACAAGCTTATTATTATATGGTGTCCTATGTGTGAGAGGCTAGGTGATTTTGCCTGTGCATGTATGACAGACCCAACATTCCTAGTAAAGTAGTACTTTTTGGAATCTAGGTCATTAATCATACATGTGTAGTGTTATGAACCTGGATACCTTTTAAGGTTTATACCAGGTTACAATGTTATGAGGTTGTGGTGGTAAAAATATGTCTACTATATGTTCATGTCTTAGAGATGGGTGGATTCTAGCCTATAACAATTAGTGTTGCACAATTTAGTTCTGGTGGGACACCAGAAGGCCATGTGGCTACATCTAAGCTGATATAGTATTGTGAGATGTGAATGGCCTTTTGAAGTAACATCACACCCACCTCTTGTATTTCAGGTTCTGTGTCTGTAGTTGGGACCAGGCACCTCTCTGGTATTTTGTGTTTCCCAAAGAGTCACAGGGATCAACCTGAAAGAAGAAATGTTAGGATAACAGACAGAAATAAACATTTCATTTCTTAACCTTTGGAGGTCTTTCCCATGTAGGTTAGAAATGCATATAATGTGTCACATTTCACCATCTGAGGCCTGTTTGGCCATTATATTGTAATGTGATTATAATCTACTATACTATATTAATATATATACTATAAACTATATTATTTTAACAATAATATAAATTAAATAATTTTATTACTGGTCTCTTACCTATATGTATAGTACTTTTTATTAGAATTCTTTCTCAAACCAGATTTTAGCTAGAGGTCTGTATAGAACCCATAAGGTTTATCTTTGAAAGACTGCTGTTTGGTGAGGATTAGGCTAGAAGTTATATAGCCTATGGGTTAGCAAGGTAGGTCAGTCTGTGCTAAGTAGGTTACCTGCATACATCAAACATTTGGGGGCAGTTGCAGCCTACTGGTAAGTGAGTCAGGCGTATGATCAGAAAGTTGCTGGTTCACTTCCAGTGTGGGCAGGTAGCAACTGAAGTGCCCTTGAGCAAGGCACCTGACCCCCCCCACCCCCTCCACCCCAATTGCTCCCTGGGTGCTGCCCACTGCTCTGGGTGTGTGTTCACACCCCAACAGTGATGGGTTAAATGCAGAGGTCATATTTCAGGTATGGGTTATGATATCTGACAAATATGTCATGTTTACTTTTTCACTTATTTATATTATAATGCGCTCTCTTGTCTAGACATTTATATAGAGGTGCACAGTATAGTATGTTAACAATAGTCGAATCTGGGCATAGACTTAGCTCAAACTGAGTATTTGGGTCAATATTGAAGGTCTCTTCCAGTTCAGCTATGTGATGTTGAATCAAAAGCCTAACATTGAGGAGGCCCCTGATGCTGCTCAGTCAATGATCGCAAAAGTCAGGGACACGAAAATAAAAATGTGTGAAAATTGAATGTTTGATTCCACCTTATAGAAGCACACAGTTTCATGGATGAATTGGTCATGTACAAATGTGATTGCAAGCACAAATTTTTTTAGGGATAATTACAGACAGACAAGGACTTAAATTCAAGTGTAAAGAACAATTATAGCAAGTTGTATATGCTGAATGTAAATAATCAATTCAGAAGTGATGTATGTTGGACATATATTCAATTTTTTATTTATATATATTTAATATTGTATTTATATTTATTTATTATAACTTTTTACAATGTTACTTCAAAGCAACTTTACATATAATGAAAAATACAGCACAAACAAAATGTCAAACATGTTTAACAGCAAATACCATGTTGACTGAATTAATAAAAACTGTCAAACACATTTGAATAAATAGACATGTATTAGAAATCATTACATGCGAAGGCTGGTACCTCTCTGGTAACGTATTCAAACTGCCTACTAAAACAGTATGTATGTCTGGGACTATGCGATGTGTAGTTGATTAACAGGATAGAGGACAGGTATCATATTAAACAAGATATGCCGTTCCAGCTTACATGGAGATGGCACATAGCAGATAGCATTTTATGGGACAGGGTTATAAGGGATTTGCAATAGTACCATAAAATACACACAAAAATAAAATACATAAAATATACACAATACAAATACCTGAAAATTACACAATTAAAAAGAATGAAAGATAATAGGAGACAAAGAAATGGCAAAATAGTCTTTAGGACGTAATATTAACTTTAGAAGTAATATTAACAATTTACAAAACTCTAAGCTAAGTTAAATGTCAGCAGTCTCCCAGTAAGCAAGTCAACAGGGTGACAGTGGCAAGAAACCAAAACTTTAATGATGTATAGATTAAGAAAAACCTTGGGAGAAACCAGGCTCAACCAAAATGGCCAGTTCTCCTCTGGCACATTAAAACTGCAATTTGTAACTTTCTTGGATATCAACAGACAGTTGATAATGATTTATAAGTATTGATTTAAATAAAACTGTCGTTAAAACTGTCAGGTCTGGTTTTGTGACAATATGTCAAGCACTAAGAAATGTTAACAACAGACATGGTGACAGAAGCATAATGTTACTAACTGCAACTATAACATCACACTCCTGTGACTAGGCAGGGAACAAAAATAAGGAAACTAACTAGGCTGGAGGTAGGTATGTAGATAATAGTAAGTTTAATATAGAAGTCCATCATATTCCCACTGATCTGTTTCACGAGTCATACTATCCAAGAGTGCAGACACTATGAATACCTGGTGATACCCTTTGGTCTAGCTAACAGTCCTTCAGTTTTCCAATTGTCCATGAATGATGTCTTCAGAGATATGCTGGATAAATGGGTAATCATTTGCATTGATGATATTTTAGATCTACTCTAACACTTTCAAAGAACACACAGAGCATGTAAGAGCAGTCCTAACGTCTAATTCAACATCAACTCTGTGTTAAAGAAGAAAAGTATGAATTCCATTGTACAAGTACTTCATTCTTAGGATACATTATCAGCCAGGAGGGAGTGGCTATGGATAAGAAGAAGGTGAAAGCAGTAACGGAATGGCCTCATATGGTAAAAGAACTCCAACGACTTCTGGGTTCGCTAATTTTTACAGAAGATTTATTTGAAGTTTCACTTCGGTCGCAGCACCTCTGACGGCATTAACTAAGTCTAAGAACTCAAGATTAACCTGGTCCTCTGAAGCTCAAGCAGCTTTTGAAAACCTTAAGACACGATTCACCAAAGCACCCATTCTCAGACATCCTGACCCTTTGTCGTAGAAGCAGATGCATTTAACAGTGGAGTCAGGGCTATACTCTCTCACCTCCCAAGATGTTCCCATGCACTTTCTTTTCCTGGAAGTTGTCTTCTGATGAATATAACTATGACGTGGGAAACTGAGAGTTGTTGGCTATTAAATTAGTCTTGGAGGAGTGGTGACACTGGCTTGAGGGGGCAAATCATCATTTCACAGTTCTTACAGGCCATTAAAACCTCAAATATCTTCAGTCAGCTGAACGCTTGAACCCCAGGCAGGCTAGATGAGTATTATTTTTCACTTTGATTTCACGGTCACCTATCGCCCCAGCTCAAAGAATACTGTAGTGTCTGGCATGGCCTAATGTTTGGATCATGTATGGATCATAAAATACCCCTTTTATACTTATTACTAATATATATATATATATATATATATATATATATATATATATATATATATATATATATATATATATATATATATATATATGTAAGGGTGGTTTCACTACAGTGGTTCAAGCTGTAGGAATGCCGAAATGACTAGAAAAGTGTTAATTAGTATAGTAAGTATTTTCTGTCAGTTTCCACCCTTCTGCTACTTATACCAACGACAGAAATAAGCACAGTTATGATAGCTAAATGTGGGAGAGCGTTGCTATAATGTCTATATTGTATTGCAATAGGTAGTTTTAATTATTAACAATGAATCAAAACTAGTTGGTACACAATTTATAGGTTTATTAACATTACTGCCTGAAGTTATACATAAAATGGATACAATGACGATGCATATAATAGTAAATGACATATACAGTACACAACTTTAAACAGTATATGTGAAGAATATTACCTTGCAGACAAAGAACATAAGATAGAGAAAGATTAGAAAAGAGAGGGCTGGAAGTTGGGCCTAGAACTCAGATAAAGAAGAAGAGCATAAAGTAAGTGCAGAATCCCAGAGCAGAACTCAGGGAAAAACACTCAGAGAAAAGCACAAAGAAGAGGAGTGCAAAAGGGAAAGACGCAGGAAAAAGAGAGAGCATATCTTAAATTCCCTTTTTATCCTTTCCTTGACCATGTGACTGAAACCAACCAAAGACAACCAAAGTGGCCACCAGGGGGAACCGTCTCCAGAATACTAGCTTCCATTCGAACTACTTTTCCTATAACGCCCCATACCTAGGATTGATTACTTCCTGTCCCATCTGTAGCTCATTAACTCTCTTGCGTATATAATCCCCAGGCTTTCATCAAGTCATTGCAACATCTTGTTTTGCCTATGACCCATACCTGTTTAACGTTTACGCCTCTGTCTTGCCTCTGCTAATCCTGTTTATCGTTTATCGACCCTGCCTGTCTGTTATTCTAATAAAACGCTGCAAATGGATCCTCGTGCGTCAGACCCATCATTACATTACCAAAGCTAGTGGTAGTTAAACTAACTGTGTAATGAATCAATAGTTTAAAGATTCTGGATCTTCTTACCAAAGCTAGTGGTAGTTAAACTAACTGTTTAATGAAGCAATAGTTTATAAAGATTCTGAATCATTTTACCAAAAGATAACTGTTAAACTAACTGTTTAATGAATCAATAGTTTATAAACACTCTGCATCATCTTACTAAAGGTAGTGGTGATTAAACTAACTGTTTAATGAATCAATTGTTTATAAAAATTCTGCATCATTTTACCAAAGTTAATGAAGTTAAAATAACTGTTTAATGAATCAATAGTTTATTAAGATTATGCATCATTTTACCAAAGTTAGTGGTAGTTAGAGTAACTGTTTAATGAGTCAAAAGTTTAGATAGATTCTCCATCATATTACCAAAGCTAGTGGTAGTTAAAGTAACTGTTTAATGAATCAATAGTTTAGAAAGATTCTGCATCATATAACCAAAGCTAGTGGTAGTTAAACTAACCGTTTAATGAATCAATAGTTTATATAGATACTGCATCATCTAACCAAAGTTAATGGAGTTAAACTAACTGTTTAATGATTCAATAGTTTAGAAAGATTCTGCATCATTTTTCCAAAGCTAATGGTATTAAAACTAACTTTTTAATGAATCAATAGATTATAAACAATTTGCATCATTTAACCAAAGCTAGTGGTAGTTAACATAACTGTTTAATGAATCAATAGTTTATAAAGATTCTCCATCATCTAACCTAAGCTAATGGTATTTAAACTAACTGTTTAATGAATCAATAGTTTATAAACACTCTGCATCATCTTACTAAAGGTAGTGGTGATTAAACTAACTGTTTAATGAATCAATTGTTTATAAAGATTCTGCATCATCTAACCAAAGTTAATGAAGTTAAACTAACTGTTTAATGAATCAATAGTTTATAAAGATTCTGAATCATTTTACCAAAAGGTAACTGTTAAACTAACTGTTTAATGAATCAATAGTTTATAAACACGCTGCATCATCTTACTAAAGATGATGCAGAGTTATTTGTTGCAAAATATGGAAGTTATTTGTTGGCTTGAGGGTCATCTGTGCTGCTGTTTAGGAAATTTGTGAGAACAGTTTAATGAAGCAATTAACAATGGTGATTAAACTAACTGTTTAATGAATCAATTGTTTATTAAGATTATGCATCATTTTACCAAAGTTAGTGGTAGTTAAAGTAACTGTTTAACGAGTCAAAAGTTTAGATAGATTCTCCATCATATTACCAAAGCTAGTGGTAGTTAAAGTAACTGTTTATTGAATCAATAGTTTATAAAGATTCTGCATCATCTACCAAAGGTAGTGGTGATAAAACTAACCGTTTAATGAATCAATAGTTTATATAGATACTGCATCATCTAACCAAAGTTAATGGAGTTAAACTAACTGTTTAATGAATCAATAGTTTATAAAGATTCTGCATCATATAACCAAAGGTAGTGGTGATTAAACTAACTGTTTAATGATTCAATAGTTTAGAAAGATTCTGCATCATCTTACCAAAGATGTTACCCTCTCTGTTACATTCTCTTCTGCACAGCTTACCACACCATTTGACTCTTTCTCAGAAGTCACCTGCAAAATATGGAAGTTATTTGTTGGCTTGAGGGTCATCTGTGCTGCTGTTTAGGAAATTTGTGAGAACAGTTTAATGAAGCAATTAACAATTTACAAAAGTTGCTTTGTGGACTTTCAGGAGGGGGGAAGAGGAGTGGGGTTTGCATAGGGGTGACCAACTAACACCTTGTCATATGTACCCTCTAAATTCATCATTTTGCAGCTTATATACTGTGTGGAAATAGGAAACAGGTGTCACAGTAATCAGTCCCAGGTGGTACGGGAGCCTTCACTGTAACAGCAAGCTATGTATGGTTATTTACTGAATATTTTAAACAATGGAAATCAAAGCACATATTGCTTAAAATTAAAACGTTTTAAGAAAGAAACTACATGTACCTGCCTTTAAGGAGATGGGGATGACTAAATGGTAAGAAGATAAGATTGCTTCAAATTTTTTAAAACATATGTTTTAAACAATTAAACAAATGTAATGTTAAATTATTTTACATGTTCCATGTAATGCCAGAGTTTTATCAGTACTGCACACTATTCTTACTATTTAAAACACAGAACTTCTAATTACACAAAACAACATTTCTAACATGGTTTTATTCAAGCTTGACAAAAATATGTAAACACCAGATTAAGGCATTAGCCATCCATAAGTGTGGTAAAAAATAGAAAATCACTGATATTTCCCCTATTAAACGAAATTAAAATGAGTAGCATTTTAATGAGTAGTAAAAAAAAGAGATAATTTGCACCTTGTAACTGAGAAGTTAAACATTTTTGTTAAAAGAGAACAAATACTGCAATACACATTATGAATTGAATTTCCGTATGCACAAACATGCAACATGCTTTTCCATAATATTCAGAGCAGCCAAAAAATAAAAATACATACACACACATATAGACTCTTTCCAATATGAGAAATGCCAACCACAAATGGGGTAACCAGTTTCACAATAAAGCAGAGGATGTTGATCAGTCAAATATAAATTCCTATGTGAGAGGGGAGAAGGGGTAAAGTAGAATTAAAACATATAAATGTCTATGTTTATTGAGATTATATTCCAAACTAAAATAATTGCCTATTTAAAAAAGGGTAAATTAAATTTACCTTTTTTACACGTTTTTATGTCTTTTTTTCAAACAGCTGTGTCACTGGCCTCTCGGCTTCTGCTGCATGACAGATTTCTCTCTCTGTCCTGATCATGACACTGCAGGGCCCTTTTCAGGTTTCTACAGCGGCAGTCAATGTCAAGGGCTTGTTACCAAAAGACTTCTGATCTGGGTCAATGTTCTGGTTCATGCTTATGGATGGTTTGTTTTTTCTGGGGCAGTGTGGTAACTAGGCAGAGCAGTGGGCACCTGTCTACATATGGTGCCACATGGCAGCTCATTGCTGTTGTGATGTGCATGTTGCTAAAAAACTCGGGTACCACTAATGCACAAATGAAGAAACTCCAGCATAATGATCTTAATGATCTGATAAGTCCAGAACTGGATTTGAGAGAGCGGTGCAAACGTATCATAGCAGATGTTCTCACAACCAGGTTGCTGGGTATTACACAAGAAGTTGCTCTGTTCATCTGAGTATATTGCTTCTCCACCAACAGCTGTCAACACAATGCAGAAGATGATGAATAACATGAGCCAGACCTTGCCCACATAGGTGGAGTGGTTAGAGATTTTATCCAACAGCTGTGTAAGAAAGTTTCAGCTCATGGTTCTTAAAGAAAAAAATTGCTGTCTCATTGCTGCAAGAGAAGACAGTAAATATTACAAACTAAAATCAGTATCAAAAATAAGACCTCTGTGCAGCTATAAGGGAAGACTCATATCTTTAAATTGCTGACTAAGGTCATAATAAAACATAATATTTCGGACCAGCTATTAAACTATACACCACCTGTAGTATAAATTCTTCTTTTAAGTTAAAACTGCACTATATAAAGTTTTCCAGATTGCTTCAGGTACTATGCATGCGCACAGTCCCTCACAACATTTTGTAGGAGAGTTTCTCTGAGCACTGCAATTTCCCAGTTTCCCCATTTATAGTAATAGAATTCTATAATCTTTGTAAATACCCACCTTTCATAGGTAAACTATGGTTACTATAGTAAACGTCTCAGGTTATGTATGTAACCCGTACCCTGAGATAGGGAACGAGACACTGTGTCAGCTTGATGCTATGGGGAACGCGCTTCAGGTGCACCCGAGTCTGAACAATGCCTTTAAAAGGCGCCTGCAAAATACGTCATCAGCTTCAGGTCTGAAGGAAGGCCGTGCAGGCAAGACCGATGTGTGGCAAAGCGACGCAGTGTCTTGTTCCCTATCTCAGGGAACTGGGTTACATATGTACCTGAGACGTTCCCTTTCGAGGGAACTCAACGCTATGGAAGTAATACCCACTACGCCACAGTGAGGGAAGGCCTGCCCCAAATGTTGTGAAACATTGGCACAAAAACATCAGGAGCAGACTTAGACTTGTCAATCTAGGAGGACCTAAGTGCCTGGAGTTGAATTCAAGTCTAAGCTGTAAAATTTAATAGTATTAAATGTTAGAGGTAGTGTAAACAATGAAAAATTAAAAGTTGAAGGAAACGTAAAAAAGCAAATATAATATTACTACAGGAAACATATTGGAGAGAAGAAATAATTGAGGGTTTGAAAAAGAATTGGAGTGAAGAGATTTTTGATAATAATGGTGATGGGAAAAGAGGAAGACGAGTGTCAATTTTAACCAAAAGAGTAGGGAGAAAAAATAGAAGTAGTGTATGATGATAAGGATGGGAAAGGTATAGCAGTGAATATAGAAGGAGGAGAAGCATGTATTACTGTATGTAATATACATGCTCCTGTACTTGAAAAGGAAAAGTGTTATTTTTTAGGAAAATTAAAGAAATTGTTGGTAATTGGGAAAAAATGTAATACTGGGGGACTTTAATACAGTATTTAGTGAAATGGATTATGCTGAAGGGATGGTATTTAAATCTGACAGGGGGAGAAAAGAACTAAAAAGTATGATGGAAGAAAATGATCTAGTGGATGTATGGAGAGAACGAAATGGAGGGATAAGAGAATTTTCTACACAACAGCTGGTGACGGATTTTATATGTAAAAGTAGAATTGATTTTAAATTAAGTGAAAGGATTTTAGTTGAATTTATAGACAGGATATTTTATAAAGATACTTTTTTGAGTGATCATAAAATTCTGTGGGCTGAAATTGATATGAGTGGAATAAAAAGGGGAACTGGGTTACGGATGCTAAATACAGAGATTTTAAAAATAGAAGGTTTTGGTAAGAAAATAGAGGAATTAATTAAAAAAAAGCAGGAAGATCAATTATTTCATGAAGATAAATGGAAATGGTGGGATAATATGAAGTATGAAATAAATAAACATTCCAGGGAATATTGTAGGTTAATACAAAAAGCTAAAAGAGCAGAAGAGAGTAAAGGGAAGAGTCCAGGAAGAGATGGGATACCAAATGAATTTTATAAGTTTTTTAGCAAATGTTTGATACCGATTTTAAAAGAAGTTCATGAAGAAACTTTTAAAAAAGGTGAAATTAGTAATTTTATGGGAGTTAGGTTTGATTAAATATATTTATAAATAAAGAGGAGATGTTAAAGATCTAACATGTTTTAGCAAAATGATGTACCACCCCCCATGTATACTTGGAATCAGTGTAAACTGTTACACGTTTCCCTGTTAATACCTTTTTTTTTTGCTTGTGTCAATGCTACTAATTCAGCAGCCTGAGCAGAATTATAGTCTAAAGCAAAAGCTTCTATTACTTCTCTTCTATACTTCTTACTTCTAGTCACTGACTTACTTCTAGTCAATGAACACGCATCTGCTCCTGTATCAAGGAGAAATGTTTGTGGTTGCCTATTTACTATTAATGTAAAATAAGTCAGGTCTTTGCCATTATTTAAAAATGTGAGGGTCATCATAGATAGTTAGGAACTGACTCTGTCACTCTGTAGGCATCCCTATTCTTGCTTAGTGTGCCACGTTTTAGGGTAGGTGGCATCCGGTTTTGTATCGCACTGCTGCTGTGGCCTCACTTGTATTTGGTAACAATTACATTGTTTCTGCTGAGGTCAGGTTTGCCCTGTAAAAACAGCATTCTCAGTTTTCACAGTGTAACCACCAGATGAATCTAGTTCCCTAACTTGCTTCCCTAATGCCTCAATGTCCATATCATGCAAATTTGCCATTGTAATTCTGATCAACTGTGCTTGTCTACATTGCATGTTATTCAAAAAGGTATTAACACACAAAACCTTATCTCAGCATTCACTGGTTTAGTTTAGAGTCTTCAACCCATGCCCTTTTAAACTGCACAAAAAAATCTGAAGCAGATTCTTTAGGTTTCTGCTTAGTGTTGGCAGCAAACGATAGGTCTTGTCTGTTACCTAGGTGCTTATCTAAGAAGATCTTCAGTTCTTTGAAAAACGCTTCATATATATATATATATATATATATATATATATATATATATATATATATATGACCTTCTTATGGTGGTGCTGAGGAGTCAGGCATGCAGCATGGTGGTGGTTTTTCTAGTGTTGGGCGATTCAGTCTAGCTACATAAGCAGTAACCTGTTTCTTTTCTGGGCCCTGATCCCAGACCTTTTTCTTTTCATTACTTTCCATATATCATAACTTTTGGTCATATATTTGTAGTCCCAATCTCAGACCATCCAGCCAGATTATGGATATGAATGCATTCAGTACATTGTCAAGTGTATTTTTAGAGTGGTTTGGACAGAGAAAGATGCATGGATAAAGGTTCAGGGACATTTTTCTAAAATGGACTTTACACTATGCAAACAAGTTCCACACAGCTGGAGAAGGGTGGGCCATATGGTGTGGTCAGCCTTCACCCCGAGAACCATTCATCTTATTGGAAAAGGGGGGCACTGAATTACAGTCTCCACCTCACCAGAAAGATATAAAGACCCTCATCAGCGGACCTATCCTTGTTCTGAGCTTTCTGACTGAACTAGAAGAAACAACAGTAAGACTAAGGTTAAGCTTTTGCAAGTAAAGCTTAATTCTTACCATCATCTGCGCGGGTGGACTTTACCAATCCTCACGGCTCTTTCAGCCTCATAGCTCAACTGCAATGACTCTATCACGGCTTGGACTTGCAATCTTTCTGGTGCAGCAGAGTTCACCTCTCCGTGACTGCAAATCACTGAGAGTGATTCTGCACTTTTCGGACTCTACCTAACCCGCACAACCCATGGAGGACGTCTCCAAAGCAGGGCTGATCTCCCGACGGTGTGGAATGTAAATATACTTTTCCTTCCAAACCTCTTTCAAGACCTTGGCACTAGTAATCACAGTATAGGCTTTGTATGTGCTACTTAGCAGAGAGTATAGGTGTTACCTCTGGGAGTTGATAGCCTAAGAATATTCTCCTGCCACCACATTCAGCAACAGCTTTGCATCTCTGTGTTTATTCCACTCATTGTTTTCATTCAATAATCCAATCTTTCTAAAGTATTATTCAATTGTAGTGGTATTTTTATTTCTGTGCATTATCCGGTAGTTATTTCCATTGTATGTTTAGTGAATAAACCCTTTTGTATTTGTACAACTGTGTCTTTCTTGTGTTGGTAATCAGAGGCTCTACAAGTTAGCAAGAATCTCACAAAAAAGGTGATTTACCCCCTCCATTTTACATAATTTGTCTTATCATTTATGTTTATGTTGGATTACTCCAACGAATGTTGAGGTGGAATTCCTCAGCTGGTGTCCTGAGGTAAAAGGAGGGAGAGGTCACCTGACACACACACACACTTGGGGTGACGTGACCAAAACTCACACACACCTTTGGTGTCCTGTGTGAGGCGTACCATTAATTGGTGCCCCGTGTGAAGATCACTACAATTGTGATCAATAATCCATACTGTATATCCATTCGCTCCATGTTAATAATTATCACATAATTACTGTTGCCAGCCAAAGTGTAACAACAATAGAACAAAAAGTTACACTAACGTTGAGTGAAAATAAATAGAGCAATCTCATCTCCTTTGAGACACAAACTAGGAGCCTACAGGGGTAAGCACTTTATTTCTCATAAGAAATATCAAAAAACACTTACCCCTTTATTGTAGGTCCTTTACTGATCTGGGGCATGCTTTTCCCGGTTCGTAGGGAGAATCCCCCCTTTCACGGACAAGGCCCCAGCTGTTAGGATAAAGAGTATTCAGGCTGATCAATGGAGCACAAGAGCTGGTACCAGGGACCAAGAATGACACAGACTTCTTAGTTCACTCAAAGTCAAAGTCTTTATTGAGAAGTTCACTTTTTATAGATGAAAGAGGAAGGGAATCTGATCACCACATGTGAAAGAATTTGATTATTCAGCAAAGACAAGGACACTCAACTTAGACAAGTTGAGTACAAAGATCACAGACAGTTACAGATGGTTGTAGATGGTCACAGGGTATGCCAAAATCTCACAGAAGTGTTTAGGGAAGTGAAAAATAAATAGATTAAACCTCAAAGACACAAATCTGTACTTTACACTTTGCAAATAAGTTAAGAAAGGGTGGATTACACTCTTTGGGACCACCTGGAACAGGAAAGCACCACAATGCAAACGCACACTTATCTAAAAGGAGTAAAAAAGTACCCTTTCAAGACACACTCCCTGTTCGGACTCTCCGGTTTGTGTCCTGGTTTACAGATAAGGAAACTGTACTGTGGAATTTACTCATATGGGATTCACTGGAAATCACTACACATGGAATATGATTGTCAGCTGGGTAGCTGCAAATGACAGACCCATTTGCTGAGCCCTTCTGCCGGAGGCCAGGCAGATAAATGTGCCAATGTCCAGGGTTCACCAGAGGGAAACTCACATGGCAAGCTGTTGAAAAGAGCATCAGCTCAGAGAATCAAATCTGATTCGGCCAAAAAGGGGCCAACACCAAGGCTTGCTCCTTTTCCTCCCTGACTTTGCACAGAATCTGTGCAATCAGGCTCACTGGGAGAAAAGCATACTTATGCAGACCACGAGCCCAGCTGTGCACTAAGGCATCCATGCAGAGGGAAGCCTCGGTCAGAGCATACAAAAGTGGGTAATGGGTCAATTCCCGAGAGGCAAAGAGATCCACCTGCAGCACTCAGAACTAGTGCCATATAAGCTGGACTACTTGGGGGTGGAGTCACCAGAGCTGAGACATGTGATGAGAGTGAGTACTGCGCTGCCGATTTATATACACTGCTGTCGCTGTGTTGGCCATCTGGATCAACAGTGCTTGCCCTGGATCACAGGCTGCAGCCTACACAGGACAATCAGGACAGCCAACAGCTCTAGCCAGTTAATACGCTAACGCAGGTGAGAACCTGTCCAGGAACCCGACACTGCAAGGCCATTGCATACAGCACCCAAGCCCGGATGCTGATTGGCTCTATCCACAGGCTGAGGGAACCTCGACATTAGGGAGTGATAGCCAACAGATATGTGCCCCGGTGCTGCTGAAAGGCAATGTATCTCCAGTCAAAAAAAATGAAAGCAAAGCAAAGTAAAATGCATATTGGCTCTGAAGATCTGAATGAGTGAAAATCTGAACCCTTTTATACCTGGATATCTGGGGGGAGATTTGAATGTAATCACACTCACAACTGGAGCAATGAGTATACTACAACCCTAAATCAGAAAAAGTTGGGACAGTATGGAAAACACAAATAAAAAAAGTAGTGATTTCTAAATTTACTTTGACTTGTATTTCATTGCAGACAATACAACAGCACATTATTTAATTTGTTCCTCATGATTTTTATTTTTTCTTCAAAAAAAAAACAAAATTCCTATTTTGGTTCTTGCAACACATTTTAAAAAAAGTTGGAACAGTAATAGCATTTACCACTTTGTAAAAAATGTTTCAGGTGTAATTTTGTCCCATTCTTGCTGCAAACAAGTCTTAAGGTGGGCAACAGTACAGGGTCTTCGTTGTCGCATTTTGCGCTTCAAAATGTGCCACACATTCTCTATTGGAGACAGGTCGGGACTGCAGGCAGGCCAGTCATGTACCTGTATCCTCTTCCTCCGCAGCCAGGACTTTGTAATGTGTGCAGAATGTGGTTTTGCATTATCTTGTTGAAATATGCATGGACGTCCCTGGAAAATATGTCTTCTTGAAGGCAGCATATTGTGCTCCAAAATCTCTATGTACTTTTCAGCATTAATTGTGCCATCACAGAAGTGCAAGTTACCTTTACCAAGGGCACTGACACAACCCCATACCATGACAGACCCTGGCTTTTGGACTTGTTGCTGGTAACAGTCTGGATGATCCTTTTCTTCTTTGGTCCGGAGCACACGGTGTCCATTTCTCCCAAAAATACCTGAAATACTGATTCATCTGACCACAGTACACGTTTCCACTGTGTGATGGTCCATCCCAGATGTCTCTGAGCCCAGAGAAGTCGACGGCACTTCTGGACACTGTTAGCATAGGGCTTCCTTTTGGCACAGTACAGTTTTAACTGGCATTTGTGGATGTAACTACGTATTGTGGTACTTGACAAAGGTTTGCCAAAGTAGTCCTGAGCCCATGTGGTGATATTGCTTATAGATGAATGACGATTCTTGATGCAGTGCCGCCTGAGGGATCGGAGAGCATGGTTGTTCAGCTTAGGCTTGCGCCCTTGTCCTTTACGCACTGAAATTCCTCCACATTCCTTGAATCTTTTAATTATGTTATGCACTGTTGAAGGTGAAATAAGCAAATGTCTTCCTATCTTTCTTTGAGGAACATTGTTTTTGAACATTTCAATAATTTTCTCACATATTTGTTGGCAAACTGGCGATCCTCGGCCCATCTTTGCTCCTAAAGGACTAGACTCTTCTTGGATGCTGCTTTTGTACCAAATCATAATTACAATCACCTGTTGACATCACCTGTTTTAAATCACATCATTATTTAACCAATTTACCTGATTACTAGCCCTAAATTGCTCCTGTTCCAACTTTTTTTGAAATGTGTTGCAAGAACCAAAATAGGAATTTTGTTTTTTTGAAGAAAAAACAATAAAAATCATGAGGAACACATTAAATAATGTGCTGTTGTATTGTCTGCAATGAAATACAAGTCAAAGTAAATTTAGAAATCACTACTTTCTTTTTTTATTTGTGTTTTCCATACTGTCCCAACTTTTTCTGATTTGAGGTTGTAATATAATAGTATAATAACTATATATACTATATACTACAAAGTATACTATCACTGAATTATAACTGAATACCATTATAGGATTGAAGAATAGCAATTAGAAAACTATAGAACTTGTAAAGTTACTAGATAGATGACTATGATGTTAGCTTGCTAACTAATGATATGTAAGTTAGCTACTTTTTCTATTGACAAAAAAAAATAATACTTTTACGTGCCTTTACATTTTGCTGGATAACAAATAAAATGTAGACTGCTATTACTGGCGTTTTCATTCCATTTGGATTGGTAAGATGTAATGAAACTAACATGCTAAACACATTGGAGTGCATGTCATCTCTGAATATTGGCAAACATTAAGAAAAACAATCCTGAAAGAAAAAATGTAAGGTGAAGTCTGACAACATTGTAACCTGACTACAAGGTAATGCATTTTTTAACAGAAGGTGAATAAGTTAATTTTGAAACTATTGAATTTGTAACAAAGGTGAATAAACTAAGACATTCCTGACATCCTTGTGGTGTGAACACAAAACCCATGTGAATAAACAAGCAGGGTTTGTGAGACCAAACAAGAAAAATCATGCCATGCTGTCAATGAGAGATCCATGTTGTTATTTCATGGTATAGCTTTAGGATTTGGCCATTTGCTACACTCTCTACTTATGGTACAGGTATTTATTAAGACAACACCGTATCACAGATGTAGAACTTCGCTGACTGAAATATTCACACTTCAAATAATTTGATTTTTTCAAATGATTCATTCATTGAAGCAGTGGTTTAAGACAGAACATACGAAGTAAATTGTTCCATCTAAAACACATGAGATTTGGTTTGGGTAATGCATCTGTCTTACCTTTTCATGTTGATGCAAATCTCCTTTCATTCTACTCCATTAAAAACCTAATATGAAGGCAAAAGAGAATATATATGTTTGACAGTAATCAAGAATCAAGAACCCCTGAGATAAAGACTGAAAACATGAAAAAGTGTTTGTCTGAATAAGATGACTAAATCTTGTGATAACGATCCATGTTACCTTTAAATCAGGAACTTTCTAAGAGCTGAAAACATAACAAACATGTCTTTAGTAGCTCTGGAAGAGTATGTTCTAAAGACTGACCACCCATTTACAATACTTCAGAAGATAAAAAAGCACACTTACTGTTAGGCTGGAAAGACATTTTCCACAGTACTACTTCTTTGTAGTACTAAAGTAGTAAAGTTTCTCTGAACCGTTGTTGAGATGTCAACAGATGATACACAGAACTCTAACACGTAGCCTATGAGACAAGTTTTCAAGCAACCTTTGTTGAATGTCTCAGAGGTAAACTGTGAAAAGTGAATGTGTCTATAAGAGGTGGACACCCAGAAACTCACTAATCACAAAAACTCTGACATCCAAAGACAACCGATAACATAAACACATACCCAACCCAATCGATAATTGTGATAATACGATAATAAGATGTGTGAGATTGTTTGGCTAAATGTTTTCCAAAATAAGGGTGTCATTGTTTTAATCGTTTCAATGATACAAAACAACCCATTTTTTAAAACAGGATTATGATGGTTGTATCGTTATTTTTATATTTTAAAATTAAATAGTCTTTGCAAACACTTATACAGATTTAACTAAGAAACTGTCTAAAGTGATGAAACATTTATTGTAGAAGTACACAGAGTAAAGAGTTTATGTTGTTCTGAATGTAAAGTTTACGACACAAGGAGTCACCAAAAGGGCTGAGGGTTTATCTGAGGTATGATGCTATGAACATCTAGACACAGCGTCTGTACACTCAGACACACACAGGATTTGCTTATCCCCCTATGTCAGGCAGATGAACCTTTTCAATTAAAATTAAATTTGTGCTTAAATTAAAACAATCTACATATTTAAAACTATGATTATGGTATCAGTATATCTCTATTTGTTTAATTTATTCAGTATTAAACAATTCACACACACCATAAACAGTTATTTACCCTTTATAAAACTTTTCACACATTCACACCCACATGGCTAGAATAGTGTCAAGAGAAAGTCAGAAAACATCTGTTGTATAAATGTGGGGATATGGTCAGAGAATTGTTGTGGACAGAACCAAAGGTTGGAGCAAATCTTATGCTCATAAACACCACTGACATGGACAAACTAGATTGAAAAACAGACAAACCCCAAAACAGGGCAATAAATTTGGAGGGGGCCAGATTCTCACCAGGATAGACAGAGCCAGAGTAGGGAGGGGGAACTTCCTCAGGAGCTTGATGGACAGAGGTTAAAAGTATATTGTGCACACATACATGATTGACATGTAAAACTAGACTAAAATCCCTCCCAAAAGGGTAATAAATTAACAAGTTTTTAATTGACAGTTGACACACAGTCCGTTGTAATAACTACTTACAAAAAACAGGAACGTAAAACAAGCATAGGAAGCATCTGGAGATCCACAGAAGAGTTTGATTTATTAAATTTTAGAAAATGGGAGGAAGTGAGGTCGGTCTTGTAACAGAGGTAATAAGTAGTTTGGTAAGTGATTTTTCACACAGTGGAAACATGAATAGTATAAGAATGTGGATGCGCAGACAAAGAAAACCCATGTAATTTATAAACGTTGCTAGTGTCAGGTAAAATAAATACTTGAGAAATATGACAAACTTGTCAGTGCATTTAAAAAGAAAACATGGAATTAAAGAAAGCACTTTGGCTGACAAAGAGACAGTCAGTATACAGTCTCAAATCATGTGATCATTATTTATTATTTTTTATTTAAAAATATAAACTAAAGTATATTTTGTGTTGTAAATATTCCAGTTGGGATACTGGATGTGCAATTTTTGAAAATCGATCAATATACCCCTGAATGGATCAAATCATAATTGTATGGCTGAATTTTTCAAGGAATCTGCAAATATCGTATCGCTGAATGAGAGAATCATCATCCTATCGTATCATGAGATGATGTCTGACTTACACCCCTAAAAATAAAATCCAAAATAGAAAAATGGCTAACAACTTCCTTCTGCTTAACTCAAATAAGACAGAGGTTTTGATTATTGAACCCAATAGCTCTAAACTGGGGCGGGGGTGTCACGCAAAACAAATAAATAAGCTTCAGCTGGTCCAAAATGCAGCTGCAAGAATGCTCACTAGATCAAAGAAATACGACCACATAAGCCCAATTCTATCAACACTGCACTGGCTACCTGTAAAGTATCGCATTAATTTTAAAATACTATTAATTACTTATGATGTACAAGCCCTACATGGTCTAGCGCCTTCGTATATTTGTGAATTACTTTCAGAATACAATCCATTGCGGACACTGTGCTCGCAAAATAGTGGTCTGCTAATATTTCCAAGAATAACAAAAACATCTAAAGGTGGCAGATCTTTCTCCTACCTAGCACCAAAACTCTGGAATGACCTCCCCAGCAATGTTCGGGACTCAGACACACTTGAGGAGTTCAAGTCTAAACTAAAGACCCATCTCTTCAAACAAGCATTCACCTAATTCAACTACTGTCACACCTAGGCTTAACCAGAACCGAGCACATTTTTTACCCACTTTACTACATGGCTTTCACATTCTGTGTGAACGGCCCCTACGCTAATATAAGCCTGTTTTGTTTCCCTCTCTCTCCCTCTCCTCCGAGGGACTCTGAGCGATACAGATTAGGTCCAGTTCGACGAGACAACACTCACAACAACCTGACTAAGAAGGGGGTGACCACCATGGGAACTGGAAAAATCAACCGCCACCATGACCTATTACACTAATGCTACTGTTAATCTATATTCATATTCTTAGTAAAATACATTATTTTGTCTATACCAGCAGTCTGATGTTATATCTGCTCTCATTTTAACGTCGGCATCATCGCCTAAACATCCCTTATTGTATTATGTCAGCCATCAGGCTAACATAAAATAAATATAAAATCACCAGACCAAAATTAAAACTAGTCATTACTGTAATTCAATACTTAAATCGTAACAGCACTGATTACGATGCTGCAAACCTATACAACTTTATATCAGAATACTGACTGCTGTAAATCTATAAACCCTTACACCAAAGTACTGATTGCAGCTGTAACGCATCAGAGGAGAAATGACCCTCCCGGTGAGCCTGGGTTCTCCCAAGGTTTTTTTCTCCACATTCATCATTGGAGTTTGGGTTCCTTGCCACTGTTGCCGTGTTGAAGTGCTTACTGGGAGACTGCAGATAGTAGATATTTGATACTCCATAGTAAATATCTGACTTGATACTTAATTATTGATAATTGATTGATAATTGACATACCGTTGTTACTTGTATCATTGTATATATTTCCTTGTTTTTTTCCTTTTTCCTCCCTGTAAAGAGCTTTGAGACAAAGCCACATTGTAAACGTGCTATACAAATAAAGTTGAATTGAATTGAATAATTAGTCCTAACAGACAACCTATAAAATCCAGTTGGCTTAATGCATCAAATTTGACCAAAATGAATTGCCAAGCAGTAGAGAAAGCAGCAGTGCAGTATGCTCAATTGTGAGCTGTGGCACAACATTAGCATAACCATTACATGGTTATTCAAGCAAGCATACTACATTGCAACTGAGAGTAGTAGTAATAGTTCGGTTCTATGGTACAAGTTAAACTTAGTTCAACTTTTGATTAGTGATAAACATCAGTAGTGACCAGACCTGCAAGGCTGACAAGTGAAGTCTTCAGAGGTGTGTGTATTTTGTTGCTACTCCAAGAAATATGTAAAACATGTTTTTGATGTTCACAGATTGCTCCTACCACACTTGTCTAGAGGCTTTCCCCATCAGGAGTGTAGTAAGAGAAAGATTGAGAAAGGTTAGACAGCCATAAAACAAATGCATAGTGTAGACAGTATGCAGTGTAATATATGATTTAGAAACTTGCTTGTACGTTGCCAATACATACCATAACTGTTAGGCAGTTTTTTATGCATTTATTCTTTTTGAATTACAAATTAGGAAGTAGCTTGTACTGAAAATTCATGATCACATGCTGTAAATACCAACAGTGACCCATTGTATATTGTATCAGTGAAACTCAATGCCTATAACCAAACATAATAGCTTTATACTAAGAATGGAATGATTGTGTATATGTATGTGTTTTAAGCTATTTAAATTTAAGCTCTCAGATTAATGAGAAGAAATAAAATTTAGAATTTGAACTACATTTTGGTTTTTGCCTGTTTATTACATTGTGCTGCTTCTGAAGTCATGTCTCATCTTTCTGTAGTGGTGAAAAGGTGTAATTCCCCAATAAATGTGACACATGGAGTTTAGTCTCGATTTCATTTTCAGATGTTATTTGGAAACATGTTTTATATTTGATGATTATACATTGCACTGTATGTTATTTTATTACAGTTGACAAATCTTCAGATCTTCCACCCATTCACCTTCAGTCCTCTTCATATTAAGCTCGCAGGGATCCTTTAATGTGCTCATCAGGAGCTGAGCTCCACATTCATCCAGATCTCAGCATTGTTATTCACTCCTTCACCACCACCAGTGTCTAGACTCCATGGAGGAATATTCCTTTCCATATCATGCATTTCTCTTCTACTTTTCAAATACTGACATCTCCAGGTGGTCTAATTGCCAGACTATATAGTTTCAACTTATACATCCTGGCAAATTTGTTTGATCAATTTTTAAGCCTGTAGTCAATAATTAAGCAATAAATAAGCATTTGGTGTATTTTCACTTGTATTTTTGAGAAAGACCACAAATACACTATAACACTTGCAAAAGATTTTCACTTTTCCTTTCATACTAATAAAAAATAGACAAAAGAAACCTACACTGAGCATATTTGTTTGAGGAATTTGTTTAACTTTACATCACATTGATTTACTAGTTGTTTTAAATGGATTATTTTGGAATGACAATTTCAATTAATTATAAATTAATTATAAATACACTTGTATGGATCACCATGGTTATAGCTATTAGAATTGATTGAACAGTTTTTGTCACTAAAAGACAGCTATTGATTTATTGTAAAGGTCTGGGGAGCAAGCTCAGGGGCGTTGCTAGACATAAAGCTCTACTGGGGCACAGGCCCCCCATTACTCATATCACTTTAACATCAAACAGAGTGCCCTAAAATAAAACTGCTTCAGACAAAAAGGTCTCAGAATGAGCAGAGAGGTGGTTGCTAGGTAAGTGTTGGTTATTAGGCAGAGCTGGTAGCTAAACTGTCTGAGTTTGGTCAAGCTTTTTTATATAGGAAGGCGGTGCACTGTTATTGCTTATGAATGGGAGAATGCTCAGATCTTCTAATTCTAGTCAAGAACTCTTTTGCATATAAATAAATATTAATTTCATAAGACAGTTCCACAGAACACAAACAATTTTATTTTCATTGCAGTAGGCTAGTGCAATTATTTTGACTTTTGACAGAGGTTTTCCTGGGATTTAATGCTTTTCATCTGATGTGGTACGCTAAGGGTTAAAGTAGGCTATAAAAGTGCTGATACGGCGTACAGGTGCGTACCAGCCCACTTCGAGCACTGGTTTTGTCATTTTTTCATAGCCCACCTCAACTACATGCCGACACTTCTACGTGAAAGGCTGCGCGTTGCAGTTGCAGTAAACACAGACGCGCGCGGCCGGCGCGGGCATAGATTTTTGCGTGCATGCGTCAGTTTGTTTTCGGTTAAACTGCGTTACTTTTACAAACGTTAATTCGATAATTTTCTTTTTTCCGGGATTATCAATCTAAATTAATACACTGGCAAATAAAGTAAATTAAAACTCATCGTAAATTTGAGATTTTACTGGGGCACAGCAGATTTTTACTGGGGCACGTACCCAGTAAATGGGGTCTAGCGACGCCCATGATGTAAAGTGTGAAGTTGTGTTATCTTTTATCGCATGAAAAACAGCATCTTCCTCATTAAAAAGATACCACGTTTTAGGAAACTCAAACTCTATTAACCCCACTTCCCATTTACCTCTTAAGTTTATAGGAGAGGCCAGTCTGGTTCTATAATTAGAAATACGATTATCCGGATAAATCCCCGTAGAAGCGTTGCATGGTAATAAGACGTAAAAACCATGCTCATCCATGTCTGGTTTTTACTCGAATGCAGTCGTTCTGTGTATGTGTGCTCTCTTTTAAGGGGTTTGTAGATCTACCACGTCTTTTTCAGACACCCAGCTATTAAACTTTAAAGGCCAGCCGCGCCATTTTACTAAAACCATACTTTTCTTCCCGCGTCTTTTCTTGTGTAAAATTCTTTCTACTTTGAATGCCTTGTTTTTGCTCACCGTTTTTTTGTAGTTCTTGCTCATAAAAACTACCCTCGATAATCTCACCGTCGTAGTCACACAGTTTATAGACCGGAGGGTCGCGCGGTATACACGCTGTTACAGTGAAGTACTCTTCTGTGTAATTTTGCTCATAGCCTTTCGCAAACGGGCCCCTCACTTTAGAAATTCGTACAACATCACCGATTTTGTACTTAAACAAAGGCCTGACGTTTCTTATGCCTGCCGATCCATATAAATTGCGAAACACCTCGGTTTCGTTTTCTTTGTTAACATCCAACGGTCTCATTTTAATGCTCCTGTGATAACCGCTGTTGTAAGCGTGTGTGATGTCTTGTAACACATCAATATAACGCCTGGAATTAGTGGCTGTTAAATATCTCCACATCCTTCTTTTCAATGTCCTGTTAAAACGTTCAACAACGCTGCAGAGGCAGTTGTAAAATGATGAATATTGTACTTTTTTAGTCATGTCTTGAACATGTTTATTAAAAAACTCTTTCCCCCTGTCCGTTTGTAATTTTTGAGGCACACGACCCTCGTTAAATATGGACTCAAAAGCCCTAGTCACCTCCACCCCGGTCTTGTTTTTTAACACGCGAGTCCATGCATATTTACTAAACACATCTATGCATGTTAACAAATATTTTTGATTATCATTTTCCTTTAAATAAGCAGACATATCAACCAGGTCTGCCTGAAACTGCGAATCCACGCTATAAACAATAACTCTGTTTCTCTTGTATTTTAAAGGAGCTGCTCTATGTAGTATATAGGCGTCTTCAGAGGCGAGCCAATCTGAAACTTCATTATCCGTTAGACGAACACCAGTGTCCTTTAAAACTGCCTGTTTTAAGCGCTTCTTACCCCCTAATGACCCGGGATTAGAAGGTGTGTAATAAACCTTTTTCAAGAGCTCGGACATGTTGCCGTTTCACCATACCACAAATGAATAACATGCTCGATTTAAGAGATATGTCTTTTTATTTTCAAACAACAATGATTATGACGTTACACGTGATCCAGATGTGAGAAACTGTATACATGTAACAATGTTTTTATCAGTCACTATTTCAACCAAAATTTTTATAATATCACATACATTAATGGCATCTTTTCTAGACACCATGTCTAAGCATACATCTGCTACATATGTACACATAGAGAACATTGCCAATTTCAAACACACCGTCGGTTTCACCCATTACATCAAGAACTTTTCTGACACATACATAGACAGAATCCCCAGCATTAATACCTATTTGAGTCATATTAGGCCATGCATGTGATAAAACTCTCACACCAGCCATTTCTTTCTTAAGTCTGGTAACACGTTTGGCATCAATTACACAACCATTTGTTGGTAGACAGACGTCTGCAGCATCAGAGATGATAGCATACATTACATTGGTCAGTTCACACTTAATGCGTTTTTTAACCAAACGCCTACTCAGGTCGATACTGCTGCATGTGTTCCCCATATTACAGGTGTACTCATACGACATATGTGTCTTCTTTCCAACAATCCACAGCGTCGTAGATGACTTTCTCACTCTGTTTGTCCACAAGCTTATCTGTGATTTCGCTAAGTTTTTCCACAATATAAGGTTCGTCACGCAGTTCGGTCAAAATAGCATCCACAGCTCCTTGAACCCTCTGCGGGTGAGGCCTTAAACCACAATGACTCAAAGCTTTAACTATGATGTGTTTAAGCCCTGGTTTGAACAATTTATGTCTCAGCTCGTTAAAGTAACCATCGAAGAAATAGGCTGTTGGTTCATACAGGCATGAGTGTTGTATCTGGCTAGGATGGTCCACTTCACAACTGTAACAAAGTTCCTTTAACTTTGTATTAACAATGTGTGACAGCAGCACACTGACAATGGCCTTTATGATTTTTAACCCCTCAGCCCCGATGCAACCATCAGTAACGTCGTTACCCCAGCTCCCTACAGCCTCAGCAATGCCTTCGTACCAAGTTGTTATGAAAGTTAAGTTGTGATAACCCAGCTCTGTGCAGTATTTGTCCAGCCAAGTGTTGTCATCAGACTCGGGGGTAGGGCCCTGTTGGTTGGGTGTGTCCTCCGTTGTTGTTGGTAAAAGCTCTGGGGATGCTGGTGCCTGTGCCATGATGCTTTGAATGTACGGGTGTGTCGAATTGTAAACCTTTTAATGGTTGTAGTATGTGGGTGGTGTCATATACGCTCCTTCACACGCCCCCACACCACATTCAGTCTGAAACAATTTAGCTTTTACAGACTTGTATCCATCATACATTTTGCACCATCTAAACATTCTGTCTATATCTGTAAAACTTTGTCCAGTACATGGGCATCTCGCCACTGAAACACAAATTTCATTTCATAGCAATGGTTGTGCTCGCCCGGGGGTATGGGGAATGCCTCTTTGCAAAGCTTTTTGCTGTCTTCACAGCAAAAGATGTAGATGCAGTCCTCAGGGCATGATCGCCCACCACACGGTATCTCAGGCCAGGTGTTTTGGAAACACTTTTATTTATATATATATATATATATATATATATATATATTTACCTCAGGTTCGGTGGTGATAGCGTGTAGACACTCAGTACACAATGATCACAACGCACTGCAATTGCTAGAATATGTGCTTTATTCCCCGCATTAGAGCAGCATTCACATTCATCAACACAGCATAGAAGTAAATGAGACATATTACCCTTAGCACAATAGCAACAATTAGGTCCATTGTAAATAAAAATAACTTGTCTTACTCTTCTACAAGAATATACTCCCCCTAACCATAATGAATAATGTAGCTGAGGAGTACCACATACTAATACAGTGAGATTATTTTAAATCTAATAATCCATATGCATGTGAATAGATTAAGCATAGTGATGAATAATATAAAAATAAACAATACCAACAAAGGTGGTGTTACCATGGTCTTAGCATATCCTGATAACCCATTAAAAATGTCCCACCAATGTGATGCTGAGACTTGCCTCACAAATTTAGAGGAACTCTGTACCGAGCTCTGGTGTATAAGAGTAGATACATAATATCCAGTCATCTTATGACCGTGTTCTTTTATCATCTCTCCTAGTTCCCTGGACTTGTTCAGTGCGCTTCTGAAGTCCTCCAAGGAAATTTGGAATGGAGCATGTAGGGCGTTCCACTGTATACGGGTGAGACGCCCCTCATGTGTATAATTTGTTAATCTATATGATTGATTATTCCAAATCCATATATCAATTTTTCCTAAACATCCAGAGAAGGGTACAGTAGGCAATTGTGGATGACTATGATTTGTTACTACGCACAGTCGGTGCGGACCTACTTGTTGTAAAATGTCCCTAGGTTCTTCCACAGACCATTCACACAATGCACTTTGACTCTTTAAACATGGATTATGGTATCCTGTCTGTAAAACACACACCTTTCCCTTGTCAGTTTGGTCACAATCGGTTAAATCATAAGTGTCATTTTCCGTTATTGACAACCATTTACCTTCGACATGTAATTTCCATAATTTGTTATGAGCATGTACAGGCAATACCATAAATCGACACATGGGTCTTTCATGTGTTACATTATACTGTTTCCATATTCCCTGACATTGTTCGTCAGTACAATTAGTCTTTTCTGGCATTATGTGTAACCATTGCTGATTTGATATATTCCACATTCGTTTCCACTCATTAACATTTGCTCCTGTCAATACTCTAATTGCCCTTTCCTGTTGTAATTTAGCCTGTAATACCGATATGGTACATGTGGTCCAGTTAAATGCAGTAGTCAAATTCCTTACTAAATTCTCAGTAAGATTCTCATTGGTGAAAATCAAATCAATTAAGTTTTCCCATATCTTAATGTTTTCCCTTTGTCCCTGTATTGCTACAGGCATCCATAAAGCTAATTTGTGTAACGCATCAGCTGTGTATCTACCTGTGTCCTGTAATTTTCCTGTAACAATATTCTGATCTACCATGTTAGTTATCCCTAATAAAGTTCCAGATCCTCCTAATAGTGTGTCATACCAAGCCCTTTTTGTTTTACATTTAGGAAATTTTGGGAACATCACTGTCCAGTGTACTTCTGTTACTCGAAGAGCTTGAGCTACTGATTGACATGTAGATATAATAGGAATAACATGAGACATATCTATTTGTGGTTTGTCACGTACTACGATCACTGGATATAGAAACAAAGTTCTATTTTCTATTACTGTCCCATTCATAATCCAGAAGGTTTGGTTAGCCCTTATGGTCCATTTTGTGCCGTTGTTGGAACTGTCACATGTTTTATTTGTAGTTAACAAACATGTAGTAACGCTGGATTGCACAGTTACATTTCTTCCCTGTATCACCACAGGAATATTATATCTGTCTCCTCTTTTCTGCATATATGTTATCCGCATTCCTTCGCTGGTTATATTCGTTAGTCGACATTCGGTGTTTGCCGCACAACAGTAAGAATCTTGCTTCCGCGGTGCACTACTGTTTTTCCACCCCGTTCGAAAGGATTCCACCTCCTGTAGTCTCTCCCCCGGTGTTTCTCCGTCCCCCACTATCGTTAGGCAGAAGAGGACGATTGTCACCATCAGGAAAACACTTGGAACAGGTTGGTGAATTCCCCAGCATCCTACAGTACCACGTCTGCGGTGTTTGTCTTCCAGGATCCCCTCCTTTCACACCAGTATCTTCTCCACTTTCCCTTAATCTGCACACATCAAATACAATCTAAATGCATTAGTTTTCTCTCAGATAACACTTACTGTGCGGCTCTCTCTGTCTCTCTCTCTCTCTCTCCCTCCTCACACTTACTGTGCGTCTCTCTCTCTCTCTCTCTCTCTCTCTCTCTCTCTCTCTCTCTCTCTCTCTCTCTCTCTCTCTCTCTCTCTCCCTCTCTCTCCTCATCCTCTCTCTCTCTCTCTCTCTCTCTCTCCGTCTGTTGGGCATTCCCCAACACTACCGTTAATACTGCAGCTTTATATGCTATAGGGGCTTCCCTAACCACCCATTCCTTAATTGCTTTTGACACCGGAGTTAAATCAACCTGATCTAAATCACCTATAACCAATGCTTCTCGTGTTGCCATTTCACGCACCGCCTGCACTACATCCCGTATGGTATGCCATGGCCCTTTCTTAGGGGGCCATTCTGCAGCTTGTGGATATCTATCATGCACAGCAGCACCATACATTGCCAAAACGCTGGTCATACTACCATCAGTGACTACCATTTCTCTGGCTACTCGATTTAGTTGTCTATCTGTTGACCAGTCCCCTAACTTCTGAGCATCCTGATAATCAACCGTTATTCCTCCTGCCCCATCATCATATAACCTTAACAGCCATGCATCTAACGCTTCTCCAGGTCGCTGTCTAAACTTTGTCTGCATTCCTACTAACTCCTCTTGTGTAAAATCCTCTGTAACTCGCTCCAGTTTAGGCGCTGGCAATGGTTGCAACACAGGATTTCCCTCTGCATCCACTATTGGAATGTCATTACCATCTCTCTTAACTCTAGCCATGTCAGGTATTATTTCCTGCACCTCTCGTCGCCTGGTAATAGGTCTATTTTTTGGTGGATCTATCACCCAGTCACCCCTATTATTTTCATCATAAGGATCATATCCTATTTTTCCCCTAGGATCATAAGGGTCATCATCATCTCCAAAATATCTCCACTCCACGACTCCGGGTCCCAGCCCCGGATTGTACAGCCTTTACTACATAACCCGTACCTGCTTATGAGTGGGTGATCTTTTCCTTTGTCTATTAACTTTTGACACATGCATCACTGCTTTTTCAGTCATCTCTGTCATTTTTTCATATTGTTCCTGTATCAGCTTAACCTGTGCTTTGAGAAGGGACATATCTCCGCACTGATCTGATAACTGTCTCTGTAAATCACTAACTTCCTTGTTTTTCTGTTCTACTTCATTATACTTATCACGCCAAGCCTCAGTTAATGCCCACAGACGTCTCTGCAATCCATCAACAGGCTTTTTGTCATTTACTGGAATTTTCTTTAAAACTGCCAGTAACCCGTCCGTGGAGCCACCTTGTATTAATGCACCCCACGATTCTGGTCGACCCCCTCCTTTACGGACTTCTCAGCCACCACTGTACATAACTCTTCCTCCGGCCACCCAGGCAAGGGCTCCGGAGTCTCTAGTTCTCTAGTTCTACGTTTAAACATTGCAATTACTGATGCCCCACACGATTCACCACTTTCACAATTATCACTATCCTGTTCGTGACGCCAAAATGTTTTGGAAACACTTTTATTTATATATATATATATATATAATTTACCTCAGGTTCGGTGGTGATAGCGTGTAGACACTCAGTACACAATGATCACAACGCACTGCAATTGCTAGAATATGTGCTTTATTCCCCGCATTAGAGCAGCATTCACATTCATCAACACAGCATAGAAGTAAATGAGACATATTACCCTTAGCACAATAGGAACTGGGAAGCCATCAGTCCTGGATTATAGTCTCCTTCATATGCGAGCTAGGCGTTCGTGCACAACCCATAGCCGACTTCAAAGATTCCACTCTGAGTCCCCCTTATAAACCGAGACTGTATGTGAAGAGATTTGGCCAGCTTCTCTCCCAAACGTCTTATGCAAGCTGTTATTCGCTTCCCTATGCACAACATGTTTATGAAACCAATGGCAAAAGCATTCCAAGGTCTCCGCGTTCCCAGCTACTCCCCCTGTGAATTATTTGTCCTTGGCTACCAGAAATCCTAACAATAGCCCCCACCTTTGACTGAGTCCAAGGTGAGGACAGCAATAGCCCCCACCTTTGACTGAGTTTAAGGTGAGGACAGCAATAGCCCCCACCTTTGCTGCTCTTCTACTCTCCTTCTAGCCCCCACCTTTGCTGCTCTTCTACTCTCCTTCTAGCCCCCACCTTTGCTGCTCTTCTACTCTCCTTCTCCCTCCTGTGTGTGTGGGTACTGAGCTTAACGGAGGACAGCTTGGGCCGCTGTTCTCTATTTCTATTACACCAGGTAATATGCCGTCCCACTCGCCTGTGTAGAGAGGTATATGACAGACGTCATGTAGATCATTCCACACATGATTGTAAAACATTGACCAGTCTTTAGCAGAGAAAATCAGACGTGGGTCTTCACATGACTTCTTTTCACCACAATCTACGCTGTATAGCATCACTATACAAGCTGTCTTGTCAAACTCAAACCACCCTGAACGATTCCCAGATAGCGAAAACTCGTTTCACATAATCTGAGTCTTTGTGTAAAAACTTTGTTAAACTAATTCGTGCAGGTCTTCTTGGAGCAAAAAGTGAGGTCTTCCTCCATCTCTATCCACTCTCTTGCTGGAGATGTGTCAAAACATTTCCATGAAGCCTTAGGAGTTTTAGGAGCGTTGGATTAGACATTTTCTTAACAGCAGTAGCAGAAAGCATTGAATGCAGACTCTGATTTTCAGCCCCATTTAATCACTGCAATTCACATCCACATGGCCAGAACAGTGTGGTCACAGGCTAGGCTAAATCTTATGGTTGTAAACACTAATGACATGGACAATCTAGAATGGAAAACAGACAAACTCCAAAATAGGGCAATAAATTCAGAGGGGGGCAATATCCTTAGGTTTGTGGTGGACAGAGCCAAAGGTTGGAGCAAATCTTGTTCATAAACACTCACGACATGGACAAAGTAGACTGAAAACCAGACAAAACCCAAAACAGGGGGCAATAAATTTGGAGAAAGGTATGGAGGGGGCCAGAGCCAGAGTAGGGAGGGGGGGCACATCCTCAGGAGAAGACACGGGTTAAAAGTACATTTTGTACATAAATATGATTGACATGTAAAACTAGACCCAAAATCGGACACCCCTCCCTAAACAGGTAATAAATTAATTAGGATTTTGATTGACAGTTGACACACAGTCCATTGTATTAACTACTTACGCCAAATAAACTGACTTTATTTTATGTACTAGAAATATGGAGAATTTTATAGAAAAGATTATTTTATATTGTTTTTAAGGACGTTTTAACTAGCATTTTAAAAGAAGTACATGAAGATATTTTCAAAAAGGAAGAACTGAATCAGAGAATGGGAATGGGTTTAATGAAACTAATATACAAGAGAAAAGGTGACAGGACAGTATTAAGGAATTATGGTCCAATTACCTGTCTGAACACCCATTTGAAGATTTGGAGATTTGAGAACAGACTGAAGGAAGTATTGCCAAGCATAATTAAAAGGTGTACGGTGTGAGATATAGTGGATACAACAGTATAAAGGATATGATAAGATATATGTATGAACAGAACAAAGATGGTTTTTTAAATTAGTTTAGATTTTGAGAAGGCTTTTGATAGGGTAGAGCATGAGTTTTTATTTGATGTTTTAAAGGAATTTGGTTTAGGAGAGAATTTTATCAAATGGATTAAGATTTTATATAATGGTGCATTTAACACAGTGGTTTTTAACCCAGTGTTTTAAATTAACTAGGTCAATAAGACAAGGTTGCCCGTTGTCAGCGCTTCTATATTCCTTAGTTGCGGAACCTTTGGGACTAGCTGTAAAACAGGAAAATGGAATAAAAGGGTTAGGCCTAAAGTGAGAAGAGGGAACAATTTTTCAGTACGCAGATGATACAATGTTAATGCTAAAGGATGTGGAGAGTGTAAGAAAAGCAATGGGAACAGTAAATAAATTCTGCAGGAGATCAGGAGCCAAAGTAAATGAAGATAAAATGGTATATATGAGATTTGGAGGAGCAATGGTTCTAACAGAGCACTTTACTTTCAAGGAAACAAAAAGATTTTAGATTTTGTGTTTTAATGGGGAGGGATGAAAGAAAAGCAGAAAAATCTAGGTGGGAGGAAATTTTAGGAGGGATTGAACGAAGACTGAATTTTTGGAGGTTGAGGAATTGAGGGAGGTTGAGGAAGGGGAAAGTTTTAGTTTTAAATGTTTTAATGGTTTCTAAATTGTGGTATGTGTTATATACATAATCAATGCCATAGTGGGTGGAAAAAAGGCTGAAGAAATATTTTTTAGTTGTTTTATGGTAAGGAAAGCCGCCAAGAATAGCGCAAAATACCTTAATGGGTGACACTTTTGACCTTCTTTGCTTACGGCCATAGCACCCTGCGTGCGCCCAATCTCGTTCGATCTTGGAAGCTAATCAGGGTACTAACAGGGCTAAGCCTGGTTAGTACTTGGATGGGAAATCACCTGGGAATATCAGGTGCTGTAAGCTTTTGCCTTGCTTTTGTTGCTTTGATAATCCACGTCTCCCAGGCTTGCTTATCATCTGTAGCCTATCCATTTGTCCTTTTGTATTCAGTTATGATTTTGTTGGCTTTCTACTCTGCGTGTGCCACCAGGACCTGTCATGCACATCTTTTGCTTTCCTCCACCAGGGGACGGGCAGAGGAATTTTTCTTTCTCGTTTTGGTCACTCGACCGCATGGAGAGCGGTAATTAACAAATCGCTGTATGGGAGGTTTCAAGATGGCGGCATGAAGGGAGGCTGTGCGTAGTTAAGCGGTAGTGTAACTCGTTGAGTTGTCTAATATTATAGCCTGCACATCACAATTTTAACACGCTTGTGCCTATATTTTACATTATGAGCATAAATAGCTACTTTCTGAGGCAATCTGAAAACATGCCACGCAAGAAAACGCCTGTTGCCAACAACTCCAATGAGGCCGAGGAGCAAGCCAACAAGACTAAGTGCTGTGAAAGTGCCTCCGGCTGTCTGAAGTGCAGTTAAATTACGAATTCATTGATGAAAAGATGGACCCGATATCGCAGTTATTACAATTACATCGTTCAGAACTGGAAGAACATAATAAGCGGATTACTGAAGTAGAAACACGGCTATCTGCTATGGAAGACGTGATAACTCAGATCGAGACCAAGTTGCGATCTCTCAAGAAACTCATACATGACATGAGCGAACGGGCTGAAGACCTTGAAAACAGAGGGAGAAGGAAGAATATCCGTATTGTCGGATTACCTGAGGGTGTTGAAGTTGACAACCCTATGAGTTTCTTCGAGTTATGGCTCCCCAAGTCTCTTTCCATTACTTGAAGCACCAGGGGGCAATAAAGCCGGAGAGGCACACCGCCCCCCCCGCCCCAAATCCCCCCCCCCCCCCCCCCAGCAGCGGACCAATTCTGGTGAGGTTTCATCATTTCCAAGACAAGCAGCGAGTTTTAAATGCCGTGTGGGAGCTAGGGATCAGTGGATCCCCTTTGAAATTCGGAAAAAGCACAGTGATGTTTTTTCAGGGCTTTTCTGCATCAGTTCTTTGGAAGCGCAAGGCGTTTGATGATGTTAAGAAACGTCTAAAATCCCTAGGTGCAGAATATAGGCAAATTTACCCTGCTCTCCTCAAGGTAAACTTCCGAGGCTCCGTTAAGGTGTTTCACGAACCGGCTGGTGTTGAGGCGTTTTTGGATTCGTTTGATGCGGCGTCCATCAGTAATACTGGATCACCCTAAACCATGGGTTGTCCAGTAAAAATACTGAGACAGGATGGGACTAACTGGGACTTATTGTGGCATGGTTGCTTACTGTGTTTACTATTTTGATTATTAAAAGATGCGGGTATGAATAGGGACACTACCGCTTGGCGTTTAGTTTAAATATTTCTTAGTTACTTCCTTTTGTTGTTTATGGACCTCTTTCTCACTGGTGCTCTCATTGTGCAATGGGAGGTAAAGTGTGTAGTTTCGTTCATGTTTAATAATTACTGTTTGAGTTCTTGTTTGTTTTTGTTTTTTTTTTGCCTCACCACCTGTTTACTTGGCATTTTTATTATTCAAATTGTACATTCAGATTGCATTATGATTAATACATACCAGGAATGTTTGTACAAGTTGAAAGTTTGTACATGGAATGTTAATGGTATTCATACACCGGTTAAGAGAAGAAAGGTTTTAACTTATTTAAAAAAGGAGGGGGTACATGTTGCTTTACTGCAGGAGACCCATTTCAATGACCAAGAGCACACTAAGCTATCATAGGGTGGATTTGGTCAGGTCTTTTTCTCATCTTTTACTTCGCGGAGCAGAGGCGTAGTTATCCTAGTTAAGAAAGGTATGCCATTCCAATTGACAGAAATTATTAAAACACAAGAGGGTGCTATCTAATTGTGAAGGGGGGTTTATACAGGGAAGAAATTGCTTTTATGAACATTTATTGGCCTGCTGGTCATCCAGGTGATTTTTTGAACACAGCTTTTGTCAAATTAGCAGACTGGGGAGTTAAGACATTGTTTATTGGGGGATACTTTAATTGCCATTTATGTCCTATTATAGATAAATTCCCAACAGGTAAACTATTATTGTCAGTTCAGGCTAAAACTGTTAAGGCTCTTTGTGAAGACTTTGACTATGTTGATATTTGGAGGGCTTGCCATCCTGCAGAACGAGAATATACTTTTTTTTCTAGGGTTCATAGTTGCTATACTAGGATAGATTATTTCTTCTCCCCAAAAAATATGTTAGAGCATATAATGTCCTGCCAAATAGGAAATATATGTATATCTGATCATGCAGCAGTTTTTGTTGAATATTCTTTTGGGAACCAAAATATTAAGCCTAGTAGCTGGAGAATTCACCCATTTATTTTGGCAGACCATAACTCTATATCTTATTTTACAGAAGAATTTAACTCTTTCATGTCCATTAATTCTGCCTCAACTGACGACCCATCTTTATTATGGGAAACAGCCAAAGCGTTTTCTAGGGGGCTTATCATAGCGTATACAGTAAGTAAAAGGCGCAGGCAAGCCAAACAAAAATAAATTTTAAAAACAAAACTTAAGGAGGCTGAGAGATTATATATTAAAAAACCATCTTCTGATAAAATGAAAAAAAAAAATTCTGCAATTAGATCTGCTTTAGATTAGTCGGTTTAATTCCTTTATATGGACCAAGAAAAAAGCATGCATTAAAATTTCAACCTTAATGCTTCCATCTTCGGTGGGAGGTCTCGACCTTCCAGATATCCGGAGATATCAGTTAAGTGTTAATTTACGTTACATCTCTGACTGGTTACATAGAGGGCCTAGAACCCTCCTGATGATTTCTCTTTGTTTTCTGCTCCTATTGTATGTAAAAGCATTGTCACCTGGCACTAATTGTCATTTTAAGTAATTCATTACCACCCTTGTTATTATGATTACCATTTGGGAGTGGGCATCAGTACTGAAGTTTGGTACAACGTAGCCTGCACAGAGAAGCTAAAAACGCTTGAATGGTTCACAAGCAGAGGGGGAAACTTAAATGTGATTGAGACATGGCTCGAAGGAAAGACTCTGCTATTCCTGCACTTGCTGACCGAGACGCTTGTCAATGGAGTGAGAGCTGGGCTCCATGGGCTTCCTTTAAATAGCCCACTTTTTGGCCACCTTCTTCGCTTACCACCATACCAACCTGCGTGCGCCTGATCTCGTCTGGTCTTGGAAGCTAATCAGGGTCAGAACTGGTTAGTACTTGGATGGGAGACTGTCTAGGAATACCAGGTGCTGTAAGCTTTTGCCTTGCTTTTGTTACTTAGATAATCCACGTCTCCCAGGCTTGCTTATCATCTGTAGCCTATCCATTCATCCTTTTGCATTCAGTGATGATTTTGCTTTGCTTTCTGCGAGGCTTCCGTCTGCTCTACATATGCCACCAGGACCTGTCATGCACATCTTTTGCTTTATTCCACCAGGGGACGGGCAGAGGAATTTTTCTTTCTTGTTTTGGTCACTCGACCGCATGGGGAGCAGTAATTAACAAAGCGCTGTATACAAGGCCTACTATTGAGGTTGATGTCGAAGATGACCATCAAGATAGCCCGTGTAAATGTAAAGGTTTCTTTATGGAAGAAATCACGCCTGCTTTACGCTGCAAAGCCATGGTTAAACGTTGTTAAGGGGGCAGTTGTGGCCTATTGGTAAGTGAGTCGGGCTTGTGATCAGAAAGTTGCTGGTTTGATTCTAGCACTGGCAGGTAGCAATTGAAGTGCCTTTGAACAAAGCACATAACTCCCGATTGTTCCCCAGTCGCAGTAGTGTGCTGCCCACTGCTCTGTGTGTGTGTGTTCATGACTTGCAGTGTGTGTGTTCACTCTTCACCAGTGATGGGTTAAATGCAGAGGTCACATTTCGGGTATGGGTTACCATATCTGACAAATATGTCACTTTCACTTAAAGATGTGCTAGTGATGAGGGCACTAGTGAGTCGCTAGTACAGGAAGTAGTGTGACAGCAGAAGGTGAGGAAGACTCACCAAACATTTTGTTTGCTTGTTTATTTTGTAGTGTTTGTGTGTTTTTTTGTGGAGTTTTTTGTTGTTTTGAAAGTCTGTTTTTTTCAACCACATAACAGCAGCTTTTGCTTTCTGGAGGGTGGTTAACCTTTTTTTTGTTTGGATTGTTGGCTAACGACACTGGACTGGCTGGAGGATCACACATGGCAAATGATACGGGACTGGATAAACGACTACGAGGTAGAAATGGAATTAACCAAGAAGTAAGAGAAATGTTTGTGGAACGGAAATATTTAAAGGAAGCTACAGTGATTGTAAATGTGGAGAATGTGATTGAGGTGAGAGTGGAGGACATTATTAATGCTGTAACAGAGCAATGTGGACATGGTCAAATTTTAGCGATAAGACCAAGACAAGGGAAAGAATATGAACTTACAATGGAAAAAGAAGAAACGTGTGATGAACTGATTGAAGGACTGAGTATTAAAAGAGTGAATTGTGAGATGAAAAGCTTGCAAAACAGAGATTACTGTTGTTTCCTTCATGCACCTGCCCTTCTACCTGGATGATAAAGAAATTTTAGAAAAATTGGAGGGATGGGGAGTTGATCCCATTGCTGAAATTAAAAGAAGATGCTAGCTGGGCACTGACATTGAAGATGGAACAAGGTTTCTAAAAGTGAGGTTCCCCCAAGGAGGTGACATCGTTGCCATATAGCACAAAGCTGGAAACAGCAGAAGGGCAACAGTACTTTCGGGTAATGCACAGCCATCAAGTGAAGACTTGCAGGCTGTGCATTAACCCAGAACACCTGTTAAAGGACTGCCCGAATTGTACATGCTATAAGTGTGAAGAAAGGGGACATTTCGCACGGGATTGCAATGCTGTCAGGTGCCCGGAGTGTCAGGTAGTTTAAATAAATGTGAATGTTGGATGGAGGGAGAGGATATAGGATAGGAAGAACAGGTGGATGGACAGGTGCATGAAGGTAGAGGTGTGGCTTTTTTAATGAAGGTTGATGTTTTTAAAGTGAGCAAAATTGTATTTAAAGACAAGATGGGGAAATGTATGGTAGTTGAGACAAAATATTAAAGAAGAGATTTTAGTTAATGTACATCCACCAGTGGATGAAAAGGAAAATAAATAATTTTGAAATAATGTTTTAAGGAATATGGTAAGGAAGTATAAAGAAATAATGATGGGGGATTTTTACACGGTTTTTAGTAAACAAGATATGGCTGAAGGAATGTTTTTTTTTAAACTGATATGGGGAGAAAAGAGTTAAAAGCATTAATGGAAGAAAATAATATGATAGATGTGTGGAGAGAAAGAAATGAAAAGAAAAAGGAATTTTCAAGGAGACAATTAGTGGGGCAGTTTGTACGCCAAACTAGAATTGACTTTATTTTATGTACTAGAAATGTGGAGAATTTTATAGAAAAGATTCGAGGAAACGAGTTTTAGCAAGCTCAAGTTTTTATTTTTTATAATGGACTGGAGTAAAATGCAAAGAGGGCTGGGAGTATGGATTTTAAATACGCAGGTTTTAAAGAACGAAGATTATGTTTTATGTATATAGGAGATAATTGAATAAGAAAAGGGAGATGATATGTACAAGGAAGATAAACGAATATGGTGGGAAAATGTCAAATACTCTGTTAAGAAGTTCACAATGAGATATTGCAAATGAATACAGAAATGTAAGGGAAAAGAGGAGGAAGAAATAAGAGAGGAATTAAAGAGGAATTAAATGAGAATGGAAATAATATCCAAAAAATAAAAGACTTGAAGAAGATTTAAAAGAAATAGAGGTGGCAAAATAAGAAGGTGCGAGATTAAGAAGTAAAGCAAAATACTCAGTGGAGGGCGAAAAAAGTTTTTCTTTGATCTAGAAAAAAGAAGAGGGAAAGCTGGAATGATTAAAGAATTAAGAAATAAATATGGGAGAATTGTGGAAACAAACGAGGAAATATTAAAAGAAATAAAGATGTTCTATGAGAATCTGTTTAGTACAGAGGGTTTGAAAGAGGAAGAGAAATTGGATTTACTGAAACACATAAAAACTACGGTAGGTGAAACTGACAAAAAAGATTGTGATGAGGAAATAAAGGAGGATGAAATAAAATGAGCGATTAATGAATTAAATAAAAAGAAAAGCCCAGGTGTTGACAGGCTGGGGAGTGAATTTTATATTGTTTTTAAGGACATTTTAACTAGCATTTTAAAAGAAGTATATGAAGATATTTTCAAAAAGGAAGAATTGAATCAGAGAATGGGAATGGGTTTAATGAAACTAATATACAAGAGAAAAGGTTAAAGGACAGAATTAAGGAATTATAGGCCAATTACCTGTTTGAACATCGATTTGAAGATTTGATCCAAAGTTTTAGCGAACAGACTGAAGGAAGTATTGCCAAGCATAATTAAAACTAATCAGGTGTACGGTGTCAAAGGGAGAGATATAGCAGATACAACACTCAGTATAAAGGATATGATTAGATATATGAATGAACAGAACAAAGAACAAAGATGTTTTTTTAATTAGTTTAGATTTTGAGAAGGCTTTTGATAGGGTAGAGCATGAGTTTTTATTTGATGTTTTAAAGGAATTTGGTTTTGGAGAGAATTTTATCAAATGGATTAAGATTTTATATAATGGTGCATTACCAAGAGTCAAATGTAATGGGTTTTTAACACAGTGTTTTAAATTAACTAGGTCAATAAGACAGGGTTGCCCGTTGTCAGTGCTTCTTTATTCCTTAGTTGCGGAACCTTTGGGACTAGCTGTAAAACAGGAAAATGGAATAAAAGGGTTAGGCGTAAAGGGAGAAAAGGGAACAATTTTTCAATACACGGATGATACAACGTTAATGCTAAAGGATGTGAAGAGTGTAAGAAAAGCAATGGAAATAGTAAATAAATTCTGCAGGGGATCAGGAGTCAAAGTAAATGAAGATAAAATGGAATATATGAGATTTGGAGGAACAATGGTTCTAACAGAGTACTTCACTTTTAAGGAAATGAAAGAAATAAAGATTTTAGGTGTTTTAATGGGGAGGGATGAAAGGAAAGCAAAAAAAACTATGTGGGAGGAAATTGTAGGAGGGATTGAACGAAGACTAAATTTTTGGAGGTTGAGAAATTTAATGTTGAAGGGGAAGGTTTTAGTTTTAAATGTTTTAATGGTTTCTAAATTGTGGTATTTGTTATATACATCATCAATGCCATTGTGGGTGAAAAAAAGGCTGAAGAAATATTTTTTGTTTTTTTATGGGAAGGAAAGCCGCCAAGAAAAGCACAAAATACCTTAGGTGAAGTGGGGAAGGGAAGACTAGGGCTTATGGATGTGGAACAAAGAAAGAATAGTTTGAGAGTGAAAATAATAAAAAAGTACTTGGATGAAGAAAACAAAACGGCATGGAAGAAAACAATGGGGCACTTTTTAAGCAAGTGTGTTTAAGCAAACATTTTATGGATGAGAACGAAAATTGGATGACAGAGGGGTTACCAGATTTTTATAAAGAATTGATTAGTTCTTGGGGCAAGTTTTTAACAAGTGTACATTTTAATCCACAGGGTAGGGAGAACATTTTAAATCAGCCTTTATTCCTAAACAATGGCATTTTAAATCAGGGGAAAGAGATTTTCTTTAAGAAATGGTGGGATGTGGGAATTACAAAAATCAGAGATATATTATATGAGTTCAGAGAGGGGTTTTTACCAGTGCAATACATCGTGGATGTAATGGAGGAGGCAAAGGAAGATTTTAACAGACTGGAACTGATAAAGAATTATGACATAATTTAAAAGGCAATACCTGGAGAATGGATAAAAAGAGTGGTTTTTAAAAACTGTGCTGTGAAAATGTTTTATTGTTTTTTTAGAGATGCAGTTTTTAAGAAACCTATTGTAAATGAATACTGGATGCGGATTTTCAATGATGTTAAAGAAGAGAACATATGGGGGAACATAAATTTTACATTTGTTTTTATACTGTAATGAGCTGAAAGATTTTAATGAGAGATGCAAAAGCATGATTTTTAAAACTTTGAGTGGGAAAAGGTTTTAATGTTGGGGATTGATAAAAAATGTAAAAATAAAAATCTCATTAATTTATTGGTGATGTTGATGAAAAGTGCAATATGGGAAAGAAGGGTGGTGGTTAGAAAGGAAAATGTTTTAATTGATGTATGGTATGTGTTGAAGAGAAAAGTGGAGAAATGTTAAATGTCTGTTTTGTTATTTTAAGCTAGAGGAAATGACAGATGTTTTTTATTGTGTTTTTACTCAGGAGGTTTTAAAGGTTTTAAATCACTTTGGAATGGAATTGTCTTTTTTTAAAAAAAGTGACAACTCTTAATAATTTCTTTTATGAAAGGTTTATGCAAGATATCTATGAACTATGTAATTCAAAATGTGAAATAATTGAAATGTATGTTTAAATGTATCATTTTTTAATAAAAAAACAAAAAAAAACCTCTCAGCTGCCATGCGGGAGGACCAGGGTTCGATTCCCAGCCAGTTCAACAGCAACTTGTTTTGATGATTGTTGATTTCAGCAGAATATGCCTGGAAGGTAATCACGTTCCTGATTTTTTAAAACGTTTGTCTTTCCTGACAGATAGCTTCAGGTGTTGTTCTTTTTTGGCTGTACTCCCTATAGATGGTTGGAATCCTGACTCGTTTTTAGCCTGGACTCTACCATTGTTTGCCCTGAGATTGTATGACTGTGTCATTTGTGATCAGTGTTTGTTTTACTGGCATTGTTTTGCTCTTCAGCATGTCTCTTGATCTTCGTTTGCCATGTGCTTTTTAATTCCCTGGTGTGAGAAGTTCAGAAGCGCTAGGTGATGGCATTGAGAATACCCCATTTTCAGAACAACTGGTGGTTCAGTGGTCGAATTCTTGCCTGCCATGCGGCGACCCAGGTTCAATTCCCAGTTGTGCAACAGTAAGTTGTTTTGATGATTGTTGATTTCAGCAGAATATGTTGAAATATGTCACCTAGCCCTTCATATGTTCCTGAATTTTTGAGACGTTTGTCTTTCCTGACAGACAGCTTCAGGCGTTTTTCTCTTCTGGCTGTACTCCCTATAGATGGCTCATTTAGGTAACTGCATTGGGTTGTTTATTGGGTGTCAGGATCTGAACACATGCTCTGAGTATTATCCTTTGTATTGTGGGGTTTTATGTTGGAGCATGGAGCCTGGACTTGACCATTGTTTGCCATGAGATTGGAATCCTGACTCCTATGGAGCCTGGACTCTACAATTGTTTGCCATGAGATTGGCATACTAAATCCTATGAAGGCTGGACTCCACCATTGTATGCCATGAGATTGTGTGTCTGTGTCTTTTGTGATCAGTGGTTGTCTAACTGGCTTTGTTTTGCTCTCCAACATGTCCTGGACTCTACCATTGTTTGCCATGAGGTTGTGTGTCTGTTTCTTTAGTGATCAGAGGTTGTTTTATTGGCTTTGTTTTGTTCTTCAACATGTCTAGCTCTAGTTTTGATGTTCTAGGTTATGTTCTTATTGTTGAGAGTCTGGATTCCACCATTGTTTGCCATGAGGTTGTGTGTCTGTTTCTTTAGTGATCAGAGGTTGTTTTATTGGCTTTGTTTTGTTCTTCAACATGTCTAGCTCTAGTTTTGATGTTCTAGGTTATGTTCTTATTGTTGAGAGTCTGGATTCCACCATTGTTTGCCATGAGGTTGTGTGTCTGTTTCTTTAGTGATCAGTGGTTGTCTTTCTGGATTTGTTTTGCTGGCTTTTGTTTTGAGATTCTGCATAATTTTACTGAAGCTAGTGTTGGTTAAACTAACTGTTAATTGAATCAAAAGTTTATAAATATTCTGCATCATCTAACCAAAGCTAGTGGTGGATAAACTAAATGTTTAATGAATCAATAGTTTAATGAGATTCTGCATTACCTTACCAAACCGAATAGTAGTTAAATTTACTGTTTAATGAATCAATAGTTTATAAAAAATTCTGCATCATCTTAACAAAGTTAAAGGAGTTAAACTAACTGTTTAATGAATCAATAGATTATAAAGATTCTGCATCATCTTAACAAAGTTAATGGACTTAAACTAGCTGTTTAATGAACCAATAGTTTATAAAGATTCTGCATCACCTTACTAAAGCTAATGGTATTGAAACTAACTTTTTAATTAATCAATAGTTTATAAAGATTCTGCATCATATAACCAAAGCTAATGGTATTTAAACTAACTGTTTAATGAATCAATAATAGTTTATAAAGATTCTGCATCATCTTACCTAAGCTAGCAGTGGTTAAACTAAATGTTTAATAAATCTAAAGTTTATAAAGATTCTGCATCATCTAGCCAAAGGTAGTGGTGGTTAAACTAACTGGTTAATAAATCAATAGTTTATAAAGATTCTGTATCATCTGACCAAAGCTAGTGGTGAGTAAACTAACTGTTTAATGAATCAATAGTTTATAAAGATTCTCCATCATCTTACCTAAGCTAATGGTATTTAAACTAACTGTTTAATGAATCAATAGTTTATAAAAAATTCTGCATCATCTAGCCAAAGCTAGTGGTAGATAAACTAACTGATAAATGAATCAAAAGTTTATAAAGATTCTGCATCATATAACCAAAGGTAGTGGTGATTAAACTAACTGTTTAATGAATCAATAGTTTTTAAAAATTCTGCATCATCTTACCAAAGCTAATGGTATTTAAACTAACTGTTTAATGAATCAATAGTTTATAAAGATTCTGCATCATCTAAACAAAGGTACTGGCAATTAAACTGTTTAATGAATCAATAGTTTATAAAGATTCTGCATCATCTAACCAAAGTTAATGGAGTTAAACTTACTGTTTAATAAACCAATAGTTTAAAAAATTCTGCGTCATCTTACCAAAGCTAATGGTAGTTAAACTTACTGTTTAATGAATCAATAGTTTATAAAGATTCTGCATCATCTAACCAAAGTTAATGGAGTTAAACTAACTGTTTAATGAATCAATAGCTTATAAAGATTCTGCATCATCTTACCAAAGCTAGTGGTAGTTAACATAACTGTTTAATGAATCAATAGTTTATAAAGATTCTGCATCATCTAACCAAAGTTAATGGAGAAAAACTAGCTGTTTAATGAATCAATAGTTTATAAAGATTCTGCATCATCTAACCAAAGTTAATGGAGTTAAATTAACTGTTTAATGAATCAATAGCTTATAAACAATCTGCATCATCTTACCAAAGCTAGTGGTAGTTAACATAACTGTTTAATGAATCAATAGTTTATAAAGATTCTGCATCATATAACCAAAGGTAGTGGTGATTAAACTAACTGTTTAATGAATCAATAGCTTATAAAGATTCTGCATCATCTAACCAAAGTTAATGGAGAAAAACTAGCTGTTTAATGAATCAATAGTTTATAAAGATTCTGCATCATCTAACCAAAGTTAATGGAGTTAAACTAACTGTTAATGAATCAATAGTTTATAAACACTCTGCATCATCTTACCAAAGGGAGTTGTGATTAAACTAACTGTTTAATGAATCAATAGTTATTTAAGATTCTGCATCATTTTTCCAAAGCTAATGGTATTGAAACTAACTTTTTAATGAATCAATAGATTAGAAACAATCTGCATCATCTAACCAAAGCTAGTGGTAGTTAACATAACTGTTCAATGAATTAATAGTTTATAAAGATTCTGCATCACCTAACCTAAACTAATGGTATTTAAACTAACTGTTTAATGAATCAATAGTTTATAAACACTCTGCATCATCTTACTAAAGCTAGTAGTGGTTAAACTAACTGTTTAATGAATCAATTGTTTATTAAGATTATGCATCATTTTACCAAAGGTAGTGGTATTTAAACTACCTGTTTAATGAATCAACAGTTTATAAAGATTCTGCATCATATAACCAAAGCTAGTTGTAGTTAAACTAACTGTTTAATAAATCAATAGTTTATAAAGATTCTGCATCACCTTACTAAAGTTAATGGAGTTAAACTAACTGTTTAATAAACCAATAGTTTAAAAAAATTCTGCATCATCTTACCAAAGCTAATGGTCGTTAAACTTACTGTTTAATGAATCAATAGTTTATACAGATTCTGTATCATCTGACCAAAGCTAGTGGTGAGTAAACTTACTGTTTAATGCATCAATAGTTTATAAAGATTCTGCATCATATAACCAAAGGTAGTGGTGATTAAACTAACTGTTTAATGAATCAATAGCTTATAAAGATTCTGCATCATCTAACCAAAGGTAGTTGTGATTAAACTAACTGTTTAATGAATCAATAGTTTATATAGATTCTGCATCATTTAACCAAAGGTAGTTGTGATTAAACTAACTGTTTAATGAATCAATAGTTTATAAAGATTCTGCATCATCTAACCAAAGCTAGTGGTAGTTAACATAACTGTTTAATGAATCAATAGTTTATAAAGATTCTGCATCAACTTACCTAAGCTAATGGTATTTAAACGAACTATTTAATGAATTAATAGTTTATACAGATTCTGCATCATCTTACCAACGCAAGTGGTAGTTAAACTAACTATTTAATGAATCAATAGTTTATAAAGATTCTGCATCATAACCAAAGCTAGTTGTAGTTAAACTAACTGTTTAATAAATCAATAGTTTATAAAGATTCTGCATCACCTTACTAAAGTTAATGGAGTTAAACTAACTGTTTAATAAACCAATAGTTTATAAAGATTCTCCATCATCTTACCTAAGCTAAAGGTATTTAAACTAACTGTTTAATGAATCAATAGTTTATACAGATTCTGCATCATCTAACTAAAGCTAGTGGTAGTTAAACTAGCTGTTTAATGAATCAATAGTTTTTAAAGATTCTGCATCATATAACCAAAGGAAGTGGTGATTAAACTAACTGTTTAATGAATCAATAGTGTATAAAGATTCTGCATCATCTAACCAAAGTTAATGGAGTTAAACTAACTGTTTAATGAATCAATAGTTTATAAACACTCTGCAACATCTTACCAAAGGGAGTTGTGATTAAACTAACTGTTTAATGAATCAATAGTTATTTAAGATTCTGCATCATTTTTCCAAAGCTAATTGTATTGAAACTAACTTTTTAATGAATCAATAGATTAGAAACAATCTGCATCATCTAACCAAAGCTAGTGGTAGTTAACATAACTGTTCAATGAATTAATAGTTTATAAAGATTCTGCATCACCTAACCTAAACTAATGGTATTTAAACTAACTGTTTAATGAATCAATAGTTTATAAACACTCTGCATCATCTTACTAAAGCTAGTAGTGGTTAAACTAACTGTTTAATGAATCAATTGTTTATTAAGATTATGCATCATTTTACCAAAGGTAGTGGTATTTAAACTACCTGTTTAATGAATCAACAGTTTATAAAGATTCTGCATCATATAACCAAAGCTAGTTGTAGTTAAACTAACTGTTTAATAAATCAATAGTTTATAAAGATTCTGCATCACCTTACTAAAGTTAATGGAGTTAAACTAACTGTTTAATAAACCAATAGTTTAAAAAATTCTGCATCATCTTACCAAAGCTAATGGTCGTTAAACTTACTGTTTAATGAATCAATAGTTTATACAGATTCTGTATCATCTGACCAAAGCTAGTGGTGAGTAAACTTACTGTTTAATGCATCAATAGTTTATAAAGATTCTGCATCATATAACCAAAGGTAGTGGTGATTAAACTAACTGTTTAATGAATCAATAGCTTATAAAGATTCTGCATCATCTAACCAAAGGTAGTTGTGATTAAACTAACTGTTTAATGAATCAATAGTTTATATAGATTCTGCATCATCTAACCAAAGTTAATGGAGAAAAACTAGCTGTTTAATGAATCAATAGTTTATAAAGATTCTGCATCATCTAACCAAAGTTAATGGAGTTAAACTAACTGTTTAATGAATCAATAGTTTATAAACACTCTGCATCATCTTACCAAAGGGAGTTGTGATTAAACTAACTGTTTAATGAATCAATAGTTATTTAAGATTCTGCATCATTTTTCCAAAGCTAATGGTATTGAAACTAACTTTTAATGAATCAATAGATTAGAAACAATCTGCATCATCTAACCAAAGCTAGTGGTAGTTAACATAACTGTTCAATGAATTAATAGTTTATAAAGATTCTGCATCACCTAACCTAAACTAATGGTATTTAAACTAACTGTTTAATGAATCAATAGTTTATAAACACTCTGCATCATCTTACTAAAGCTAGTAGTGGTTAAACTAACTGTTTAATGAATCAATTGTTTATTAAGATTATGCATCATTTTACCAAAGGTAGTGGTATTTAAACTACCTGTTTAATGAATCAACAGTTTATAAAGATTCTGCATCATATAACCAAAGCTAGTTGTAGTTAAACTAACTGTTTAATAAATCAATAGTTTATAAAGATTCTGCATCACCTTACTAAAGTTAATGGAGTTAAACTAACTGTTTAATAAACCAATAGTTTAAAAAATTCTGCATCATCTTACCAAAGCTAATGGTCGTTAAACTTACTGTTTAATGAATCAATAGTTTATACAGATTCTGTATCATCTGACCAAAGCTAGTGGTGAGTAAACTTACTGTTTAATGCATCAATAGTTTATAAAGATTCTGCATCATATAACCAAAGGTAGTGGTGATTAAACTAACTGTTTAATGAATCAATAGCTTATAAAGATTCTGCATCATCTAACCAAAGGTAGTTGTGATTAAACTAACTGTTTAATGAATCAATAGTTTATATAGATTCTGCATCATCTAACCAAAGTTAATGGAGAAAAACTAGCTGTTTAATGAATCAATAGTTTATAAAGATTCTGCATCATCTAACCAAAGTTAATGGAGTTAAACTAACTGTTTAATGAATCAATAGCTTATAAACAATCTGCATCATCTTACCAAAGCTAGTGGTAGTTAACATAACTGTTTAATGAATCAATAGTTTATAAAAGATTCTGCATCATCTAACAAAAAGGTAGTGGTGATAAAACTAACTTTTAAATTATTCAAAAGTTTATAAAGATTCTACATGACTTTACCAAAGTTAATGGAGTTCAACTAACTGTTTAATGAATCAATAGTTTAGAAGGATTCTGCATCATTTTACCGAAGTTAGTGGTGGTTAAACTAACCGTTAAATGAATCAATAGTTTATAAAGATTCTGCATCAACTTACCTAAGCTAATGGTATTTAAATGAACTATTTAATGAATTAATAGTTTATACAGATTCTGCATCATTTTATGCATCATTTTAAATGCATCATTTTATCTAAGTTAATGGAGTTCAACTAACTGTTTAATGAATCAATAGTTTATATAGATTCTACATCATCTACCAAAGCTAATAGTATTGAAACAAACTTTTTAATGAATCAATAGTTTATAAACAATCTGCATCATCTAACCAAAGCTAGTGGTAGTTAACATAACCGTTTAATGAATCAAAAGTTTATAAAGATTCTGCATCATCTTACCAAAGGTAGTGGTGATTAAACTAACTGTTTAATGAATCAATAGCTTATAAAGATTCTGCATCATCTAACCTAAGCTAATGGTATTGTAAGGGGGCTGAGGCAGAAGCTGAAGCAGGATCCAGTTGCAGATGTTTATTGGGGTTATCCATAATCAAAGTCGAAAGTACAGGCAAAGGGTCGTAATAAACATAGACAGTCCAACCATGCAACACAACAAAAGGGAGAGACGTAAATCAGAGGTCGTAAATCCAGGCAGAGAATCAATATCTAAACAAACAGTCCAATCCAGGTGTCAAACAAAAGGGCAAGGCAAAAATCAGAAACCGAGAACCAAACAATAGGTAAAACACAGGAAAGCAGGCAGTAAAAGAGAATGCTCAGTAGTCAGGTGTAAAGCTGGCAATACTTATAACGTGGCCATGTGGCAGCAAGGTTTATATAGATGCCAAACAGGAAGTAAGTTCAGAGTTCAAAGTTTAGAGTTCAGCAGAGGGAACATGAGCAGTCAGTATTCCGGTGAGGGCTCCCTCTGCTGGCGTGATGTTACAGGTATTTAAACTATCTGTTTAATGAATCAATTGTTTATAAAGATTCTGCATCATCTAACCAAAGTTAATGAAGTTAAACTAACTGTTTAATGAATCAGTAGTTTATTAAGATTATGTATCATTTTACCAAAGCTAGTGGTAGTTAAAGTAACTGTTAAATGAATCAATAGTTTATAAAGATTTTACATGATTTTACCAAAGTTAATGGAGTTCAACTAACTGTTTAATGAATCAATAGTGTAGAAAGATTCTGCATCATTTTACCGAAGCTAGTGGTGGTTAAACTAACTGTTTAATGAATCAATAGTTTATATAGATTCTACATCATATAACCAAAGGTAGTGGTGATTAAACTAACTGTTTAATGAATCAATAGCTTATAAAGATTCTGCATCATCTTACCAAAGCTAGTGGTGGATAAACTAACTGGTTAATGAATTAATAGTTTATAAACAATTCTGCATCATCTAACCAAAGCTAGTGGTAGTTAAACTAACTGTTTAATGAATCAATAGCTTATAAACAATCTGCATCATCTAACCAATGCTAGTGATAGTTAACATAACTGTTTAATGAATCAATAGCTTATAAAGATTCTGCATCATCTTACCAAAGCTAGTGGTGGATAAACTAACTGGTTAATGAATTAATAGTTTATAAAGATTCTGCATCATCTAACCTAAGCTAATGGTATTGAAACTAACTTTTTAATGAATCAATAGATTTCAAAGATTCTACATCATCTACCAAAGGTAGTGGTGATAAAACTAACCGTTTAATGAATCAATAGTTTATATAGATACTGCATCATCTAACCAAAGTTAATGGAGTTCAACTAACTGTTTAATGAATCAATAGTGTAGAAAGATTCTGCATCATTTTACCGAAGCTAGTGGTGGTTAAACTAACTGTTTAATGAATCAATAGTTTATATAGATTCTACATCATATAACCAAAGGTAGTGGTGATTAAACTAACTGTTTAATGAATCAATAGCTTATAAAGATTCTGCATCATCTTACCAAAGCTAGTGGTGGATAAACTAACTGGTTAATGAATTAATAGTTTATAAACAATTCTGCATCATCTAACCAAAGCTAGTGGTAGTTAAACTAACTGTTTAATGAATCAATAGCTTATAAACAATCTGCATCATCTTACCAAAGGGAGTTGTGATTAAACTAACTGTTTAATGAATCAATAGTTATTTAAGATTCTGCATCATTTTTCCAAAGCTAATGGTATTGAAACTAACTTTTTAATGAATCAATAGATTAGAAACAATCTGCATCATCTAACCAAAGCTAGTGGTAGTTAACATAACTGTTCAATGAATTAATAGTTTATAAAGATTCTGCATCACCTAACCTAAACTAATGGTATTTAAACTAACTGTTTAATGAATCAATAGTTTATAAACACTCTGCATCATCTTACTAAAGCTAGTAGTGGTTAAACTAACTGTTTAATGAATCAATTGTTTATTAAGATTATGCATCATTTTACCAAAGGTAGTGGTATTTAAACTACCTGTTTAATGAATCAACAGTTTATAAAGATTCTGCATCATATAACCAAAGCTAGTTGTAGTTAAACTAACTGTTTAATAAATCAATAGTTTATAAAGATTCTGCATCACCTTACTAAAGTTAATGGAGTTAAACTAACTGTTTAATAAACCAATAGTTTAAAAAATTCTGCATCATCTTACCAAAGCTAATGGTCGTTAAACTTACTGTTTAATGAATCAATAGTTTATACAGATTCTGTATCATCTGACCAAAGCTAGTGGTGAGTAAACTTACTGTTTAATGCATCAATAGTTTATAAAGATTCTGCATCATATAACCAAAGGTAGTGGTGATTAAACTAACTGTTTAATAAATCAATAGCTTATAAAGATTCTGCATCATCTAACCAAAGGTAGTTGTGATTAAACTAACTGTTTAATGAATCAATAGTTTATATAGATTCTGCATCATTTAACCAAAGGTAGTTGTGATTAAACTAACTGTTTAATGAATCAATAGTTTATAAAGATTCTGCATCATCTAACCAAAGCTAGTGGTAGTTAACATAACTGTTTAATGAATCAATAGTTTATAAAGATTCTGCATCATATAACCAAAGGTAGTGGTGATTAAACTGTTTAATGAGTCAAAAGTTTTTAAAAATTCTGCATCATCTCACCAAAGCTAATGGTATTTAAACTAACTGTTTAATGAATCAATAGTTTATAAAGATTCTGCATCAACTTACCTAAGCTAATGGTATTTAAACGAACTATTTAATGAATTAATAGTTTATACAGATTCTGCATCATCTTACCAACGCAAGTGGTAGTTAAACTAACTATTTAATGAATCAATAGTTTATAAAGATTCTGCATCATATCCAAAGCTAGTTGTAGTTAAACTAACTGTTTAATTAATCAATAGTTTATAAAGATTCTGCATCACCTTACTAAAGTTAATGGAGTTAAACTAACTGTTTAATAAACCAATAGTTTATAAAGATTCTCCATCATCTTACCTAAGCTAAAGGTATTTAAACTAACTGTTTAATGAATCAATAGTTTATACAGATTCTGCATCATCTAACTAAAGCTAGTGGTAGTTAAACTAGCTGTTTAATGAATCAATAGTTTTTAAAGATTCTGCATCATATAACCAAAGGAAGTGGTGATTAAACTAACTGTTTAATGAATCAATAGTGTATAAAGATTCTGCATCATCTAACCAAAGTTAATGGAGTTAAACTAACTGTTTAATGAATCAATAGTTTATAAACACTCTGCAACATCTTACCAAAGGGAGTTGTGATTAAACTAACTGTTTAATGAATCAATAGTTATTTAAGATTCTGCATCATTTTTCCAAAGCTAATTGTATTGAAACTAACTTTTAATGAATCAATAGATTAGAAACAATCTGCATCATCTAACCAAAGCTAGTGGTAGTTAACATAACTGTTCAATGAATTAATAGTTTATAAAGATTCTGCATCACCTAACCTAAACTAATGGTATTTAAACTAACTGTTTAATGAATCAATAGTTTATAAACTCTCTGCATCATCTTACTAAAGCTAGTAGTGGTTAAACTAACTGTTTAATGAATCAATTGTTTATTAAGATTATGCATCATTTTACCAAAGGTAGTGGTATTTAAACTACCTGTTTAATGAATCAACAGTTTATAAAGATTCTGCATCATATAACCAAAGCTAGTTGTAGTTAAACTAACTGTTTAATAAATCAATAGTTTATAAAGATTCTGCATCACCTTACTAAAGTTAATGGAGTTAAACTAACTGTTTAATAAACCAATAGTTTAAAAAATTCTGCATCATCTTACCAAAGCTAATGGTCGTTAAACTTACTGTTTAATGAATCAATAGTTTATACAGATTCTGTATCATCTGACCAAAGCTAGTGGTGAGTAAACTTACTGTTTAATGCATCAATAGTTTATAAAGATTCTGCATCATATAACCAAAGGTAGTGGTGATTAAACTAACTGTTTAATGAATCAATAGCTTATAAAGATTCTGCATCATCTAACCAAAGGTAGTTGTGATTAAACTAACTGTTTAATGAATCAATAGTTTATATAGATTCTGCATCATCTAACCAAAGTTAATGGAGAAAAACTAGCTGTTTAATGAATCAATAGTTTATAAAGATTCTGCATCATCTAACCAAAGTTAATGGAGTTAAACTAACTGTTTAATGAATCAATAGTTTATAAACACTCTGCATCATCTTACCAAAGGGAGTTGTGATTAAACTAACTGTTTAATGAATCAATAGTTATTTAAGATTCTGCATCATTTTTCCAAAGCTAATGGTATTGAAACTAACTTTTAATGAATCAATAGATTAGAAACAATCTGCATCATCTAACCAAAGCTAGTGGTAGTTAACATAACTGTTCAATGAATTAATAGTTTATAAAGATTCTGCATCACCTAACCTAAACTAATGGTATTTAAACTAACTGTTTAATGAATCAATAGTTTATAAACACTCTGCATCATCTTACTAAAGCTAGTAGTGGTTAAACTAACTGTTTAATGAATCAATTGTTTATTAAGATTATGCATCATTTTACCAAAGGTAGTGGTATTTAAACTACCTGTTTAATGAATCAACAGTTTATAAAGATTCTGCATCATATAACCAAAGCTAGTTGTAGTTAAACTAACTGTTTAATAAATCAATAGTTTATAAAGATTCTGCATCACCTTACTAAAGTTAATGGAGTTAAACTAACTGTTTAATAAACCAATAGTTTAAAAAATTCTGCATCATCTTACCAAAGCTAATGGTCGTTAAACTTACTGTTTAATGAATCAATAGTTTATACAGATTCTGTATCATCTGACCAAAGCTAGTGGTGAGTAAACTTACTGTTTAATGCATCAATAGTTTATAAAGATTCTGCATCATATAACCAAAGGTAGTGGTGATTAAACTAACTGTTTAATGAATCAACAGCTTATAAAGATTCTGCATCATCTAACCAAAGGTAGTTGTGATTAAACTAACTGTTTAATGAATCAATAGTTTATATAGATTCTGCATCATCTAACCAAAGTTAATGGAGAAAAACTAGCTGTTTAATGAATCAATAGTTTATAAAGATTCTGCATCATCTAACCAAAGTTAATGGAGTTAAACTAACTGTTTAATGAATCAATAGTTTATAAACACTCTGCATCATCTTACCAAAGGGAGTTGTGATTAAACTAACTGTTTAATGAATCAATAGTTATTTAAGATTCTGCATCATTTTTCCAAAGCTAATGGTATTGAAACTAACTTTTTAATGAATCAATAGATTAGAAACAATCTGCATCATCTAACCAAAGCTAGTGGTAGTTAACATAACTGTTCAATGAATTAATAGTTTATAAAGATTCTGCATCACCTAACCTAAACTAATGGTTTTTAAACTAACTGTTTAATGAATCAATAGTTTATAAACACTCTGCATCATCTTACTAAAGCTAGTAGTGGTTAAACTAACTGTTTAATGAATCAATTGTTTATTAAGATTATGCATCATTTTACCAAAGGTAGTGGTATTTAAACTACCTGTTTAATGAATCAACAGTTTATAAAGATTCTGCATCATATAACCAAAGCTAGTTGTAGTTAAACTAACTGTTTAATAAATCAATAGTTTATAAAGATTCTGCATCACCTTACTAAAGTTAATGGAGTTAAACTAACTGTTTAATAAACCAATAGTTTAAAAAATTCTGCATCATCTTACCAAAGCTAATGGTCGTTAAACTTACTGTTTAATGAATCAATAGTTTATACAGATTCTGTATCATCTGACCAAAGCTAGTGGTGAGTAAACTTACTGTTTAATGCATCAATAGTTTATAAAGATTCTGCATCATATAACCAAAGGTAGTGGTGATTAAACTAACTGTTTAATGAATCAATAGCTTATAAAGATTCTGCATCATCTAACCAAAGGTAGTTGTGATTAAACTAACTGTTTAATGAATCAATAGTTTATATAGATTCTGCATCATCTAACCAAAGTTAATGGAGAAAAACTAGCTGTTTAATGAATCAATAGTTTATAAAGATTCTGCATCATCTAACCAAAGTTAATGGAGTTAAACTAACTGTTTAATGAATCAATAGCTTATAAACAATCTGCATCATCTTACCAAAGCTAGTGGTAGTTAACATAACTGTTTAATGAATCAATAGTTTATAAAGATTCTGCATCATCTAACAAAAGGTAGTGGTGATAAAACTAACTTTTAAATTATTCAAAAGTTTATAAAGATTCTACATGACTTTACCAAAGTTAATGGAGTTCAACTAACTGTTTAATGAATCAATAGTTTAGAAGGATTCTGCATCATTTTACCGAAGTTAGTGGTGGTTAAACTAACCGTTAAATGAATCAATAGTTTATAAAGATTCTGCATCAACTTACCTAAGCTAATGGTATTTAAATGAACTATTTAATGAATTAATAGTTTATACAGATTCTGCATCATTTTATGCATCATTTTAAATGCATCATTTTATCTAAGTTAATGGAGTTCAACTAACTGTTTAATGAATCAATAGTTTATAAACAATCTGCATCATCTAACCAAAGCTAGTGGTAGTTAACATAACCGTTTAATGAATCAAAAGTTTATAAAGATTCTGCATCATCTTACCAAAGGTAGTGGTGATTAAACTAACTGTTTAATGAATCAATAGCTTATAAAGATTCTGCATCATCTAACCAAGGTTAATGGAGTTAAACTAACTGTTTAATGAATCAATAGTTAAGAAACACTCTGCATCATCTTACTAAAGGTAGTGGTGATTAAACTAACTGTTTAATGAATCAATAGCTTATAAAGATTCTGCATCATCTAACCAAAGGTAGTTGTGATTAAACTAACTGTTTAATGAATCAATAGTTTATATAGATTCTGCATCATCTAACCAAAGTTAATGGAGAAAAACTAGCTGTTTAATGAATCAATAGTTTATAAAGATTCTGCATCATCTAACCAAAGTTAATGGAGTTAAACTAACTGTTTAATGAATCAATAGCTTATAAACAATCTGCATCATCTTACCAAAGCTAGTGGTAGTTAACATAACTGTTTAATGAATCAATAGTTTATAAAGATTCTGCATCATCTAACAAAAGGTAGTGGTGATAAAACTAACTTTTAAATTATTCAAAAGTTTATAAAGATTCTACATGACTTTACCAAAGTTAATGGAGTTCAACTAACTGTTTAATGAATCAATAGTTTAGAAGGATTCTGCATCATTTTACCGAAGTTAGTGGTGGTTAAACTAACCGTTAAATGAATCAATAGTTTATAAAGATTCTGCATCAACTTACCTAAGCTAATGGTATTTAAATGAACTATTTAATGAATTAATAGTTTATACAGATTCTGCATCATTTTATGCATCATTTTAAATGCATCATTTTATCTAAGTTAATGGAGTTCAACTAACTGTTTAATGAATCAATAGTTTATAAACAATCTGCATCATCTAACCAAAGCTAGTGGTAGTTAACATAACCGTTTAATGAATCAAAAGTTTATAAAGATTCTGCATCATCTTACCAAAGGTAGTGGTGATTAAACTAACTGTTTAATGAATCAATAGCTTATAAAGATTCTGCATCATCTAACCAAGGTTAATGGAGTTAAACTAACTGTTTAATGAATCAATAGTTAAGAAACACTCTGCATCATCTTACTAAAGGTAGTGGTGATTAAACTAACTGTTTAATGAATCAATAGTTTATAAAGATTCTGCATCATCTAACCTAAGCTAATGGTATTGTAAGGGGGCTGAGGCAGAAGCTGAAGCAGGATCCAGTTGCAGATGTTTATTGGGGGTTATCCATAATCAAAGTCGAAAGTACAGGCAAAGGGTCGTAATAAACATAGACAGTCCAACCATGCAACACAACAAAAGGGAGAGACGTAAATCAGAGGTCGTAAATCCAGGCAGAGAATCAATATCTAAACAAACAGTCCAATCCAGGTGTCAAACAAAAGGGCAAGGCAAAAATCAGAAACCGAGAACCAAACAATAGGTAAAACACAGGAAAGCAGGCAGTAAAAGAGAATGCTCAGTAGTCAGGTGTAAAGCTGGCAATACTTCAACGTGGCCATGTGGCAGCAAGGTTTATATAGATGCCAAACAGGAAGTAAGTTCAGAGTTCAAAGTTCAGAGTTCAGCAGAGGGAACATGAGCAGTCAGTATTCCGGTGAGGGCTCCTCTGCTGGCGTGATGTTACAGGTATTTAAACTATCTGTTTAATGAATCAATTGTTTATAAAGATTCTGCATCATCTAACCAAAGTTAATGAAGTTAAACTAACTGTTTAATGAATCAGTAGTTTATTAAGATTATGTATCATTTTACCAAAGCTAGTGGTAGTTAAAGTAACTGTTAAATGAATCAATAGTTTATAAAGATTTTACATGATTTTACCAAAGTTAATGGAGTTCAACTAACTGTTTAATGAATCAATAGTGTAGAAAGATTCTGCATCATTTTACCGAAGCTAGTGGTGGTTAAACTAACTGTTTAATGAATCAATAGTTTATATAGATTCTACATCATATAACCAAAGGTAGTGGTAGTTAAACTAACTGTTTAATGAATCAATAGCTTATAAACAATCTGCATCATCTAACCAATGCTAGTGATAGTTAACATAACTGTTTAATGAATCAATAGCTTATAAAGATTCTGCATCATCTTACCAAAGCTAGTGGTAGTTAAAGTAACTGTTAAATGAATCAATAGTTTATAAAGATTTTACATGATTTTACCAAAGTTAATGGAGTTCAACTAACTGTTTAATGAATCAATAGCTTATAAAGATTCTGCATCATCTTACCAAAGCTAGTGGTGGATAAACTAACTGGTTAATGAATTAATAGTTTATAAACAATTCTGCATCATCTAACCAAAGCTAGTGGTAGTTAAACTAACTGTTTAATGAATCAATAGCTTATAAACAATCTGCATCATCTAACCAATGCTAGTGATAGTTAACATAACTGTTTAATGAATCAATAGCTTATAAAGATTCTGCATCATCTTACCAAAGCTAGTGGTGGATAAACTAACTGGTTAATGAATTAATAGTTTATAAAGATTCTGCATCATCTAACCTAAGCTAATGGTATTGAAACTAACTTTTTAATGAATCAATAGATTTCAAAGATTCTACATCATCTACCAAAGGTAGTGGTGATAAAACTAACCGTTTAATGAATCAATAGTTTATATAGATACTGCATCATCTAACCAAAGTTAATGGAGTTAAACTAACTGTTTAATGAATCAACAGTTTATAAACACTCTGCATCACCTTGCCAAAGCTAGTGGTGGTTATACTAACTGTTAAATAAATAAATAGTTTTTAAAGATTCTGAACATCTTACTAAAACTAGTGGTAGTTAACATAACTGTTTAATGAATCAATAGTTTATAAAGATTCTGCATCATCTAACCTAAGCTAATGGTATTTAAACTAACTGTTTAATCAATCAATTGTTTATAAAGATTCTGCATCATCTAACAAAAGGTAGTGGTGATAAAACTAACTTTTAAATTATTCAAAAGTTTATAAAGATTCTACATGACTTTACCAAAGTTAATGGAGTCATTTACTTTACCAAAAGTAAATGACTTTTCTGCATCATTTACTTTACCAAAGTAAATGATGCAGAATCCTTCTAAACTATTGATTCATTAAACAGTTAGTTAACTGTTTAATGAATCAATAGTTTAGAAGGATTCTGCATCATTTTACCGAAGTTAGTGGTGGTTAAACTAACCGTTAAATGAATCAATAGTTTATAAAGATTCTGCATCAACTTACCTAAGCTAATGGTATTTAAATGAACTATTTAATGAATTAATAGTTTATACAGATTCTGCATCATTTTATGCATCATTTTAAATGCATCATTTTATCTAAGTTAATGGAGTTCAACTAACTGTTTAATGAATCAATAGTTTATATAGATTCTACATCATCTACCAAAGCTAATAGTATTGAAACAAACTTTTTAATGAATCAATAGTTTATAAACAATCTGCATCATCCAACCAAAGCTAGTGGTAGTTAACATAACCGTTTAATGAATCAAAAGTTTATAAAGATTCTGCATCATCTTACCAAAGGTAGTGGTGATTAAACTAACTGTTTAATGAATCAATAGCTTATAAAGATTCTGCATCATCTAACCAAGGTTAATGGAGTTAAACTAACTGTTTAATGAATCAATAGTTAAGAAACACTCTGCATCATCTTACTAAAGGTAGTGGTGATTAAACTAACTGTTTAATGAATCAATAGTTTATAAAGATTCTGCATCATCTAACCTAAGCTAATGGTATTGTAAGGGGGCTGAGGCAGAAGCTGAAGCAGGATCCAGTTGCAGATGTTTATTGGGGTTATCCATAATCAAAGTCGAAAGTACAGGCAAAGGGTCGTAATAAACATAGACAGTCCAACCATGCAACACAACAAAAGGGAGAGACGTAAATCAGAGGTCGTAAATCCAGGCAGAGAATCAATATCTAAACAAACAGTCCAATCCAGGTGTCAAACAAAAGGGCAAGGCAAAAATCAGAAACCGAGAACCAAACAATAGGTAAAACACAGGAAAGCAGGCAGTAAAAGAGAATGCTCAGTAGTCAGGTGTAAAGCTGGCAATACTTCGCAACGTGGCCATGTGGCAGCAAGGTTTATATAGATGCCAAACAGGAAGTAAGTTCAGAGTTCAAAATTCAGAGTTCAGCAGAGGGAACATGAGCAGTCAGTATTCCGGTGAGGGCTCCCTCTGCTGGCGTGATGTTACAGGTATTTAAACTATCTGTTTAATGAATCAATTGTTTATAAAGATTCTGCATCATCTAACCAAAGTTAATGAAGTTAAACTAACTGTTTAATGAATCAGTAGTTTATTAAGATTATGTATCATTTTACCAAAGCTAGTGGTAGTTAAAGTAACTGTTAAATGAATCAATAGTTTATAAAGATTTTACATGATTTTACCAAAGTTAATGGAGTTCAACTAACTGTTTAATGAATCAATAGTGTAGAAAGATTCTGCATCATTTTACCGAAGCTAGTGGTGGTTAAACTAACTGTTTAATGAATCAATAGTTTATATAGATTCTACATCATATAACCAAAGGTAGTGGTGATTAAACTAACTGTTTAATGAATCAATAGCTTATAAAGATTCTGCATCATCTTACCAAAGCTAGTGGTGGATAAACTAACTGGTTAATGAATTAATAGTTTATAAACAATTCTGCATCATCTAACCAAAGCTAGTGGTAGTTAAACTAACTGTTTAATGAATCAATAGCTTATAAACAATCTGCATCATCTAACCAATGCTAGTGATAGTTAACATAACTGTTTAATGAATCAATAGCTTATAAAGATTCTGCATCATCTTACCAAAGCTAGTGGTGGATAAACTAACTGGTTAATGAATTAATAGTTTATAAAGATTCTGCATCATATAACCAAAGCTAGTTGTAGTTAAACTAACTGTTTAATAAATCAATAGTTTATAAAGATTCTGCATCACCTTACTAAAGTTAATGGAGTTAAACTAACTGTTTAATAAACCAATAGCTTAAAAAATTCTGCATCATCTTACCAAAGCTAATGGTCGTTAAACTTACTGTTTAATGAATCAATAGTTTATACAGATTCTGTATCATCTGACCAAAGCTAGTGGTGAGTAAACTTACTGTTTAATGCATCAATAGTTTATAAACAATTCTGCATCATCTAACCAAAGCTAGTGGTAGTTAAACTAACTGTTTAATGAATCAATAGCTTATAAACAATCTGCATCATCTAACCAATGCTAGTGATAGTTAACATAACTGTTTAATGAATCAATAGCTTATAAAGATTCTGCATCATTTTACCGAAGCTAGTGGTAGTTAAAGTAACTGTTAAATGAATCAATAGTGTAGAAAGATTCTGCATCATTTTACCGAAGCTAGTGGTGGTTAAACTAACTGTTTAATGAATCAATAGTTTATATAGATTCTACATCATCTACCAAAGCTAATAGTATTGAAACAAACTTTTTAATGAATCAATAGTTTATAAACAATCTGCATCATCTAACCAAAGCTAGTAGTAGTTAACATAACTGTTTAATGAATCAAAAGTTTATAAAGATTCTGCATCATATAACCAAAGGTAGTGGTCATTAAACTAACTGTTTAATGAATCAATAGTTAAGATAGATTCTGCTTCATATTACCAAAGCTAGTGGTAGTTAAACTAACTGTTTAATGAATCAATAGTTTAAAAAGATTCTGCATCATCTAACCAAAGTTAATGGAGTTAAACTAGCTGTTTAAGGAATCAATAGTTTATAAAGATTCTGCATCATCTAGCCAAAGGTAGTGGTGATTAAACTAATTTTTTAATGAATCAACAGTTTATAAAGATTCTGCATCATCTTACCAAAGCTAGTGGTGGTTAAACTAACTGGTTAATGTATCAATAGTTTATAAAGATTCTCCATCAACTTACCTAAGCAAATGGTTTTTAAACTAACTGTTTATTGAATTAATAGTTTATAAAGATTCTGCAACATCTTACTAACGCAAGTGGTAGTTAAATTAACTGTTTAATGAATCAGTAGTTTATAAAGATTCTGCATCATTTTACCAAAGCTAATGGTAGTTAAACTTACTGTTTAATAAATCAATAGTTTATAAAGATTCTCCATCATATTACCAAAGCTAGTGGTGGTTAAACTAACTGGTTAATGTATCAATAGTTTATAAAGATTCTCCATCAACTTACCTAAGCTAATGGCATTTAAACTAACTGTTTAATGAATTAATAGTTTATAAAGAATCTGCATCATTTTACCAAAGCTAATGGTATTTAAACTTACTGTTTAATGAATCAATAGTTTATAAAGATTCTCCATCATCTACCAAAGTTAGTGGTGGTTAAACTAACCGTTAAATGAATCAATAGTTTATAAAGATTCTGCATCATTTTATCTAAGTTAATGGAGTTCAACTAACTGTTTAATGAATCAATAGTTTAAAGATTCTGCATCATATAACCAAAGCTAGTGGTAGTTAAACTAACTGCTTAATGAATCAATAATTTACAAAGATTCTCCATCATCTACCAAAGTTAGTGGTAGTTAAACTAACTGTTTAATGAATCAATAGTTTATAAAGATTCTGCATCATTTTATCTAAGTTAATGGAGTTCAACTAACTTTTTATAAATCAATAGTTTATAAACAATCTGCATCATCTAACCAAAGCTAGTGGTAGTTAACATAACTGTTTAATGAATCAAAGTTTATAAAGATTCTGCATCATATAACCAAAGGTAGTGGTGATTAAACTAACTGTTTAATGAATCAATAGTTTATAAAGATTCTGCATCATCTAACCAAAACTAGTGGTATTTAAAGTAACTATTTCATGAACCAATAGTTTATTGTAAGGGGGCTGAGGCAGAAGCTGAAGCAGGATCCAGTTGCGGATGTTTATTGGGGTTATCCATAATCAAAGTCGAAAGTACAGGCAAAGGGTCGTAATAAACATAGACAGTCCAACCATGTGTCAAACAAAGGGGCAAGGCAAAAATCAGAAAACGAGAACCAAACAATAGGTAAAACACAGGAAAGCAGGTAGTAAAAGAGAATGCTCAGTAGTCAGGTGTAAAGCTGGCAATACTTCGCAACGTGGCCATGTGGCAGCAAGGTTTATATAGATGCCAAACAGGAAGTAAGTTCAGAGTTCAAAGTTCAGAGTTCAAAGTTCAGAGTTCAGCAGAGGGAGCATGAGCAGTCAGTATTCCGGTGAGGGCTCCCTCTGCTGGCGTGATGTTACCGAACCCCCCCCTCTAGGAGCACCTCCAGGTGCTCTACGTGGGCGTCCCCGTGGATGTGGTGCTGGACGGTCAGGTCTGGCTCGATGAAACTCCTCCGTGAGCGAGGGATCCAGAATGTCCACTGCCGCTACCCACGACCTCTCCTCTGGGCCATATCCCTCCCAATCCACCAGGTATTGTAACTGACCCCCTCTTCGCCGTGAGTCAAGCAGGACGTTCACCTTGTAGGCCGGCGTTCCACCAATGTCCAGCGGTGGCCGTGGCTCCTGCAATATGGCCTCGGGGTCAGCGTCCCGGTGGAAAGGTTTGAGGAGTGACACATGGAAAGAAGGAGAGATGCGGTAGTCAGCAGGAAGCTCTAATTGGTAAGTGACCTCATTAATCTGTCTTATGATTTTAAATGGGCCAACATACCTGGGAGAGAGCTTCCTGCTCAGCAGACGTAGCTTGAGATCCCTCGTGGAGAGCCAGACCCTTTGTCCAGGTTGATATGGAGGGTGTGGGTGACGGTTAGCGTTAATTTCCTGCCTCCTCACAGCGCGTTGAAGCCGCACATGGGCACTGTCCCACACCCTCTCACTGTTACGAATCCAGTCGTTAACAGCAGGCACAGACGATGGTTCTCCTGACCACGGGAACAGGGGAGGCTGGTAACCCAGCACACATTGAAATGGTGTGAGTCCTGTAGAGGAGTGCGTGAGTGAGTTCTGGGCATACTCAGTCCAAGGGAGAAATTCAGCCCAGCGATGTTGTTCTCGGCTGCAGAAAGTCTGCAGGTACCTGCCGATCTCTTGGTTCAGCCTCTCCACCTGACCGTTTGACTGCGGATGATAGCCAGAGGTTAAACTCACATTGATATCTAAAAGGTTACAAAAGGATTTCCAAACCTGAGAGGTGAACTGAGTTCCTCGATCTGATACAATGTCTTCAGGTAGACCATAGTTTCGAAAGACATGGTGGAACATGGCTTGAGCAGTCTCCATGGCAGTAGGTAATCCTTTTAATGGAACCAGACGACAGGCTTTGGAGAAGCGGTCGACGATGACCAGGATTGTGGTGTAACCATCAGACAGGGGTAAGTCAGTGATGAAGTCGATGGAGAGGTGAGACCAAGGTCGTTGGGGAATCGGGAGAGGCTGTAGAAGTCCCGTCGGCAGGTCCCTGGGAGTCTTGGACTGGGCACAGATGGAGCAAGACTTGACATAAGTGGCCACATCTTTGGTCATTGAAGGCCACCAGAAGGAATTCTGCACAAGTTTAAGGGTTCGTGAAATGCCGGGATGTCCCGTGCTGAGTGATGTGTGGACCCACTGGATGACCCGGTGACGTAGTGTCTGGGGAACATATTGTTTGGAAGGGGGGCAGTTCGGTGGTGATGGTTCTGTGAGGACGGCCTGGTGAATTTCCTCCATTATGTCCCAGTTGACCGGAGCAACAAACAAGGCTGGACTTAGGATAGGTTCAGGATTGTAGTTCTGTCGTGGGGGATCATGGCGCCTGGATAGTGCATCTGCCTTGCTATTCTTGGAGCCTGGACGATAAGTGACTGTAAAATGGAATCGTGAAAAGAACAGGGACCATCTTGCCTGGCGTGAATTCAGACGTCGAGCAGACTTGACATACTCAAGGTTCTTATGGTCCGTGATAACTTGAAAAGGATGAACTGCCCCCTCGAGCCAATGTCTCCATTCTTCCATGGCAGCCTTCATTGACAGAAGCTCTTTGTTTCCCACATCATAATTAAACTCAGCGGGGGTTAGCTTCCGAGAGAAGGCACACGGGAAAAGCTTGGGAGGTTGTCCGTGACGTTGAGAGAGCACGGCTCCAAACCCGCAGTCAGAAGCATCGACCTCCACAATGAAGGGGAGTTCTGGATCTGGATGTTTTAGGATGGGGGCCGTGAAGCTGGTCTTGAGCTTTTGGAAGGCTGCATTGGCGGAAGCGTTCCCATGACAACTTCTTAGGTTTTCCCTTGAGTAATGAGGTGAGAGGTGCAGCAATAGAGCTGTAGTTCCTAATGAAGCGTCAATAGAAGTTAGCAAAGCCCAGGAACCTCTGCAATTCTTTCAACGTGGAGGGCTGCGGCCACTCAGTGACGGCGGTTACCTTAGAAGCATCCATTTCAACGCCCTGGTGGCTGATGTTGTACCCCAGGAATGTTGTCTGCTTCACATGAAACTCACATTTTTCAGTCTTGACATAGAGTTGGTGATTGAGAAGCTTGGAAAGAACACTCTTGACGTGAGTGACATGATCCTCTTCATTCAGGGAATAGATTAGGATGTCGTCAAGATATGCGATGACATACTTGTGGAGGACATCTTTGAAGACTTCATTTATGAAGGATTGGAAGACGGCTGGGGCATTGGCAAGGCCAAAGGGCATAACCAGGTATTCGTAGTGCCCCCTGGTGGTGAGAAAAGCTGTCTTCCACTCATCTCCGTCCCTGATGCGTATCAGGTTATAAGCGTTTCTCAAGTCGAGTTTGGTAAAAATTTTGGCCTTCCTGAGTTGTTCTAGGGCAGAAGGGACTAGAGGCAGTGGATACCTGAATTTAACAGTGACATTATTGAGGCCTCTGTAGTCGATGCACGGACGCAGACCCCCATCCTTCTTCTCCACGAAGAAGAAGCCGGCTGCAGCGGGAGAAGTAGAAGGACGGATAAAGCCAGCTTCCAGAGCCTCCTTGATGTAGTCCTCCATAGCCTGTGCTTCTTGGCGTGACAGCGGGTAGACTTTGCTTTTGGGAGGACACATGTTGGGAAGAAGGTCTATAGCACAGTTCCAGTGCCGATGTGGTGGTAACTGTGTGGCTTTAACCTTGCTGAAGACCTCCAAAAGATTGTTATAAACCTTGGGGATCTTTGGTTGGGTCAGGCTCGGAGGGCTCCCCATGCTTGTGGACAGACATGGACTGGACTGCTTAAGGGTTAGACAGTGACTAAAACAGAATGGAGACCAGTGGGTCAGCTCACCCGTGCGCCAGGAGATGTGGGGATCGTGGCAACTTAGCCATGGAATTCCTAAAATTATTTCATATTTGGGTGAGTCGATCAGATATAGAGAGATGTTCTCTTCATGAAAAACCCCAATTTGCATTTTCAGTGATCGGGTCTGTTCCAGAACTCCTCCTTTGATGGGTTGGTTATTGACAGCCGTAATACTGATAGGTGGACAGCATGGAATGGTGGGTAGTTGATGTTTCCGGGCGATGTCTGAGTTGATGAGGTTGAGAGCGGCGCCGGAATCTACTAATGCTGTCAACATAAGAGAACCACTTTCAGTAGAAATCTGTACGGGTAATGTGAAGACTTTAAATGGATTTTGTGAAAAGGTGTCCACATTCACCCGGTGTTGTGCTGTGAGGGACCTCCGGGTCTTTTGAGGACACTGTGACTTATGATGACCTGGTTCACCACAATAAAAGCAGAGGTTGTTGATGAACCTTCGTCTACGCTCGTCCTCAGACAGCCTGGTAGATCCTACTTGCATGGGCTCGGTAACACATGGTGCCTCAGGACTCCGAAGTGCAGGTTGTGACATAAGGTGGGATGCATGCGCTTGCTTGGGTTTAGGTGAGTTCCTGAGCAAATTATCAATCTTAACAGTCATGTTAACAAAGTCATTGAAAGAAGATTCCTCACCTATTTCTGAATCTATTTTATATAGATTCTGCATCATCTTACCAAAGCTAGTGGTGGTTAAACTAACTGGTTAATGTATCAATAGTTTATAAAGATTCTGCATCAACTTACCTAAGCTAATGGTATTTAAACTAACTGCTTAATGAATTAATAGTTTATAAAGATTCTGCATCATCTAACCTAAGCTAATGGTATTTAAACTAACTTTTTAATGAATCAATAGATTATAAACAATCTGTATCATTTAACCAAAGCTAGTGGTAGTTAAACTAACTGTTTAATGAATTAATAGTTTATAAAGATTATGCATCATCTAACCTAAGCTAATGATATTTAAACTAACTGTTTAATGAATCAATAGTTATTTAAGATTATGCATCATTTTACCAAAGTTAGTGGTAGTTAAACTAACTGTTTAATGAATTAATAGTTTATAAAGATTCTGCATCATCTAACCTAAGCTAATGGTAGTTAAACTAACTGTTTAATGAATTAATAGTTTATAAAGATTATACATCATTTTACCTAAGCTAATGGTATTTAAACTAACTGTTTAATGAATCAATAGTGTATAAAGATTCTGCATCATCTAGCAAAAGGTAGTGGTGATTAAACTAACAGTTTAATGAATCAATAGTATATAAAGATTCTGCATCATCTAACCAAAGGTAGTGGTGATTAAACAAACTGTTTAATGAATCAATAGTTTAAAAAGATTCTGCATAATTTTATCAAAGTTAATGGAGTTAAACTAACAGTTTAATGAATCAAAAGTTTGTAAAGATTCTGCATCATCTTACCAATTGTAGTGGTAGTTAAAAAAACTGTTTAATTATTCAATAGCTTATAAAGATTCTGCATCATCTAACCTAAGCTAATGGTAGTTAAACTAACTGTTTAATGAATTAATAGTTTATAAAGATTATACATCATTTTACCTAAGCTAATGGTATTTAAACTAACTGTTTAATGAATCAATAGTGTATAAAGATTCTGCATCATCTAGCAAAAGGTAGTGGTGATTAAACTAACTGTTTAATGAATCAATAGTATATAAAGATTCTGCATCATCTAACCAAAGGTAGTGGTGATTAAACAAACTGTTTAATGAATCAATAGTTTAAAAAGATTCTGCATAATTTTATCAAAGTTAATTTAGTTAAACTAACTGTTTAATGAATCAATAGTTTATAAAGATTTGCATCATCTTACCAAAAGAAGTGATATTTAACTGTTTATCGAATCAATATTTTATTAAGATTATGCATCATTTTACCAATACTAGTAGTAGTTATCGTAACTTTTTAATGAATCAATAGTTCATAAAGATTCTGCACCATCTTACCAAAGGTAGTGGTTGTTAAACTAACTGTTTAACGAATCAATATTTTATAAACAATAGGCATCATTTTACCAAAGCTAGAGATAGTTATCAACTGTTTAATGAATCCACAGTTTATAAAGATTCTGCATCATCTTACCAAAGATAGTGGTCGTTAAAATAACTGGTTAATGTATCAATAGTTTATAAAGATGCTGCATAATTTTACCAATAGTAGTGGTAGTTAAAATAACTTTTTAATTATTCAATAGTTTATAAAGATTATGCATTATTTTACCAAAGTTAGTGGTGGTTAAAGTAACTGTTTAAAGAATCAATAGTTTATAAATATTCTGCATCATTTTACCAAAGTCAGTGTTGTTTAAAATAACTGTTTAATGAATCAATAGTTTACAAAGATTATGTATTATCTTACCTAAGCTAGTTGTAGTTAAACTAACTGTTTAATGAATCAACAGTTTTTAAAGATTCTGGATCATCTAACCAAAGCTGGTGGTGATTAAAATAACTGTTTAATGAATCAGTAGTTTAAAAAGATTCTGTATCACCTTACCAAAGCTAGTGGTGGTTAAACTAACTGTTTAATGAATCAATATTTTATATAGATTCTGCATTATTTTACCAAAGCTAATAGTATTGAAACAAACTTTTTAATGAATCAATAGTTTACAAACAATCTGCATCATCTAACCAAAGCTAGTGGTAGTTAACATAACTGTTTAATGAATCAAAAGTTTTTAAAGATTCTGCATCATATAACCAAAGGTAGTGGTAATTAAACTAACTGTTTAATGAATCAATAGCTTAAACATATTCTGCATCATCTAACCAAAGTTAATAGAGTTAAACTAACTGTTTAATGAATCAATAGTTATTTAAGATTATGCATCATTTTACCAAAGTTAGTGGTAGTTAAACTAACTGTTTAATGATTCAATAGTTTAGAAAGATTCTGCATCATTTTTCCAAAGCTAATGGTATTAAAACTAACTTTTTAATGAGTAAATAGATTATAAACAATCTGCATCATCTAACCAAAACTAGTGGTATTTAAAGTAACTATTTCATGAATCAACAGTTTATAAAGATTCTGCATCATCTTACCAAAGCTAGTTGTAGTTAAACTAACTGTTTAATGAATCAATAGTTTATACAGATTCTGCATCATTTGAATAAAGCTGGTGGTGATTAAACTAAATGTTTAATGAATCAATAGTTTATAAAGATTTGCATCATCTTACCAAAGCTAGTGGTGGTTAAAATAACTGTTTAATGAATCAATAGTTTATAAAGATTCTGCATCATCTTACCAAAGCTAGTGGTGGTTAAAATATCTGTTTAATGAATCAATAGTTTATTAAGATTCTGCATCATCTTACCAAAGATAGTGCTGGATAAAATAACCGTTTAATGAATCAATAGTTTATAAAGATTCTGCATCATCTTACCTAAGCTAATGGTATTTTAACTAGCTGTTTATTGAATCAACAATTTATAAAGATTCTGCATCATCTTACCAAAGCTAGTGGTGGTTAAAATATCTGTTTAATGAATCAATAGTTTATTAAGATTCTGCATCATCTTACCAAAGATAGTGCTGGTTAAAATAACTGTTTAATGAATCAATAGTTTATAAAGATTCTGCATAATCTAACCAAAGGTTGTGGTAGTTACACTAACTGGGTAATATATCAATAGTTTATAAAGATTCTGCATCATCTTACCAAAGCTAGTAGTAGTTAAACTCTTTGTTTAATGAATTAATAGTTGTTAAAGATTCTACATCATCTAACCAAAGGTACTGGTGATTAAACTAACTTTTTAAAGAATCAATAGTTTATAAAGATTCTCCATCACCTTACCAAAGCTAGTGGTGTTTATACTAACTGTTTAAAGTATCAATAGTTTATAAATATTCTGCATCATCTTACCAATACTAGTGGTAGTTAATGTAACTGTTTAATGACTTAATAGTTCATAAAGATTCTGCATCATCTTACCAAAGATAGTGCTGGTGAAAATAACCGTTTAATGAATCAATAGTTTATAAATATTCTGCATTATCTAACCAAAGCTAGTGGTAGTTAAACTAACTGTTTAATGAATTAATAGTTTTCAAAGATTATGTATCATCTTACCAAAGCTAGTTGTAGTTAAACTAACTGTTTAATGAATCAATAGTTTATACAGATTCTGCATCATTTGACTAAAGCTGGTGGTGATTAAACTAAATGTTTAATGAATCAATAGTTTATAAAGATTTGCATCAGCTTACCAAGGCTAGTGGTGGTTATACTAACTGTTAAATTAATAAATAGTTCATAAAGATTCAGAACATCTTACTAAAACTAGTGGTAGTTAACGGAACTGTTTAATGAATCAGTAGTTTATAAACATTCTGCATCACCTTACCAATGATAGTGGTGGTTCAACTAACAGTTTAATGAATCATTATTTTATTAAGATTCTGCATCATTTTACCAAAGTTAGTGGTGGTTCAACTAACAGTTTAATGAATCAATAGTTTAATAAGATTCTGCATCATTTTACCAAAGTTAATGGTATTTAAACTAACTCTTTAATGAATCAATAGTGTATAAAGATTCTGCATCATCTAGCAAAAGGTAGTGGTGATTAAACTAACTGTTTAATGAATCAATAGCTTATAAAGATTCTGCATCATCTAACCAAAACTAGTGGTATTTAAAGTAACTATTTCATGAATCAACAGTTTATAAAGATTCTGCATCATCTTACCAAAGCTAGTTGTAGTTAAACTAACTGTTTAATGAATCAATAGTTTATACAGATTCTGCATCATTTGAATAAAGCTGGTGGTGATTAAACTAAATGTTTAATGAATCAATAGTTTATAAAGATTTGCATCATCTTACCAAAGCTAGTGGTGGTTAAAATAACTGTTTAATGAATCAATAGTTTATAAAGATTCTGCATCATCTTACCAAAGCTAGTGGTGGTTAAAATATCTGTTTAATGAATCAATAGTTTATTAAGATTCTGCATCATCTTACCAAAGATAGTGCTGGATAAAATAACCGTTTAATGAATCAATAGTTTATAAAGATTCTGCATCATCTTACCTAAGCTAATGGTATTTTAACTAGCTGTTTATTGAATCAACAATTTATAAAGATTCTGCATCATCTTACCAAAGCTAGTGGTGGTTAAAATATCTGTTTAATGAATCAATAGTTTATTAAGATTCTGCATCATCTTACCAAAGATAGTGCTGGTTAAAATAACCGTTTAATGAATCAATAGTTTATAAAGATTCTGCATAATCTAACCAAAGGTTGTGGTAGTTACACTAACTGGGTAATATATCAATAGTTTATAAAGATTCTGCATCATCTTACCAAAGCTAGTAGTAGTTAAACTCTTTGTTTAATGAATTAATAGTTGTTAAAGATTCTACATCATCTAACCAAAGGTACTGGTGATTAAACTAACTTTTTAAAGAATCAATAGTTTATAAAGATTCTTCATCACCTTACCAAAGCTAGTGGTGTTTATACTAACTGTTTAAAGTATCAATAGTTTATAAATATTCTGCATCATCTTACCAATACTAGTGGTAGTTAATGTAACTGTTTAATGACTTAATAGTTCATAAAGATTCTGCATCATCTTACCAAAGATAGTGCTGGTGAAAATAACCGTTTAATGAATCAATAGTTTATAAATATTCTGCATTATCTAACCAAAGCTAGTGGTAGTTAAACTAACTGTTTAATGAATTAATAGTTTTCAAAGATTATGTATCATCTTACCAAAGCTAGTTGTAGTTAAACTAACTGTTTAATGAATCAATAGTTTATACAGATTCTGCATCATTTGACTAAAGCTGGTGGTGATTAAACTAAATGTTTAATGAATCAATAGTTTATAAAGATTTGCATCAGCTTACCAAGGCTAGTGGTGGTTATACTAACTGTTAAATTAATAAATAGTTCATAAAGATTCAGAACATCTTACTAAAACTAGTGGTAGTTAACGGAACTGTTTAATGAATCAGTAGTTTATAAACATTCTGCATCACCTTACCAATGATAGTGGTGGTTCAACTAACAGTTTAATGAATCATTATTTTATTAAGATTCTGCATCATTTTACCAAAGTTAGTGGTGGTTCAACTAACAGTTTAATGAATCAATAGTTTAATAAGATTCTGCATCATTTTACCAAAGTTAATGGTATTTAAACTAACTCTTTAATGAATCAATAGTGTATAAAGATTCTGCATCATCTAGCAAAAGGTAGTGGTGATTAAACTAACTGTTTAATGAATCAATAGCTTATAAAGATTCTGCATCATCTAACCAAAACTAGTGGTATTTAAAGTAACTATTTCATGAATCAACAGTTTATAAAGATTCTGCATCATCTTACCAAAGCTAGTTGTAGTTAAACTAACTGTTTAATGAATCAATAGTTTATACAGATTCTGCATCATTTGAATAAAGCTGGTGGTGATTAAACTAAATGTTTAATGAATCAATAGTTTATAAAGATTTGCATCATCTTACCAAAGCTAGTGGTGGTTAAAATAACTGTTTAATGAATCAATAGTTTATAAAGATTCTGCATCATCTTACCAAAGCTAGTGGTGGTTAAAATATCTGTTTAATGAATCAATAGTTTATTAAGATTCTGCATCATCTTACCAAAGCTAGTGGTGGTTAAAATAACTGTTTAATGAATCAATAGTTTATAAAGATTCTGCATCATCTTACCAAAGCTAGTGGTGGTTAAAATATCTGTTTAATGAATCAATAGTTTATTAAGATTCTGCATCATCTTACCAAAGATAGTGCTGGATAAAATAACCGTTTAATGAATCAATAGTTTATAAAGATTCTGCATCATCTTACCTAAGCTAATGGTATTTTAACTAGCTGTTTATTGAATCAACAATTTATAAAGATTCTGCATCATCTTACCAAAGCTAGTGGTGGTTAAAATATCTGTTTAATGAATCAATAGTTTATTAAGATTCTGCATAATCTAACCAAAGGTTGTGGTAGTTACACTAACTGGGTAATATATCAATAGTTTATAAAGATTCTGCATCATCTTACCAAAGCTAGTAGTAGTTAAACTCTTTGTTTAATGAATCAATAGTTTATAAAGATTCTCCATCACCTTACCAAAGCTAGTGGTGTTTATACTAACTGTTTAAAGTATCAATAGTTTATAAATATTCTGCATCATCTTACCAATACTAGTGGTAGTTAATGTAACTGTTTAATGACTTAATAGTTCATAAAGATTCTGCATCATCTTACCAAAGATAGTGCTGGTGAAAATAACCGTTTAATGAATCAATAGTTTATAAATATTCTGCATTATCTAACCAAAGCTAGTGGTAGTTAAACTAACTGTTTAATGAATTAATAGTTTTCAAAGATTATGTATCATCTTACCAAAGCTAGTTGTAGTTAAACTAACTGTTTAATGAATCAATAGTTTATACAGATTCTGCATCATTTGACTAAAGCTGGTGGTGATTAAACTAAATGTTTAATGAATCAATAGTTTATAAAGATTTGCATCAGCTTACCAAGGCTAGTGGTGGTTATACTAACTGTTAAATTAATAAATAGTTCATAAAGATTCAGAACATCTTACTAAAACTAGTGGTAGTTAACGGAACTGTTTAATGAATCAGTAGTTTATAAACATTCTGCATCACCTTACCAATGATAGTGGTGGTTCAACTAACAGTTTAATGAATCATTATTTTATTAAGATTCTGCATCATTTTACCAAAGTTAGTGGTGGTTCAACTAACAGTTTAATGAATCAATAGTTTAATAAGATTCTGCATCATTTTACCAAAGTTAATGGTATTTAAACTAACTCTTTAATGAATCAATAGTGTATAAAGATTCTGCATCATCTAGCAAAAGGTAGTGGTGATTAAACTAACTGTTTAATGAATCAATAGCTTATAAAGATTCTGCATCATCTAACCAAAACTAGTGGTATTTAAAGTAACTATTTCATGAATCAACAGTTTATAAAGATTCTGCATCATCTTACCAAAGCTAGTTGTAGTTAAACTAACTGTTTAATGAATCAATAGTTTATACAGATTCTGCATCATTTGAATAAAGCTGGTGGTGATTAAACTAAATGTTTAATGAATCAATAGTTTATAAAGATTTGCATCATCTTACCAAAGCTAGTGGTGGTTAAAATAACTGTTTAATGAATCAATAGTTTATAAAGATTCTGCATCATCTTACCAAAGCTAGTGGTGGTTAAAATATCTGTTTAATGAATCAATAGTTTATTAAGATTCTGCATCATCTTACCAAAGATAGTGCTGGATAAAATAACCGTTTAATGAATCAATAGTTTATAAAGATTCTGCATCATCTTACCTAAGCTAATGGTATTTTAACTAGCTGTTTATTGAATCAACAATTTATAAAGATTCTGCATCATCTTACCAAAGCTAGTGGTGGTTAAAATATCTGTTTAATGAATCAATAGTTTATTAAGATTCTGCATCATCTTACCAAAGATAGTGCTGGTTAAAATAACCGTTTAATGAATCAATAGTTTATAAAGATTCTGCATAATCTAACCAAAGGTTGTGGTAGTTACACTAACTGGGTAATATATCAATAGTTTATAAAGATTCTGCATCATCTTACCAAAGCTAGTAGTAGTTAAACTCTTTGTTTAATGAATTAATAGTTGTTAAAGATTCTACATCATCTAACCAAAGGTACTGGTGATTAAACTAACTTTTTAAAGAATCAATAGTTTATAAAGATTCTTCATCACCTTACCAAAGCTAGTGGTGTTTATACTAACTGTTTAAAGTATCAATAGTTTATAAATATTCTGCATCATCTTACCAATACTAGTGGTAGTTAATGTAACTGTTTAATGACTTAATAGTTCATAAAGATTCTGCATCATCTTACCAAAGATAGTGCTGGTGAAAATAACCGTTTAATGAATCAATAGTTTATAAATATTCTGCATTATCTAACCAAAGCTAGTGGTAGTTAAACTAACTGTTTAATGAATTAATAGTTTTCAAAGATTATGTATCATCTTACCAAAGCTAGTTGTAGTTAAACTAACTGTTTAATGAATCAATAGTTTATACAGATTCTGCATCATTTGACTAAAGCTGGTGGTGATTAAACTAAATGTTTAATGAATCAATAGTTTATAAAGATTTGCATCAGCTTACCAAAGCTAGTGGTGGTTATACTAACTGTTAAATTAATAAATAGTTCATAAAGATTCAGAACATCTTACTAAAACTAGTGGTAGTTAACGGAACTGTTTAATGAATCAGTAGTTTATAAACATTCTGCATCACCTTACCAATGATAGTGGTGGTTAAACTAACAGTTTAATGAATCATTATTTTATTAAGATTCTGCATCATTTTACCAAAGTTAGTGGTGGTTCAACTAACAGTTTAATGAATCAATAGTTTAATAAGATTCTGCATCATTTTACCAAAGTTAATGGTATTTAAACTAACTCTTTAATGAATCAATAGTGTATAAAGATTCTGCATCATCTAGCAAAAGGTAGTGGTGATTAAACTAACTGTTTAATGAATCAATAGCTTATAAAGATTCTGCATCATCTAACCAAAACTAGTGGTATTTAAAGTAACTATTTCATGAATCAACAGTTTATAAAGATTCTGCATCATCTTACCAAAGCTAGTTGTAGTTAAACTAACTGTTTAATGAATCAATAGTTTATACAGATTCTGCATCATTTGAATAAAGCTGGTGGTGATTAAACTAAATGTTTAATGAATCAATAGTTTATAAAGATTTGCATCATCTTACCAAAGCTAGTGGTGGTTAAAATAACTGTTTAATGAATCAATAGTTTATAAAGATTCTGCATCATCTTACCAAAGCTAGTGGTGGTTAAAATATCTGTTTAATGAATCAATAGTTTATTAAGATTCTGCATCATCTTACCAAAGATAGTGCTGGATAAAATAACCGTTTAATGAATCAATAGTTTATAAAGATTCTGCATCATCTTACCAAAGCTAGTGGTGGTTAAAATATCTGTTTAATGAATCAATAGTTTATTAAGATTCTGCATCATCTTACCAAAGATAGTGCTGGTTAAAATAACCGTTTAATGAATCAATAGTTTATAAAGATTCTGCATAATCTAACCAAAGGTTGTGGTAGTTACACTAACTGGGTAATATATCAATAGTTTATAAAGATTCTGCATCATCTTACCAAAGCTAGTAGTAGTTAAACTCTTTGTTTAATGAATTAATAGTTGTTAAAGATTCTACATCATCTAACCAAAGGTACTGGTGATTAAACTAACTTTTTAAAGAATCAATAGTTTATAAAGATTCTTCATCATCTAACCAAAGCTAGTGGTAGTTAAACTATCTGTTTAATGAATCAATAGTTTATAAAGATTCTGCATCATCTAACCAAAGCTAGTGGTAGTTAAACTATCTGTTTAATGAATCAATAGTTTATAAAGATTCTGCATCATCTAACCAAAGCTAGTGGTAGTTAAAGTATCTGTTTAATGAATCAATAGTTTATAAAGATTCTGCATCATCTAACCAAAGCTAGTCCTAGTTAAACTATCTGTTTAATGAATCAATGGTTTATAAAGATTCTGCATCATCTTTACCGAATCTAGTGGTAGTTAATGTAACTGTTTAATGAATCAATAGTTTATAAAGATTCTGCATCATCTTACCAAAGCTAGTGGTAGTTAAAGTATCTGTTTAATGAATCAATAGTTTATAAAGATTCTGCATCATCTTACCAAAACTAGTGGTAGTTAATGTAACTGTTTAATGAATCAATATTATATTAAGATTATGCATCATCTTTCCAAAATTAGTGGTAGTTAATGTAACTGTTTAATGAATCAATATTTTATTAAGATTATGCATCATCTTAGTGGTAGTTTATGTATTTAAAATCAATATTTTATTAAGATTATGCATCATCTTACCTAAGCTTATGGTATTTAAACTCACTGTATAATGAATTAATTTTTTATTAAGATTATGCATCATCTTACCAATACTAGTGGTAGTTAACATAACTGTTTAATGAATCAATTGTTTATAAAGATTCTGCCTTATTTTACCAAAGTTAGTGGTGGTAAGAGTAACTGTTTAATGAATCAATATTTTGTAAAGATTCTGCATCATCTAACCAAAGGTAGTGGTGATTAAACTAACTGTTTAATGAATCAATAGTTTATAAAGATTCTGCATCATCTAACCAAAGGTAGTGGTGATTAAACTAACTGTTTAATGAATCAATATTTTATTAAGATTATGCATCATCTTACCAGTACTAGTGGTGGTCAACGGAACTGTTTAATGATTCAGTAGTTCATAATGATTCATGCTTCATTTTACCAAAGCTAGTTGTAGTTAAACTAACTGTTTAATGAATCAATAGTTTATACAGATTCTGCATCATTTGAATAAAGCTGGTGGTGATTAAACTAAATGTTTAATGAATCAATAGTTTATAAAGATTTGCATCATCTTACCAAAGCTAGTGGTGGTTAAAATAACTGTTTAATGAATCAATAGTTTATAAAGATTCTGCATCATCTTACCAAAGCTAGTGGTGGTTAAAATATCTGTTTAATGAATCAATAGTTTATTAAGATTCTGCATCATCTTACCAAAGATAGTGCTGGATAAAATAACCGTTTAATGAATCAATAGTTTATAAAGATTCTGCATCATCTTACCTAAGCTAATGGTATTTTAACTAGCTGTTTATTGAATCAACAATTTATTAAGATTCTGCATCATCTTACCAAAGCTAGTGGTGGTTAAAATATCTGTTTAATGAATCAATAGTTTATTAAGATTCTGCATCATCTTACCAAAGATAGTGCTGGTTAAAATAACCGCTTAATGAATCAATAGTTTATAAAGATTCTGCATCATCTAACCAAAGGTTGTGGTAGTTACACTAACTGTGTAATGATATCAATAGTTTATAAAGATTCTGCATCATCTTACCAAAGCTAGTAGTAGTTAAACTAACTTTGTTTAATGAATTAATAGTTGTATAAAGATTCTACATCATCTAACCAAAGGTACTGGTAGATTAAACTATCTGTTTTAAAGAATCAATAGTTTATAAAGATTCTTCATCACCTTACCAAAGCTAGTGGTGTTTATACTAACTGTTTAAAGTATCAATAGTTTATAAATATTCTGCATCATCTTACCAATACTAGTGGTAGTTAATGTAACTGTTTAATGACTTAATAGTTCATAAAGATTCTGCATCATCTTACCAAAGATAGTGCTGGTGAAAATAACCGTTTAATGAATCAATAGTTTATAAATATTCTGCATTATCTAACCAAAGCTAGTGGTAGTTAAACTAACTGTTTAATGAATTAATAGTTTTCAAAGATTATGTATCATCTTACCAAAGCTAGTTGTAGTTAAACTAACTGTTTAATGAATCAATAGTTTATACAGATTCTGCATCATTTGACTAAAGCTGGTGGTGATTAAACTAAATGTTTAATGAATCAATAGTTTATAAAGATTTGCATCAGCTTACCAAAGCTAGTGGTGGTTATACTAACTGTTAAATTAATAAATAGTTCATAAAGATTCAGAACATCTTACTAAAACTAGTGGTAGTTAACGGAACTGTTTAATGAATCAGTAGTTTATAAACATTCTGCATCACCTTACCAATGATAGTGGTGGTTAAACTAACAGTTTAATGAATCATTATTTTATTAAGATTCTGCATCATTTTACCAAAGTTAGTGGTGGTTCAACTAACAGTTTAATGAATCAATAGTTTAATAAGATTCTGCATCATTTTACCAAAGTTAATGGTATTTAAACTAACTCTT